>JAVHZZ010000004.1:250992027-251669027 GCA_036250195.1 Mixophyes australis | reverse complement strand
TGATTCATGATTCGATTTATGATTCATGATTCATAAATTCAATTCATGATTTATGATTCATGATTCAATTCATGATTCATGATTAATGATTCAATTCATGATTCAATTCATGATTCACGATTTGATTCATGATTCATGATTCAATTCATGAATCATGATTCATGATTCAATTCATGAATCATGATTCATGATTCATGATTCATGATTCAATTCATGATTTATTATTTGATTCATGATTCATGATTCAATTCATGATTCATGATTCAATTCATGATTCATGATTCATAATTCGATTCATGATTCATGATTCAATTCATGATTCATTATTGATAATTCATGATTCGATTCATGATTCATGATTCAATTCATAATTCATGATTCATGATTTATGATTCAATTCATGATTCATAATTCAATTCATGATTCAATTCATGATTCAATTGATGATTAATGATTCAATTCATGATTCAATTCATGATTCATGATTTGATTCATGATTCATGATTCAATTCATGATTCAATTCATGATTCATTATTCATGATTCGATTCATGATTCATGACTCATGATTCAAATCATGATTCATGATTTGTGATTCATGATTCAATTCATGATTCATGATTCGATTCTTGATTCATGATTCATGATTCATGATTCGATTCAAGATTCATGATTCATGATTCATTTCATGATTCATTATTCGATTCATGATTCATTTTATGATTCATTATTCGATTCATGATTCATGATTAATGATTCGATTTATGATTCATGATTCAATTCATGATTCATGATTCATGATTCAAGTCATGATTCATGATTCAATTCATGATTCATGATTAATGATTCAATTTATGATTCATGATTCATGATTCGTGATTCATGATTCATGATTCGATTCATGATTCTTGATTCATGATTCAATTCATGATTCATAATTCAATTCATGATTCATGATTCATTATTCAATTCATAATTCATGATTCGATTCATAATTCAAGATTCAATTCATGATTCATAATTCATGATTCATTTCATGATTCAATATTCGATTCATGATTCATGATTCAATTCATGATTCATGATTCATGATTCAATTCATGATTCAAAATTTATGATTCACGATTCAATTCATAATTTATAATTCATGATTCATGATTCATGATTCATGATTCATGATTCAATTCATAATTCATGATTCAATTCATGAATTATGATTCAATTCATGATTCATTTCATGATTCATGATTCATGATTCGATTCATGATTCATGATTTATGATTCAAATTATGATTCATGATTCATGATTTGATTCATGATTCATGATTCAATTCATGATTTATGATTCATGATTCATGATTCAATTCATGATTTATGATTCGATTCATGATTCATGATTCAATTAATGATTCATGATTCATGATTCGATTGATGATTCATGATTCGATTCATGATTCATGATTCAATTCATGATTCATGATTCAATTCATGATTCATAATTTATGATTCATGATTCAATTCATAATTTATAATTCATGATTCATGATTCATGATTCATGATTTGATTCATGATTCAATTCATGATTCATGATTCATGATTCATGATTTGATTCATGATTCAATTCATGATTCATGATTCATGATTCATGATTTGATTCATGAATTATGAATCGATTCATGATTCATGATTCAATTAATGATTCAATTAATGATTGATGATTCATGATTCAATTCATGATTCATGATTCAATTCATGATTCAAATCATGATTCAACTCATAATTCATGATTCAATTCATGATTTATGATTTGATTTATGATTCATGATTCAATTCATGAATCATGATTCAATTCATGATTTATGATTCATGATTCGATTCATGATTCATGATTCAATTCATGATTCATGATTGAAAATTCATGATTTGATTCATGATTCATGATGCAATTCATGATTTAATTTCTGATTCAATTCATTATTCATGATTCGATTTATGATTCATGATTCAATTCAAAATTCATGATTTATGATTCAATTCATGATTTATGATTCAATTCATGATCCATAATTCGATTCATGATTCAATTCATGATTCAATTCATGATCCATGATTTAATTCATAATTCAATTCATGATTCATGATTTGATTCATGATTCATGATTCAATTCATGATTCAATTCATGATTCATTATTCATGATTCAAATCATGATTCATGATTCATGATTCAATTCATTAATTCATGATTTGTGATTCATGGTTCAATTTATTATTCATGATTCATGATTCAATTCATGTTTCATGATTCATGATTCAATTCATGATTCATGATTTGATTCATTATTCTTGATTCATGATTTGATTCATGATTCTTGATTCATGATTCATGATTCGATTCATGATTCATGATTCACGATTCAATTCATGATTCATGATTCAATTCATAATTCATGATTCGATTCATGATTCATGATTCAATTCATGATTCATGATTCATGATTCATTTCATGAGTCATTATTCGATTCAAGATTAATGATTCAATTCATGATTCATGATTCATGATTCAATTTATGATTCATTATTCGATTCATGATTTATGATTTAATTCATGATTCATGATTCATGATTCAAGTCATGATTGATGATTCATGATTCATGATAGATGATTTAATTCATGATTCATGATTCAATTTATGATTCATGATTCATGATTCATGATTCATGATTTAATTCATGATTCATGATTCATGATTCAATTCCTGATTCATGATTCATGATTCAATTCATGATTCATAATTTATGATTCATGATTTAATTCATAATTTATAATTCATGATTCATGATTCATGATTCAATTCATAATTCATGATTCAATTCATGATTCAATTCATGATTCATGATTCATGATTTGATTCATGATTCATGATTCATGATTCATAATTCATGATTTGATTCATGAATTATGATTCGATTCATGATTCATGATTCAATTAATGATTGATGATTGATGATTGATGATTCATGATTCATGATTCAATTCATGATTTATGATTTTATTCATGATTCATGATTCAATTCATGATTCATGATTCAATTCATGATTCATGATTCATGATTTGATTCATGATTCATGATTCAATTCATGATTCATGATTGATAATTCATGATTCGATTCATGATTCATGATTCAATTCATAATTCATGATTCAATTCATGATTCATGATTCAATTCATGATTCATTTCATGATTCATGATTCATGATTCGATTCATGATTCATGATTCAATTCATGATTCAATTCATGATTCATTATTGATGATTCAAATCATGATTCATGATTCATGATTCATGATTCATGATTCAATTCATTAATTCATGATTTGTGATTCTTGGTTCAATTTATTATTCATGATTCATGATTCAATTCATGTTTCATGATTCATGATTCAATTCATGATTCATGATTTGATTCATGATTCTTGATTCATGATTTGATTCATGATTCTTGATTCATGATTCATGATTCGAATTATGATTCATGATTAAATTCATGATTCATGATTCATGATTTAATTCATAATTCATGATTCGATTCATGATTCATGATTCAATTCATGATTCATGATTCATGATTCATTTCATGAGTCATTATTCGATTCATGATTCATGATTAATGATTCAATTTATGATTCATGATTCAATTTATAATTCATGATTCGATTCATGATTCAATTCATGATTCATGATTCATGATTCAAGTCATGATTCATGATTTAATTCATGATTCATGATTTAATTCATGACTCATGATTAATGATTCAATTTATGATTCATGATTCATGATTCGTGATTCATGATTCATGATTCGATTCATGATTCTTGATTCATAATTCAATTCATGATTCATGATTCATGATTCATGATTTAATTCATGATTCATGATTCATGATTCAATTCCTGATTCATGATTCATGATTCAATTCATGATTCATAATTTATGATTCATGATTCAATTCATAATTTATAATTCATGATTCATGATTCATAATTCATGATTCAATTCATAATTCATGATTCAATTCATGATTCAATTCATGATTCATGATTCATGATTTGATTAATGATTGATGATTGATGATTCAATTCATGATTCATGATTCATGATTCATGATTCATGATTCATGATTCAATTCATGATTTATGATTTGATTCATGATTCATGATTCAATTCATGATTTATGATTCAATTCATGATTCATGATTCATGATTCGATTCATGATTCATGATTCAATTCATGATTCATTTCATGATTCATGATTCATGATTCGATTCATGATTCATGATTTATGATTCAATTCATGATTCATGATTCAATTCATGATTCATTTCATGATTCATGATTCATGATTCGATTCATGATTCATGATTTATGATTCAATTCATGATTCATGATTCATGATTCAATTCATGATTTATGATTCATGATTCATGATTCAATTCATGATTCATGATTCGATTCATGATTCATGATTCAATTAATGATTCATGATTCATGATTCAATTCATGATTCATGATTCATGATTCAATTCATGATTCAACTCATGATTTATGATTCAATTCATGATTTATGATTCGATTTATGATTCATGATTCAATTCATGATTCATGATTCAATTCATGATTCATGATTCAATTCATGATTCATGATTCAATTCATAATTTATGATTGAATTCATAATTCATGATTCAATTCATGATTCATGATTCATGTTTCAATTCATGACTCATTATTCAATTCATGATTCATGATTCATGATTCAATTCATGATTCATGATTCAATTTATAATTTATGATTCGAATTATTTTTCATGATTCAATTCATGATTCATGATTCATGATTCAATTCATGATTCATGATTCATGATTCAATTCATGATTCATGATTCATGATTCAATTCATGATTCATGATTCGATTCATGATTCATGATTCATGATTCATGATTCAATTCATGATTCATGATTCATGATTCATGATTCAATTTATGATTCATGATTCATGATTCAATTTATGATTCATGATTCATGATTCATGATTCAATTCATGATTCATGATTCAATTCATCATTCAATTCCTGATTCATGATTCATGATTCAATTCATAATTCATAATTTATGATTTATGATTCAATTCATAATTTATAATTCATGATTCGTGATTCAATTCATGATTCATAATTCATTATTCAATTCATGATTCATGATTTTATTCATGATTCCTGATTCCTGATTTGATTCATGATTCTTGATTCATGATTCGATTCATGATTCATGATTCATGATTCAATTCATAATTCATGATTCGATTCATAATTCAAGATTCAATTCATGATTCATAATTTATGATTGAATTCATAATTCATGATTCAATTCATGATTCATGATTCATGATTCAATTCATGACTTATTATTCAATTCATGATTCATGATTCATGATTCAATTCATGATTCATGATTCAATTTATAATTTATGATTTGATTCATTTTTCATGATTCAATTCATGATTCATGATTCATGATTCAATTCATGAATCATGATTTGATTCATGATTCATGATTTGATTCATGATTCATGATTTGATTCATGATTCATGATTCATGATTGAATTCATGATTTATGATTCATGATTGAATTCATGATTCATGATTCATGATTCAATTTATGATTCATGATTCATGATTCATGATTCAATTCATAATTCATGATTCAATTCATCATTCAATTCCTGATTCATGATTCATGATTCAATTCATGATTCATAATTTATGATTCATGATTCAATTCATAATTTATAATTCATGATTCATGATTCATGATTCATGATTTGATTCATGATTCAATTCATGATTCATGATTCATGATTCATGATTCATGATTTGATTCATGAATTATGAATCGATTCATGATTCATGATTTAATTAATGATTGATGATTCATGATTCAATTCATGATTCATGATTCATGATTCAATTCATGATTCAACTCATGATTCAACTCATGATTCATGATTCATGATTTAATTCATAATTCATGATTCGATTCATGATTCATGATTCAATTCATGATTCATGATTCATGATTCATTTCATGAGTCATTATTCGATTCATGATTCATGATTAATGATTCAATTTATGATTCATGATTCAATTTATAATTCATGATTCGATTCATGATTCAATTCATGATTCATGATTCATGATTCAAGTCATGATTCATGATTTAATTCATGATTCATGATTTAATTCATGACTCATGATTAATGATTCAATTTATGATTCATGATTCATGATTCGTGATTCATGATTCATGATTCGATTCATGATTCTTGATTCATAATTCAATTCATTATTCATGATTCTTGATTTAATTCATGATTCATGATTTGAATTATAATTCTTGATTCATGATTCATGATTTGATTCATGATTCATGATTCATGATTCAATTCATGATTCATGATTCATGATTCAAGTCATGATTCATGATTCATGATTCATGATTCATGATTTAATTCATGATTCATGATTCAATTTATGATTCATGATTCATGATTCATGATTCATGATTCATGATTTAATTCATGATTCATGATTCATGATTCAATTCCTGATTCATGATTCATGATTCAATTCATGATTCATAATTTATGATTCATGATTCAATTCATAATTTATAATTCATGATTCATGATTCATAATTCATGATTCAATTCATAATTCATGATTCAATTCATGATTCAATTCATGATTCATGATTCATGATTTGATTAATGATTGATGATTCATGATTCAATTCATGATTCATGATTCATGATTCATGATTCATGATTCATGATTCAATTCATGATTTATGATTTGATTCATGATTCATGATTCAATTCATGATTTATGATTCAATTCATGATTCATGATTCATGATTCGATTCATGATTCATGATTCAATTCATGATTCATTTCATGATTCATGATTCATGATTCGATTCATGATTCATGATTTATGATTCAATTCATGATTCATGATTCAATTCATGATTCATTTCATGATTCATGATTCATGATTCGATTCATGATTCATGATTTATGATTCAATTCATGATTCATGATTCATGATTCAATTCATGATTTATGATTCATGATTCATGATTCAATTCATGATTCATGATTCGATTCATGATTCATGATTCAATTAATGATTCATGATTCATGATTCAATTCATGATTCATGATTCATGATTCAATTCATGATTCAACTCATGATTTATGATTCAATTCATGATTTATGATTCGATTTATGATTCATGATTCAATTCATGATTCATGATTCAATTCATGATTCATGATTCAATTCATGATTCATGATTCAATTCATAATTTATGATTGAATTCATAATTCATGATTCAATTCATGATTCATGATTCATGTTTCAATTCATGACTCATTATTCAATTCATGATTCATGATTCATGATTCAATTCATGATTCATGATTCAATTTATAATTTATGATTCGAATTATTTTTCATGATTCAATTCATGATTCATGATTCAATTCATGATTCATGATTCATGATTCAATTCATGATTCATGATTCATGATTCAATTCATGATTCATGATTTGATTCATGATTCATGATTCATGATTCATGATTCAATTCATGATTCATGATTCATGATTCATGATTCAATTTATGATTCATGATTCAATTTATGATTCATGATTCATGATTCAATTCATGATTCATGATTCAATTCATCATTCAATTCCTGATTCATGATTCATGATTCAATTCATAATTCATAATTTATGATTTATGATTCAATTCATAATTTATAATTCATGATTCGTGATTCAATTCATGATTCATAATTCATTATTCAATTCATGATTCATGATTTTATTCATGATTCCTGATTCCTGATTTGATTCATGATTCTTGATTCATGATTCGATTCATGATTCATGATTCATGATTCAATTCATAATTCATGATTCGATTCATAATTCAAGATTCAATTCATGATTCATAATTTATGATTGAATTCATAATTCATGATTCAATTCATGATTCATGATTCATGATTCAATTCATGACTTATTATTCAATTCATGATTCATGATTCATGATTCAATTCATGATTCATGATTCAATTTATAATTTATGATTTGATTCATTTTTCATGATTCAATTCATGATTCATGATTCATGATTCAATTCATGAATCATGATTTGATTCATGATTCATGATTTGATTCATGATTCATGATTTGATTCATGATTCATGATTCATGATTGAATTCATGATTTATGATTCATGATTGAATTCATGATTCATGATTCATGATTCAATTTATGATTCATGATTCATGATTCATGATTCAATTCATAATTCATGATTCAATTCATCATTCAATTCCTGATTCATGATTCATGATTCAATTCATGATTCATAATTTATGATTCATGATTCAATTCATAATTTATAATTCATGATTCATGATTCATGATTCATGATTTGATTCATGATTCAATTCATGATTCATGATTCATGATTCATGATTTGATTCATGAATTATGAATCGATTCATGATTCATGATTTAATTAATGATTGATGATTCATGATTCAATTCATGATTCATGATTCATGATTCAATTCATGATTCAACTCATGATTCATGATTCATGATTTAATTCATAATTCATGATTCGATTCATGATTCATGATTCAATTCATGATTCATGATTCATGATTCATTTCATGAGTCATTATTCGATTCATGATTCATGATTAATGATTCAATTTATGATTCATGATTCAATTTATAATTCATGATTCGATTCATGATTCAATTCATGATTCATGATTCATGATTCAAGTCATGATTCATGATTTAATTCATGATTCATGATTTAATTCATGATTCATGATTAATGATTCAATTCATGATTCATGATTAATGATTCAATTTATGATTCATGATTCATGATTCGTGATTCATGATTCATGATTCGATTCATGATTCTTGATTCATAATTCAATTCATTATTCATGATTCTTGATTTAATTCATGATTCATGATTTGAATTATAATTCTTGATTCATGATTCATGATTTGATTCATGATTCATGATTCATGATTCAATTCATGATTCATGATTCATGATTCAAGTCATGATTCTTGATTCATGATTCATGATTCATGATTTAATTCATGATTCATGATTCAATTTATGATTCATGATTCATGATTCATGATTCATGATTTAATTCATGATTCATGATTCATGATTCAATTCCTGATTCATGATTCATGATTCAATTCATGATTCATAATTTATGATTCATGATTCAATTCATAATTTATAATTCATGATTCATGATTCATAATTCATGATTCAATTCATAATTCATGATTCAATTCATGATTCAATTCATGATTCATGATTCATGATTTGATTAATGATTGATGATTCATGATTCAATTCATGATTCATGATTCATGATTCATGATTCATGATTCATGATTCAATTCATGATTTATGATTTGATTCATGATTCATGATTCAATTCATGATTTATGATTCAATTCATGATTCATGATTCATGATTCGATTCATGATTCATGATTCAATTCATGATTCATTTCATGATTCATGATTCATGATTCGATTCATGATTCATGATTTATGATTCAATTCATGATTCATGATTCAATTCATGATTCATTTCATGATTCATGATTCATGATTCGATTCATGATTCATGATTCATGATTCAAGTCATGATTCATGATTTAATTCATGATTCATGATTTAATTCATGACTCATGATTAATGATTCAATTTATGATTCATGATTCATGATTCGTGATTCATGATTCATGATTCGATTCATGATTCTTGATTCATAATTCAATTCATTATTCATGATTCTTGATTTAATTCATGATTCATGATTTGAATTATAATTCTTGATTCATGATTCATGATTTGATTCATGATTCATGATTCATGATTCATGATTCAATTCATGATTCATGATTCATGATTCAAGTCATGATTCATGATTCATGATTCATGATTTAATTCATGATTCATGATTCAATTTATGATTCATGATTCATGATTCATGATTCATGATTCATGATTTAATTCATGATTCATGATTCATGATTCAATTCCTGATTCATGATTCATGATTCAATTCATGATTCATAATTTATGATTCATGATTCAATTCATAATTTATAATTCATGATTCATGATTCATAATTCATGATTCAATTCATAATTCATGATTCAATTCATGATTCAATTCATGATTCATGATTCATGATTTGATTAATGATTGATGATTCATGATTCAATTCATGATTCATGATTCATGATTCATGATTCATGATTCATGATTCATGATTCATGATTCATGATTCAATTCATGATTTATGATTTGATTCATGATTCATGATTCAATTCATGATTTATGATTCAATTCATGATTCATGATTCATGATTCGATTCATGATTCATGATTCAATTCATGATTCATTTCATGATTCATGATTCATGATTCGATTCATGATTCATGATTTATGATTCAATTCATGATTCATGATTCAATTCATGATTCATTTCATGATTCATGATTCATGATTCGATTCATGATTCATGATTTATGATTCAATTCATGATTCATGATTCATGATTCAATTCATGATTTATGATTCATGATTCATGATTCAATTCATGATTCATGATTCGATTCATGATTCATGATTCAATTAATGATTCATGATTCATGATTCAATTCATGATTCATGATTCATGATTCAATTCATGATTCAACTCATGATTTATGATTCAATTCATGATTTATGATTCGATTTATGATTCATGATTCAATTCATGATTCATGATTCAATTCATGATTCATGATTCAATTCATGATTCATGATTCAATTCATAATTTATGATTGAATTCATAATTCATGATTCAATTCATGATTCATGATTCATGTTTCAATTCATGACTCATTATTCAATTCATGATTCATGATTCATGATTCAATTCATGATTCATGATTCAATTTATAATTTATGATTCGAATTATTTTTCATGATTCAATTCATGATTCATGATTCATGATTCAATTCATGATTCATGATTCATGATTCAATTCATGATTCATGATTCATGATTCAATTCATGATTCATGATTCGATTCATGATTCATGATTCATGATTCATGATTCAATTCATGATTCATGATTCATGATTCATGATTCAATTTATGATTCATGATTCATGATTCAATTTATGATTCATGATTCATGATTCATGATTCAATTCATGATTCATGATTCAATTCATCATTCAATTCCTGATTCATGATTCATGATTCAATTCATAATTCATAATTTATGATTTATGATTCAATTCATAATTTATAATTCATGATTCGTGATTCAATTCATGATTCATAATTCATTATTCAATTCATGATTCATGATTTTATTCATGATTCCTGATTCCTGATTTGATTCATGATTCTTGATTCATGATTCGATTCATGATTCATGATTCATGATTCAATTCATAATTCATGATTCGATTCATAATTCAAGATTCAATTCATGATTCATAATTTATGATTGAATTCATAATTCATGATTCAATTCATGATTCATGATTCATGATTCAATTCATGACTTATTATTCAATTCATGATTCATGATTCATGATTCAATTCATGATTCATGATTCAATTTATAATTTATGATTTGATTCATTTTTCATGATTCAATTCATGATTCATGATTCATGATTCAATTCATGAATCATGATTTGATTCATGATTCATGATTTGATTCATGATTCATGATTTGATTCATGATTCATGATTCATGATTGAATTCATGATTTATGATTCATGATTGAATTCATGATTCATGATTCATGATTCAATTTATGATTCATGATTCATGATTCATGATTCAATTCATAATTCATGATTCAATTCATCATTCAATTCCTGATTCATGATTCATGATTCAATTCATGATTCATAATTTATGATTCATGATTCAATTCATAATTTATAATTCATGATTCATGATTCATGATTCATGATTTGATTCATGATTCAATTCATGATTCATGATTCATGATTCATGATTCATGATTTGATTCATGAATTATGAATCGATTCATGATTCATGATTTAATTAATGATTGATGATTCATGATTCAATTCATGATTCATGATTCATGATTCAATTCATGATTCAACTCATGATTCAACTCATGATTCATGATTCATGATTTAATTCATAATTCATGATTCGATTCATGATTCATGATTCAATTCATGATTCATGATTCATGATTCATTTCATGAGTCATTATTCGATTCATGATTCATGATTAATGATTCAATTTATGATTCATGATTCAATTTATAATTCATGATTCGATTCATGATTCAATTCATGATTCATGATTCATGATTCAAGTCATGATTCATGATTTAATTCATGATTCATGATTTAATTCATGACTCATGATTAATGATTCAATTTATGATTCATGATTCATGATTCGTGATTCATGATTCATGATTCGATTCATGATTCTTGATTCATAATTCAATTCATTATTCATGATTCTTGATTTAATTCATGATTCATGATTTGAATTATAATTCTTGATTCATGATTCATGATTTGATTCATGATTCATGATTCATGATTCATGATTCAATTCATGATTCATGATTCATGATTCAAGTCATGATTCATGATTCATGATTCATGATTCATGATTTAATTCATGATTCATGATTCAATTTATGATTCATGATTCATGATTCATGATTCATGATTCATGATTTAATTCATGATTCATGATTCATGATTCAATTCCTGATTCATGATTCATGATTCAATTCATGATTCATAATTTATGATTCATGATTCAATTCATAATTTATAATTCATGATTCATGATTCATAATTCATGATTCAATTCATAATTCATGATTCAATTCATGATTCAATTCATGATTCATGATTCATGATTTGATTAATGATTGATGATTCATGATTCAATTCATGATTCATGATTCATGATTCATGATTCATGATTCATGATTCAATTCATGATTTATGATTTGATTCATGATTCATGATTCAATTCATGATTTATGATTCAATTCATGATTCATGATTCATGATTCGATTCATGATTCATGATTCAATTCATGATTCATTTCATGATTCATGATTCATGATTCGATTCATGATTCATGATTTATGATTCAATTCATGATTCATGATTCAATTCATGATTCATTTCATGATTCATGATTCATGATTCGATTCATGATTCATGATTTATGATTCAATTCATGATTCATGATTCATGATTCAATTCATGATTTATGATTCATGATTCATGATTCAATTCATGATTCATGATTCGATTCATGATTCATGATTCAATTAATGATTCATGATTCATGATTCAATTCATGATTCATGATTCATGATTCAATTCATGATTCAACTCATGATTTATGATTCAATTCATGATTTATGATTCGATTTATGATTCATGATTCAATTCATGATTCATGATTCAATTTATAATTTATGATTCAAATTATTTTTCATGATTCAATTCATGATTCATGATTCATGATTCAATTCATGATTCATGATTCATGATTCAATTCATGATTCATGATTCATGATTCAATTCATGATTCATGATTCGATTCATGATTCATGATTCATGATTCATGATTCAATTCATGATTCATGATTCATGATTCATGATTCAATTTATGATTCATGATTCAATTTATGATTCATGATTCATGATTCATGATTCAATTCATGATTCATGATTCAATTCATCATTCAATTCCTGATTCATGATTCATGATTCAATTCATAATTCATAATTTATGATTTATGATTCAATTCATAATTTATAATTCATGATTCGTGATTCAATTCATGATTCATAATTCATTATTCAATTCATGATTCATGATTTTATTCATGATTCCTGATTCCTGATTTGATTCATGATTCTTGATTCATGATTCGATTCATGATTCATGATTCATGATTCAATTCATAATTCATGATTCGATTCATAATTCAAGATTCAATTCATGATTCATAATTTATGATTGAATTCATAATTCATGATTCAATTCATGATTCATGATTCATGATTCAATTCATGACTTATTATTCAATTCATGATTCATGATTCATGATTCAATTCATGATTCATGATTCAATTTATAATTTATGATTTGATTCATTTTTCATGATTCAATTCATGATTCATGATTCATGATTCAATTCATGAATCATGATTTGATTCATGATTCATGATTTGATTCATGATTCATGATTTGATTCATGATTCATGATTCATGATTGAATTCATGATTTATGATTCATGATTGAATTCATGATTCATGATTCATGATTCAATTTATGATTCATGATTCATGATTCATGATTCAATTCATAATTCATGATTCAATTCATCATTCAATTCCTGATTCATGATTCATGATTCAATTCATGATTCATAATTTATGATTCATGATTCAATTCATAATTTATAATTCATGATTCATGATTCATGATTCATGATTTGATTCATGATTCAATTCATGATTCATGATTCATGATTCATGATTCATGATTTGATTCATGAATTATGAATCGATTCATGATTCATGATTTAATTAATGATTGATGATTCATGATTCAATTCATGATTCATGATTCATGATTCAATTCATGATTCAACTCATGATTCAACTCATGATTCATGATTCATGATTTAATTCATAATTCATGATTCGATTCATGATTCATGATTCAATTCATGATTCATGATTCATGATTCATTTCATGAGTCATTATTCGATTCATGATTCATGATTAATGATTCAATTTATGATTCATGATTCAATTTATAATTCATGATTCGATTCATGATTCAATTCATGATTCATGATTCATGATTCATGTCATGATTCATGATTTAATTCATGATTCATGATTTAATTCATGATTCATGATTAATGATTCAATTCATGATTCATGATTAATGATTCAATTTATGATTCATGATTCATGATTCGTGATTCATGATTCATGATTCGATTCATGATTCTTGATTCATAATTCAATTCATTATTCATGATTCTTGATTTAATTCATGATTCATGATTTGAATTATAATTCTTGATTCATGATTCATGATTTGATTCATGATTCATGATTCATGATTCAATTCATGATTCATGATTCATGATTCAAGTCATGATTCTTGATTCATGATTCATGATTCATGATTTAATTCATGATTCATGATTCAATTTATGATTAATGATTCATGATTCATGATTCATGATTTAATTCATGATTCATGATTCATGATTCAATTCCTGATTCATG
This sequence comes from Mixophyes australis, assembly GCA_036250195.1. Lineage (NCBI taxonomy): Eukaryota > Metazoa > Chordata > Amphibia > Anura > Limnodynastidae > Mixophyes > Mixophyes australis. The sequence continues at coordinate 251,653,476 of JAVHZZ010000004.1, read as the reverse complement.
ATTCATGATTCAATTCATGATTCATAATTTATGATTCATGATTCAATTCATAATTTATAATTCATGATTCATGATTCATAATTCATGATTCAATTCATAATTCATGATTCAATTCATGATTCAATTCATGATTCATGATTCATGATTTGATTAATGATTGATGATTCATGATTCAATTCATGATTCATGATTCATGATTCATGATTCATGATTCATGATTCAATTCATGATTTATGATTTGATTCATGATTCATGATTCAATTCATGATTTATGATTCAATTCATGATTCATGATTCATGATTCGATTCATGATTCATGATTCAATTCATGATTCATTTCATGATTCATGATTCATGATTCGATTCATGATTCATGATTTATGATTCAATTCATGATTCATGATTCAATTCATGATTCATTTCATGATTCATGATTCATGATTCGATTCATGATTCATGATTTATGATTCAATTCATGATTCATGATTCATGATTCAATTCATGATTTATGATTCATGATTCATGATTCAATTCATGATTCATGATTCGATTCATGATTCATGATTCAATTAATGATTCATGATTCATGATTCAATTCATGATTCATGATTCATGATTCAATTCATGATTCAACTCATGATTCATGATTCAATTCATGATTTATGATTCGATTTATGATTAATGATTCAATTCATGATTCATGATTCAATTCATGATTCATGATTCAATTCATAATTTATGATTGAATTCATAATTCATGATTCAATTCATGATTCATGATTCATGTTTCAATTCATGACTCATTATTCAATTCATGATTCATGATTCATGATTCAATTCATGATTCATGATTCAATTTATAATTTATGATTCGAATTATTTTTCATGATTCAATTCATGATTCATGATTCATGATTCAATTCATGATTCATGATTCATGATTCAATTCATGATTCATGATTCGATTCATGATTCATGATTCATGATTCATGATTCAATTCATGATTCATGATTCATGATTCATGATTCAATTTATGATTCATGATTCATGATTCAATTTATGATTCATGATTCATGAATCATGATTCAATTCATGATTCATGATTCAATTCATCATTCAATTCCTGATTCATGATTCATGATTCAATTCATAATTCATAATTTATGATTTATGATTCAATTCATAATTTATAATTCATGATTCGTGATTCATGATTCAATTCATGATTCATAATTCATTATTCAATTCATGATTCATGATTTTATTCATGATTCCTGATTCATGATTTGATTCATGATTCTTGATTCATGATTCGATTCATGATTCATGATTCATGATTCAATTCATAATTCATGATTCGATTCATAATTCAAGATTCAATTCATGATTCATAATTTATGATTGAATTCATAATTCATGATTCAATTCATGATTCATGATTCATGATTCAATTCATGACTTATTATTCAATTCATGATTCATGATTTATGATTCAATTCATGATTCATGATTCAATTTATAATTTATGATTTGATTCATTTTTCATGATTCAATTCATGATTCATGATTCATGATTCAATTCATGAATCATGATTTGATTCATGATTCATGATTTGATTCATGATTCATGATTTGATTCATGATTCATGATTCATGATTGAATTCATGATTTATGATTCATGATTGAATACATGATTCATGATTCATGATTCAATTTATGATTCATGATTCATGATTCATGATTCAATTCATAATTCATGATTCAATTCATCATTCAATTCCTGATTCATGATTCATGATTCAATTCATGATTCATAATTTATGATTCATGATTCAATTCATAATTTATAATTCATGATTCATGATTCATGATTTGATTCATGATTCAATTCATGATTCATGATTCATGATTCATGATTCATGATTTGATTCATGAATTATGAATCGATTCATGATTCATGATTTAATTAATGATTGATGATTCATGATTCAATTCATGATTCATGATTCATGATTCAATTCATGATTCAACTCATTATTCAACTCATGATTCATGATTCAATTCATGATTTATGATTCGATTCATGATTCATGATTCAATTCATGAATCATGATTCAATTCATGATTTATGATTCATGATTCGATTCATTATTCATGATTCAATTCATGATTCATGATTGATAATTCATGATTTGATTCATGATTCATGATGCAATTCATGATTTAATTTCTGATTCAATTCATTATTCATGATTCGATTTATGATTCATGATTCAATTCAAAATTCATGATTCATGATTTATGATTCAATTCATGATCCATAATTCGATTCATGATTCAATTCATGATTCAATTCATGATTCATGATTTAATTCATTTTTCAATTCATGATTCATGATTTGATTCATGATTCATGATTCAATTCATGATTCAATTCATGATTCATTATTCATGATTCAAATCATGATTCATGATTCATGATTCAATTAATTAATTCATGATTTGTGATTCATGGTTCAATTTATTATTCATGATTCATGATTCAATTCATGTTTCATGATTCATGATTCAATTCATGATTCATGATTCGATTCATGATTCATGATTCATGATTCAATTCATGATTCATGATTCATGATTCAATTCATAATTCATGATTCGATTCATGATTCATGATTCAATTCATGATTCATCATTCATGATTCATTTCATGAGTCATTATTCGATTCATGATTCATGATTAATGATTCAATTTATGATTCATGATTCAATTTATAATTCATGATTCGATTCATGATTCAATTCATGATTCATGATTCATGATTCAATTCATAATTCATAATTTATGATTTATGATTCAATTCATAATTTATAATTCATGATTCGATTCATGATTCATGATTCATGATTCATGATTCAATTCATGATTCATGATTCATGATTCAATTTATGATTCATGATTCATGATTCAATTTATGATTCATGATTCATGATTCATGATTCAATTCATGATTCATGATTCAATTCATCATTCAATTCCTGATTCATGATTCATGATTCAATTCATAATTCATAATTTATGATTTATGATTCAATTCATAATTTATAATTCATGATTCGTGATTCATGATTCAATTCATGATTCATAATTCATTATTCAATTCATGATTCATGATTTTATTCATGATTCCTGATTCATGATTTGATTCATGATTCTTGGTTCATGATTCGATTCATGATTCATGATTCATGATTCAATTCATAATTCATGATTCGATTCATAATTCAAGATTCAATTCATGATTCATAATTTATGATTGAATTCATAATTCATGATTCAATTCATGATTCATGATTCATGATTCAATTCATGACTTATTATTCAATTCATGATTCATGATTCAATTCATGATTCATGATTCAATTTATAATTTATGATTTGATTCATTTTTCATGATTCAATTCATGATTCATGATTCATGATTCAATTCATGAATCATGATTTGATTCATGATTCATGATTTGATTCATGATTCATGATTTGATTCATGATTCATGATTCATGATTGAATTCATGATTTATGATTCATGATTGAATTCATGATTCATGATTCATGATTCAATTTATGATTCATGATTCATGATTCATGATTCAATTCATAATTCATGATTCAATTCATCATTCAATTCCTGATTCATGATTCATGATTCAATTCATGATTCATAATTTATGATTCATGATTCAATTCATAATTTATAATTCATGATTCATGATTCATGATTCATGATTTGATTCATGATTCAATTCATGATTCATGATTCATGATTCATGATTCATGATTTGATTCATGAATTATGAATCGATTCATGATTCATGATTTAATTAATGATTGATGATTCATGATTCAATTCATGATTCATGATTCAATTCATGATTCAACTCATGATTCAACTCATGATTCATGATTCATGATTTAATTCATAATTCATGATTCGATTCATGATTCATGATTCAATTCATGATTCATTTCATGAGTCATTATTCGATTCATGATTCATGATTAATGATTCAATTTATGATTCATGATTCAATTTATAATTCATGATTCGATTCATGATTCAATTCATGATTCATGATTCATGATTCAAGTCATGATTCATGATTTAATTCATGATTCATGATTTAATTCATGATTCATGATTAATGATTCAATTTATGATTCATGATTCATGATTCGTGATTCATGATTCATGATTCGATTCATGATTCTTGATTCATAATTCAATTCATTATTCATGATTCTTGATTTAATTCATGATTCATGATTTGAATTATAATTCTTGATTCATGATTCATGATTTGATTCATGATTCATGATTCATGATTCATGATTCAATTCATGATTCATGATTCATGATTCAAGTCATGATTCATGATTCATGATTCATGATTCATGATTTAATTCATGATTCATGATTCAATTTATGATTCATGATTCATGATTCATGATTCATGATTCATGATTTAATTCATGATTCATGATTCATGATTCAATTCCTGATTCATGATTCATGATTCAATTCATGATTCATAATTTATGATTCATGATTCAATTCATAATTTATAATTCATGATTCATGATTCATAATTCATGATTCAATTCATAATTCATGATTCAATTCATGATTCAATTCATGATTCATGATTCATGATTTGATTAATGATTGATGATTCATGATTCAATTCATGATTCATGATTCATGATTCATGATTCATGATTCAATTCATGATTTATGATTTGATTCATGATTCATGATTCAATTCATGATTTATGATTCAATTCATGATTCATGATTCATGATTCGATTCATGATTCATGATTCAATTCATGATTCATTTCATGATTCATGATTCATGATTCGATTCATGATTCATGATTTATGATTCAATTCATGATTCATGATTCAATTCATGATTCATTTCATGATTCATGATTCATGATTCGATTCATGATTCATGATTTATGATTCAATTCATGATTCATGATTCATGATTCAATTCATGATTTATGATTCATGATTCATGATTCAATTCATGATTCATGATTCGATTCATGATTCATGATTCAATTAATGATTCATGATTCATGATTCAATTCATGATTCATGATTCATGATTCAATTCATGATTCAACTCATGATTCATGATTCAATTCATGATTTATGATTCGATTTATGATTCATGATTCAATTCATGATTCATGATTCAATTCATGATTCATGATTCAATTCATGATTCATGATTCAATTCATAATTTATGATTGAATTCATAATTCATGATTCAATTCATGATTCATGATTCATGTTTCAATTCATGACTCATTATTCAATTCATGATTCATGATTCATGATTCAATTCATGATTCATGATTCAATTTATAATTTATGATTTGAATTATTTTTCATGATTCAATTCATGATTCATGATTCATGATTCAATTCATGATTCATGATTCGATTCATGATTCATGATTCATGATTCATGATTCAATTCATGATTCATGATTCATGATTCATGATTCAATTTATGATTCATGATTCATGATTCAATTTATGATTCATGATTCATGATTCATGAATCAATTCATGATTCATGATTCAATTCATCATTCAATTCCTGATTCATGATTCATGATTCAATTCATAATTCATAATTTATGATTTATGATTCAATTCATAATTTATAATTCATGATTCGTGATTCATGATTCAATTCATGATTCATAATTCATTATTCAATTCATGATTCATGATTTTATTCATGATTCCTGATTCATGATTTGATTCATGATTCTTGATTCATGATTCGATTCATGATTCATAATTTATGATTGAATTCATAATTCATGATTCAATTCATGATTCATGATTCATGATTCAATTCATGACTTATTATTCAATTCATGATTCATGATTCATGATTCAATTCATGATTCATGATTCAATTTATAATTTATGATTTGATTCATTTTTCATGATTCAATTCATGATTCATGATTCATGATTCAATTCATGAATCATGATTTGATTCATGATTCATGATTTGATTCATGATTCATGATTTGATTCATGATTCATGATTCATGATTGAATTCATGATTTATGATTCATGATTGAATTCATGATTCATGATTCATGATTCAATTTATGATTCATGATTCATGATTCAATTCATAATTCATGATTCAATTCATCATTCAATTCCTGATTCATGATTCATGATTCAATTCATGATTCATAATTTATGATTCATGATTCAATTCATAATTTATAATTCATGATTCATGATTCATGATTCATGATTTGATTCATGATTCAATTCATGATTCATGATTCATGATTCATGATTCATGATTTGATTCATGAATTATGAATCGATTCATGATTCATGATTCAATTAATGATTGATGATTCATGATTCAATTCATGATTCATGATTCATGATTCAACTCATGATTCATGATTCAATTCATGATTTATGATTCGATTCATGATTCATGATTCAATTCATGAATCATGATTCAATTCATGATTTATGATTCATGATTCGATTCATTATTCATGATTCAATTCATGATTCATGATTGATAATTCATGATTTGATTCATGATTCATGATGCAATTCATGATTTAATTTCTGATTCAATTCATTATTCATGATTCGATTTATGATTCATGATTCAATTCAAAATTCATGATTCATGATTTATGATTCAATTCATGATCCATAATTCGATTCATGATTCAATTCATGATTCAATTCATGATTCATGATTTAATTCATTTTTCAATTCATGATTCATGATTCAATTCATGATTCATTATTCATGATTCAAATCATGATTCATGATTCATGATTCAATTCATTAATTCATGATTTGTGATTCATGGTTCAATTTATTATTCATGATTCATGATTCAACTCATGTTTCATGATTCATGATTCAATTCATGATTCATGATTTGATTCATGATTCTTGATTCATGATTTGATTCATGATTCTTGATTCATGATTCATGATTCGATTCATGATTCATGATTCATGATTCAATTCATGATTCATGATTCATGATTCAATTCATAATTCATGATTCGATTCATGATTCATGATTCAATTCATGATTCATGATTCATGATTCATTTCATGAGTCATTATTCGATTCATGATTCATGATTAATGATTCAATTTATGATTCATGATTCAATTTATAATTCATGATTCGATTCATGATTCAATTCATGATTCATGATTCATGATTCAAGTCATGATTCATGATTCAATTCATGAATCATGATTCAATTCATGATTCATGATTAATGATTCAATTTATGATTCATGATTCATGATTCGTGATTCATGATTCATGATTCGATTCATGATTCTTGATTCATGATTCAATTCATGATTCATGATTCATAATTCAATTCATGATTCATGATTCATGATTTAATTCATGATTCATGATTTGAATTATAATTCTTGATTCATGATTTGATTTATGATTCATGATTCATGATTCATGATTCAATTCATGATTCATGATTCAATTCATAATTTATGATTCGATTCATGATTAATGATTCAATTCATGAATTATGATTCATGATTCAATTTATGATTCATGATTCGATTCATGATTCATGATTCATGATTTAATTCATGATTCATGATTCATGATTCAAGTCATGATTCATGATTCATGATTCATGATTGATGATTTAATTCATGATTCATGATTCAATTTATGATTCATGATTCATGATTCATGATTCATGATTCATGATTTAATTCATGATTCATGATTCAATTCCTGATTCATGATACAATTCATGATTTATAATTTATGATTCATGATTCAATTCATAATTTATAATTCATGATTCATGATTCATGATTCATGATTATATTCATAATTCATGATTCAATTCATGATTCAATTCATGATTCATGATTCATGATTTGATTCATGATTCATGATTTATGATTCATAATTCATGATTTGATTCATGAATTATGATTCGATTCATGATTCATGATTCAATTAATGATTGATGATTCATGATTCAATTCATGATTCATGATTCATGATTCATGATTCAATTCATGATTGATGATTCATGATTCAATTCATGATTTATGATTTGATTCATGATTCATGATTCAATTCATGATTCATGATTCAATTCATGATTCATGATTCATGATTCGATTCATGATTCATGATTCAATTCATGATTCATGATTGATAATTCATGATTCGATTAATGATTCATGATTCAATTCATAATTCATGATTCATGATTTATGATTCAATTCATGATTCATAATTCGATTCATGATTCAATTCATGATTCAATTCATGATTCATGATTCAATTCATGATTCAATTCATGATTCATGATTTGATTCATGATTCATGATTCAATTCATGATTCAATTCATGATTCATTATTCATGATTCGATTCATGATTCATGACTCATGATTGAAATCATGATTCATGATTTGTGATTCATGATTCAATTCATGATTCATAATTCGATTCATGATTCATGATTTATGGTTCAATTCATGATTCATGATTCATTAATTCAATTCATGATTCAATTCATGATTCATGATTCATGATTCAATTCATGATTCATGATTTGTGATTCATGATTCAATTCATGATTCATGATTCGATTCTTGATTCATGATTCATGATTCGATTCATGATTCATTATTCAATTCATGATGCATGATTCATGATTCATGATTCATGATTCGATTCATGATTCGATTCATGATTCATGATTCATGATTCAAGTCATGATTCATGATTCAATTCATGAATCATGATTCAATTCATGATTCATGATTAATGATTCAATTTATGATTCATGATTCATGATTCGTGATTCATGATTCATGATTCGATTCCTGATTCTTGATTCATGATTCAATTCATGATTCATGATTCATAATTCAATTCATGATTCATGATTCATGATTTAATTCATGATTCATGATTTGAATTATAATTCTTGATTCATGATTCATGATTTGATTTATGATTCATGATTCATGATTCATGATTCAATTCATGATTCATGATTCAATTCATAATTTATGATTCGATTCATGATTAATGATTCAATTCATGAATTATGATTCATGATTCAATTTATGATTCATGATTCGATTCATGATTCATGATTCATGATTTAATTCATGATTCATGATTCATGATTCAAGTCATGATTCATGATTCATGATTCATGATTGATGATTTAATTCATGATTCATGATTCAATTTATGATTCATGATTCATGATTCATGATTCATGATTCATGATTTAATTCATGATTCATGATTCAATTCCTGATTCATGATACAATTCATGATTTATAATTTATGATTCATGATTCAATTCATAATTTATAATTCATGATTCATGATTCATGATTCATGATTCAATTCATAATTCATGATTCAATTCATGATTCAATTCATGATTCATGATTCATGATTTGATTCATGATTCATGATTTATGATTCATAATTCATGATTTGATTCATGAATTATGATTCGATTCATGATTCATGATTCAATTAATGATTGATGATTCATGATTCAATTCATGATTCATGATTCATGATTCATGATTCAATTCATGATTGATGATTCATGATTCAATTCATGATTTATGATTTGATTCATGATTCATGATTCAATTCATGATTCATGATTCAATTCATGATTCATGATTCATGATTCGATTCATGATTCATGATTCAATTCATGATTCATGATTGATAATTCATGATTCGATTAATGATTCATGATTCAATTCATAATTCATGATTCATGATTTATGATTCAATTCATGATTCATAATTCGATTCATGATTCAATTCATGATTCAATTCATGATTCATGATTCAATTCATGATTCAATTCATGATTCATGATTTGATTCATGATTCATGATTCAATTCATGATTCAATTCATGATTCATTATTCATGATTCGATTCATGATTCATGACTCATGATTGAAATCATGATTCATGATTTGTGATTCATGATTCAATTCATGATTCATAATTCGATTCATGATTCATGATTTATGGTTCAATTCATGATTCATGATTCATTAATTCAATTCATGATTCAATTCATGATTCATGATTCATGATTCAATTCATGATTCATGATTTGTGATTCATGATTCAATTCATGATTCATGATTCGATTCTTGATTCATGATTCATGATTCGATTCATGATTCATTATTCAATTCATGATGCATGATTCATGATTCATGATTCATGATTCGATTCATGATTCGATTCATGATTCATGATTCAAGTCATGATTCATTTCATGATTCATTATTCGATTCATGATTCATGATTAATGATTCAATTTATGATTCATGATTCATGATTCAATTCATAATTCATGATTCGATTCATGATTCATGATTCAATTCATGATTCATGATTCATGATTCATGATTAATGATTCAATTCATGATTCATGATTAAAGATTCAATTTATGATTCATGATTCATGATTCGTGATTCATGATTCATGATTCGATTCATGATTCTTGATTCATGATTCAATTCATGATTCATGATTCATAATTCAATTCATGATTCATGATTCATGATTTAATTTATGATTCATGATTTGATTCATGATTCTTGATTCATGATTCATGATTTGATTCATAATTCATGATTCATGATTCAATTCATGATTCATGATTCATGATTGAATTCATGATTCATGATTCAATTTATGATTCATGATTCATGATTCATGATTCAATTCATAATTCATGATTCCATTCATCATTCAATTCCTGATTCATGATTCATGATTCAATTCATGATTCATAATTTATGATTCATGATTCAATTCATAATTTATAATTCATGATTCATGATTCATGATTTGATTCATGATTCAATTCATGATTCATGATTCATGATTCATGATTTGATTCATGAATTATGAATCGATTCATGATTCATGATTCAATTAATGATTGATGATTCATGATTCAATTCATGATTCATGATTCATGATTCAATTCATGATTCAACTCATGATTCAACTCATGATTCATGATTCAATTAATGATTTATGATTCGATTCATGATTCATGATTCAATTCATGAATCATGATTTAATTCATGATTTATGATTCATGATTCGATTCATTATTCATGATTCAATTCATGATGCATGATTGATAATTCATGATTTGATTCATGATTCATGATGCAATTCATGATTTAATTTCTGATTCAATTCATTATTCATGATTCGATTTATGATTCATGATTCAATTCAAAAATCATGATTCATGATTTATGATTCAATTCATGATCCATAATTCGATTCATGATTCAATTCATGATTCAATTCATGATTCATGATTTAATTCATTTTTCAATTCATGATTCATGATTTGATTCATGATTCATGATTCAATTCATGATTCAATTCATGATTCATTATTCATGATTCAAATCATGATTCATGATTCATGATTCATGATTCAATTCATGATTCATGATTTGTGATTCATGATTCATGATTCGATTCTTGATTCATGATTCATGATTCGATTCATGATTCATTATTCAATTCATGATTCATGATTCATGATTCATGATTCGATTCATGATTCGATTCATGATTCATGATTCAAGTCATGATTCATGATTCATGATTCATTTCATGATTCATTATTCGATTCATGATTCATTTCATGATTCATTATTCGATTCATGATTCATGATTAATGATTCAATTTATGATTCATGATTCATGATTCAATTCATAATTCATGATTCGATTCATGATTCATGATTCAATTCATGATTCATGATTCATGATTCATGATTAATGATTCAATTCATGATTCATGATTAATGATTCAATTTATGATTCATGATTTATGATTCGTGATTCATGATTCATGATTCGATTCATGATTCTTGATTCATGATTCAATTCATGATTCATGATTCATAATTCAATTCATGATTCATGATTCATGATTTAATTTATGATTCATGATTTGATTCATGATTCTTGATTCATGATTTGATTCATGATTCTTGATTCATGATTCATGATTCGATTCATGATTCATGATTCATGATTCAATTCATGATTCATGATTCATGATTCAATTCATAATTCATGATTCGATTCATGATTCATGATTCGATTCATGATTCATGATTCATGATTCATTTCATGATTCATTATTCGATTCATGATTTATTTCATGATTCATTATTCGATTCATGATTCATGATTAATGATTCAATTTATGATTCATGATTTATGATTCGTGATTCATGATTCATGATTCGATTCATGATTCTTGATTCATGATTCAATTCATGATTCATGATTCATAATTCAATTCATGATTCATGATTCATGATTTAATTTATGATTCATGATTTGATTCATGATTCTTGATTCATGATTCATGATTTGATTCATAATTCATGATTCATGATTCAATTCATGATTCATGATTCATGATTCAATTCATAATTTATGATTCAATTCATGATTTATGATTCAATTTATGATTCATGATTCATGATTCAATTCATGATTCATGATTCAATTCATCATTCAATTCCTGATTCATGATTCATGATTCAATTCATGATTCATAATTTATGATTAATGATTCAATTCATAATTTATAATTCATGATTCATGATTCATGATTCATGATTTGATTCATCAATTATGAATCGATTCATGATTCATGATTCAATTAATGATTGATGATTCATGATTCAATTCATGATACATGATTCATGATTCATGATTCAATTCATGATTCAACTCATGATTCATGATTCAATTCATGATTTATGATTCGATTCATGATTCATGATTCAATTCATGAATCATGATTCAATTCATGATTCATGATTCATGATTCGATTCATGATTCATGATTCAATTCATGACTCATGATTGATAATTCATGATTTGATTCATGATTCATGATGCAATTCATGATTCATGATTTAATTCATTATTCAATTCATGATTCATGATTTGATTCATGATTCATGATTCAATTCATGATTCAATTCATGATTCATTATTCATGATTCAAATCATGATTCATGATTCATGATTCATGATTCATGATTCAATTCATTAATTCATGATTTGTGATTCATGATTCAATTCATGATTCATGATTCGATTCATGATTCATGATTTATGGTTCAATTCATTATTCATGATTCATGATTCAATTCATGTTTCATGATTCATGATTCAATCCATGATTCATGATTTGATTCATGATTCTTGATTCATGATTTGATTCATGATTCTTGATTCATGATTCATGATTCGATTCATGATTCATGATTCATGATTCAATTCATGATTCATGATTCATGATTCAATTCATAATTCATGATTCGATTCATGATTCATGATTCGATTCATGATTCATGATTCATGATTCATTTCATGATTCATTATTCGATTCATGATTTATTTCATGATTCATTATTCGATTCATGATTCATGATTAATGATTCAATTTATGATTCATGATTCATGATTCAAATCATAATTCATGATTCGATTCATGATTCATGATTCAATTCATGATTCATGATTCATGATTCAAGTCATGATTTATGATTCAATTCATGATTCATGATTAATGATTCAATTTATGATTCATGATTCATGATTCGTGATTCATGATTCATGATTCGATTCATGATTCTTGATTCATGATTCAATTCATGATTCATGATTCATAATTCAATTCATGATTCATGATTCATGATTCATTTCATAATTCATGATTCGATTCATAATTCAAGATTCAATTCATGATTCATAATTCATGATTCATTTCATGATTCAATATTCGATTCATGATTCATGATTCAATTCATGATTCATGATTCATGATTCAATTCATGATTCAAAATTTATGATTCACGATTCAATTCATAATTTATAATTCATGATTCATGATTCATGATTCAATTCATAATTCATGATTCAATTCATGAATTATGATTCAATTCATGATTCATTTCATGATTCATGATTCATGATTCGATTCATGATTCATGATTTATGATTCAATTCATGATTCATGATTCATGATTTGATTCATGATTCATGATTCAATTCAAGATTTATGATTCATGATTCATGATTCGATTCATGATTCATGATTCAATTAATGATTCATGATTCATGATTCAATTCATGATTCATGATTCGATTCATGATTCATGATTCAATTCATGATTCATGATTCAATTCATGATTCATGATTCAATTCATGATTTATGATTCAATTCATAATTTATGATTCAATTCATAATTCATGATTCAATTCATGATTCATGATTCATGACTCAATTCATGACTCATTATTCAATTCATGATTCGTGATTCATGATTCAATTCATGATTCATGATTCATGATTCAATTCATGAATCATGATTTGATTCATGATTCATGATTCAATTCATGATTCATGATTCAATTTATAATTTATGATTCGAATTATTTTTCATGATTCAATTCATGATTCATGATTCATGATTCAATTCATGATTCATGATTCATGATTCAATTCATGATTCATGATTCATGATTCAATTCATGATTCATGATTCGATTCATGATTCATGATTCATGATTCATGATTCAATTTATGATTCATGATTCATGATTCAATTTATGATTCATGATTCATGATTCATGATTCAATTCATGATTCATGATTCAATTCATCATTCAATTCCTGATTCATGATTCATGATTCAATTCATAATTCATAATTTATGATTTATGATTCAATTCATAATTTATAATTCATGATTCGTGATTCATGATTCAATTCATGATTCATAATTCATTATTCAATTCATGATTCATGATTTTATTCATGATTCCTGATTCATGATTTGATTCATGATTCTTGATTCATGATTCGATTCATGATTCATGATTCATGATTCAATTCATAATTCATGATTCGATTCATAATTCAAGATTCAATTCATGATTCATAATTTATGATTGAATTCATAATTCATGATTCAATTCATGATTCATGATTCATGATTCAATTCATGACTTATTATTCAATTCATGATTCATGATTCATGATTCAATTCATGATTCATGATTCAATTTATAATTTATGATTTGATTCATTTTTCATGATTCAATTCATGATTCATGATTCATGATTCAATTCATGAATCATGATTTGATTCATGATTCATGATTTGATTCATGATTCATGATTTGATTCATGATTCATGATTCATGATTGAATTCATGATTTATGATTCATGATTGAATTCATGATTCATGATTCATGATTCAATTTATGATTCATGATTCATGATTCATGATTCAATTCATAATTCATGATTCAATTCATCATTCAATTCCTGATTCATGATTCATGATTCAATTCATGATTCATAATTTATGATTCATGATTCAATTCATAATTTATAATTCATGATTCATGATTCATGATTCATGATTTGATTCATGATTCAATTCATGATTCATGATTCATGATTCATGATTTGATTCATGAATTATGAATCGATTCATGATTCATGATTTAATTAATGATTGATGATTCATGATTCAATTCATGATTCATGATTCATGATTCAATTCATGATTCAACTCATGATTCAACTCATGATTCATGATTCATGATTTAATTCATAATTCATGATTCGATTCATGATTCATGATTCAATTCATGATTCATGATTCATGATTCATTTCATGAGTCATTATTCGATTCATGATTCATGATTAATGATTCAATTTATGATTCATGATTCAATTTATAATTCATGATTCGATTCATGATTCAATTCATGATTCATGATTCATGATTCAAGTCATGATTCATGATTTAATTCATGATTCATGATTTAATTCATGATTCATGATTAATGATTCAATTTATGATTCATGATTCATGATTCGTGATTCATGATTCATGATTCGATTCATGATTCTCTAATTCATAATTCAATTCATTATTCATGATTCTTGATTTAATTCATGATTCATGATTTGAATTATAATTCTTGATTCATGATTCATGATTTGATTCATGATTCATGATTCATGATTCATGATTCAATTCATGATTCATGATTCATGATTCAAGTCATGATTCATGATTCATGATTCATGATTCATGATTTAATTCATGATTCATGATTCAATTTATGATTCATGATTCATGATTCATGATTCATGATTCATGATTTAATTCATGATTCATGATTCATGATTCAATTCCTGATTCATGATTCATGATTCAATTCATGATTCATAATTTATGATTCATGATTCAATTCATAATTTATAATTCATGATTCATGATTCATAATTCATGATTCAATTCATAATTCATGATTCAATTCATGATTCAATTCATGATTCATGATTCATGATTTGATTAATGATTGATGATTCATGATTCAATTCATGATTCATGATTCATGATTCATGATTCAATTCATGATTTATGATTTGATTCATGATTCATGATTCAATTCATGATTTATGATTCAATTCATGATTCATGATTCATGATTCGATTCATGATTCATGATTCAATTCATGATTCATTTCATGATTCATGATTCATGATTCGATTCATGATTCATGATTTATGATTCAATTCATGATTCATGATTCAATTCATGATTCATTTCATGATTCATGATTCATGATTCGATTCATGATTCATGATTTATGATTCAATTCATGATTCATGATTCATGATTCAATTCATGATTTATGATTCATGATTCATGATTCAATTCATGATTCATGATTCGATTCATGATTCATGATTCAATTAATGATTCATGATTCATGATTCAATTCATGATTCATGATTCATGATTCAATTCATGATTCAACTCATGATTCATGATTCAATTCATGATTTATGATTCGATTTATGATTCATGATTCAATTCATGATTCATGATTCAATTCATGATTCATGATTCAATTCATAATTTATGATTGAATTCATAATTCATGATTCAATTCATGATTCATGATTCATGTTTCAATTCATGACTCATTATTCAATTCATGATTCATGATTCATGATTCAATTCATGATTCATGATTCAATTTATAATTTATGATTCGAATTATTTTTCATGATTCAATTCATGATTCATGATTCATGATTCAATTCATGATTCATGATTCATGATTCAATTCATGATTCATGATTCGATTCATGATTCATGATTCATGATTCATGATTCAATTCATGATTCATGATTCATGATTCAATTTATGATTCATGATTCATGATTCAATTTATGATTCATGATTCATGATTCATGATTCAATTCATGATTCATGATTCAATTCATCATTCAATTCCTGATTCATGATTCATGATT
The DNA here is from genome assembly GCA_036250195.1 of Mixophyes australis. Taxonomy (NCBI): domain Eukaryota; kingdom Metazoa; phylum Chordata; class Amphibia; order Anura; family Limnodynastidae; genus Mixophyes; species Mixophyes australis. The sequence goes on along the minus strand of JAVHZZ010000004.1, from coordinate 251,635,906 downwards.
CAATTCATAATTCATAATTTATGATTTATGATTCAATTCATAATTTATAATTCATGATTCGTGATTCATGATTCAATTCATGATTCATAATTCATTATTCAATTCATGATTCATGATTCGATTCATAATTCAAGATTCAATTCATGATTCATAATTTATGATTGAATTCATAATTCATGATTCAATTCATGATTCATGATTCATGATTCAATTCATGACTTATTATTCAATTCATGATTCATAATTCAAGATTCAATTCATGATTCATAATTTATGATTGAATTCATAATTCATGATTCAATTCATGATTCATGATTCATGATTCAATTCATGACTTATTATTCAATTCATGATTCATGATTCATGATTCAATTCATGATTCATGATTCAATTTATAATTTATGATTTGATTCATTTTTCATGATTCAATTCATGATTCATGATTCATGATTCGAATCATGATTTGATTCATGATTCATGATTTGATTCATGATTCATGATTTGATTCATGATTCATGATTCATGATTGAATTCATGATTTATGATTCATGATTGAATACATGATTCATGATTCATGATTCAATTTATGATTCATGATTCATGATTCATGATTCAATTCATAATTCATGATTCAATTCATCATTCAATTCCTGATTCATGATTCATGATTCAATTCATGATTCATAATTTATGATTCATGATTCAATTCATAATTTATAATTCATGATTCATGATTCATGATTCATGATTTGATTCATGATTCAATTCATGATTCATGATTCATGATTCATGATTCATGATTTGATTCATGAATTATGAATCGATTCATGATTCATGATTTAATTAATGATTGATGATTCATGATTCAATTCATGATTCATGATTCATGATTCAATTCATGATTCAACTCATTATTCAACTCATGATTCATGATTCAATTCATGATTTATGATTCGATTCATGATTCATGATTCAATTCATGAATCATGATTCAATTCATGATTTATGATTCATGATTCGATTCATTATTCATGATTCAATTCATGATTCATGATTGATAATTCATGATTTGATTCATGATTCATGATGCAATTCATGATTTAATTTCTGATTCAATTCATTATTCATGATTCGATTTATGATTCATGATTCAATTCAAAATTCATGATTCATGATTTATGATTCAATTCATGATCCATAATTCGATTCATGATTCAATTCATGATTCAATTCATGATTCATGATTTAATTCATTTTTCAATTCATGATTCATGATTTGATTCATGATTCAATTCATGATTCAATTCATGATTCATTATTCATGATTCAAATCATGATTCATGATTCATGATTCAATTCATTAATTCATGATTTGTGATTCATGGTTCAATTTATTATTCATGATTCATGATTCAATTCATGTTTCATGATTCATGATTCAATTCATGATTCATGATTCGATTCATGATTCATGATTCATGATTCAATTCATGATTCATGATTCATGATTCAATTCATAATTCATGATTCGATTCATGATTCATGATTCAATTCATGATTCATCATTCATGATTCATTTCATGAGTCATTATTCGATTCATGATTCATGATTAATGATTCAATTTATGATTCATGATTCAATTTATAATTCATGATTCGATTCATGATTCAATTCATGATTCATGATTCATGATTCAATTCATAATTCATAATTTATGATTTATGATTCAATTCATAATTTATAATTCATGATTCGATTCATGATTCATGATTCATGATTCATGATTCAATTCATGATTCATGATTCATGATTCAATTTATGATTCATGATTCATGATTCAATTTATGATTCATGATTCATGATTCATGATTCAATTCATGATTCATGATTCAATTCATCATTCAATTCCTGATTCATGATTCATGATTCAATTCATAATTCATAATTTATGATTCAATTCATAATTTATAATTCATGATTCGTGATTCATGATTCAATTCATGATTCATAATTCATTATTCAATTCATGATTCATGATTTTATTCATGATTCCTGATTCATGATTTGATTCATGATTCTTGGTTCATGATTCGATTCATGATTCATGATTCATGATTCAATTCATAATTCATGATTCGATTCATAATTCATGATTCAATTCATGATTCATGATTCATGATTCAATTCATGACTTATTATTCAATTCATGATTCATGATTCATGATTCAATTCATGATTCATGATTCAATTTATAATTTATGATTTGATTCATTTTTCATGATTCAATTCATGATTCATGATTCATGATTCAATTCATGAATCATGATTTGATTCATGATTCATGATTTGATTCATGATTCATGATTTGATTCATGATTCATGATTCATGATTGAATTCATGATTTATGATTCATGATTGAATTCATGATTCATGATTCATGATTCAATTTATGATTCATGATTCATGATTCATGATTCAATTCATAATTCATGATTCAATTCATCATTCAATTCCTGATTCATGATTCATGATTCAATTCATGATTCATAATTTATGATTCATGATTCAATTCATAATTTATAATTCATGATTCATGATTCATGATTCATGATTTGATTCATGATTCAATTCATGATTCATGATTCATGATTCATGATTCATGATTTGATTCATGAATTATGAATCGATTCATGATTCATGATTCAATTAATGATTGATGATTCATGATTCAATTCATGATTCATGATTCATGATTCAATTCATGATTCAACTCATGATTCAACTCATGATTCATGATTCAATTCATGATTTATGATTCGATTCATGATTCATGATTCAATTCATGAATCATGATTCAATTCATGATTTATGATTCATGATTCGATTCATTATTCATGATTCAATTCATGATTCATGATTGATAATTCATTATTTGATTCATGATTCATGATGCAATTCATGATTTAATTTCTGATTCAATTCATTATTCATGATTCGATTTATGATTCATGATTCAATTCAAAATTCATGATTCATGATTTATGATTCAATTCATGATCCATAATTCGATTCATGATTCAATTCATGATTCAATTCATGATTCATGATTTAATTCATTTTTCAATTCATGATTCATGATTCAATTCATGATTCATTATTCATGATTCAAATCATGATTCATGATTCATGATTCAATTCATTAATTCATGATTTGTGATTCATGGTTCAATTTATTATTCATGATTCATGATTCAATTCATGTTTCATGATTCATGATTCAATTCATGATTCATGATTTGATTCATGATTCTTGATTCATGATTTGATTCATGATTCTTGATTCATGATTCATGATTCGATTCATGATTCATGATTCATGATTCAATTCATGATTCATGATTCATGATTCAATTCATAATTCATGATTCGATTCATGATTCATGATTCAATTCATGATTCATGATTCATGATTCATTTCATGAGTCATTATTCGATTCATGATTCATGATTAATGATTCAATTTATGATTCATGATTCAATTTATAATTCATGATTCGATTCATGATTCAATTCATGATTCATGATTCATGATTCAAGTCATGATTCATGATTCAATTCATGAATCATGATTCAATTCATGATTCATGATTAATGATTCAATTTATGATTCATGATTCATGATTCGTGATTCATGATTCATGATTCGATTCATGATTCTTGATTCATGATTCAATTCATGATTCATGATTCATAATTCAATTCATGATTCATGATTCATGATTTAATTCATGATTCATGATTTGAATTATAATTCTTGATTCATGATTCATGATTTGATTTATGATTCATGATTCATGATTCAATTCATGATTCATGATTCATGATTCAATTCATAATTTATGATTCGATTCATGATTAATGATTCAATTCATGAATTATGATTCATGATTCAATTTATGATTCATGATTCGATTCATGATTCATGATTCATGATTTAATTCATGATTCATGATTCATGATTCAAGTCATGATTCATGATTCATGATTCATGATTGATGATTTAATTCATGATTCATGATTCAATTTATGATTCATGATTCATGATTCATGATTCATGATTCATGATTTAATTCATGATTCATGATTCAATTCCTGATTCATGATACAATTCATGATTTATAATTTATGATTCATGATTCAATTCATAATTTATAATTCATGATTCATGATTCATGATTCATGATTCAATTCATAATTCATGATTCAATTCATGATTCAATTCATGATTCATGATTCATGATTTGATTCATGATTCATGATTTATGATTCATAATTCATGATTTGATTCATGAAGTATGATTCGATTCATGATTCATGATTCAATTAATGATTGATGATTCATGATTCAATTCATGATTCATGATTCATGATTCATGATTCATGAATCAATTCATGATTGATGATTCATGATTCAATTCATGATTTATGATTTGATTCATGATTCATGATTCAATTCATGATTCATGATTCAATTCATGATTCATGATTCATGATTCGATTCATGATTCATGATTCAATTCATGATTCATGATTGATAATTCATGATTCGATTAATGATTCATGATTCAATTCATAATTCATGATTCATGATTTATGATTCAATTCATGATTCATAATTCGATTCATGATTCAATTCATGATTCAATTCATGATTCATGATTCAATTCATGATTCAATTCATGATTCATGATTTGATTCATGATTCATGATTCAATTCATGATTCAATTCATGATTCATTATTCATGATTCGATTCATGATTCATGACTCATGATTGAAATCATGATTCATGATTTGTGATTCATGATTCAATTCATGATTCATAATTCGATTCATGATTCATGATTTATGGTTCAATTCATGATTCATGATTCATTAATTCAATTCATGATTCAATTCATGATTCATGATTCATGATTCAATTCATGATTCATGATTTGTGATTCATGATTCAATTCATGATTCATGATTCGATTCTTGATTCATGATTCATGATTCGATTCATGATTCATTATTCAATTCATGATGCATGATTCATGATTCATGATTCATGATTCGATTCATGATTCGATTCATGATTCATGATTCAAGTCATGATTCATTTCATGATTCATTATTCGATTCATGATTCATGATTAATGATTCAATTTATGATTCATGATTCATGATTCAATTCATAATTCATGATTCGATTCATGATTCATGATTCAATTCATGATTCATGATTCATGATTCATGATTAATGATTCATGATTCATGATTCGATTCATGATTCGATTCATGATTCATGATTCAAGTCATGATTCATTTCATGATTCATTATTCGATTCATGATTCATGATTAATGATTCAATTTATGATTCATGATTCATGATTCAATTCATAATTCATGATTCGATTCATGATTCATGATTCAATTCATGATTCATGATTCATGATTCATGATTAATGATTCAATTCATGATTCATGATTAATGATTCAATTTATGATTCATGATTCATGATTCGTGATTCATGATTCATGATTCGATTCATGATTCTTGATTCATGATTCAATTCATGATTCATGATTCATAATTCAATTCATGATTCATGATTCATGATTTAATTTATGATTCATGATTTGATTCATGATTCTTGATTCATGATTCATGATTTGATTAATAATTCATGATTCATGATTTAATTCATGATTCATGATTCATGATTGAATTCATGATTCATGATTCATGATTCAATTTATGATTCATGATTCATGATTCATGATTCAATTCATAATTCATGATTCCATTCATCATTCAATTCCTGATTCATGATTCATGATTCAATTCATGATTCATAATTTATGATTCATGATTCAATTCATAATTTATAATTCATGACTCATGATTCATGATTTGATTCATGATTCAATTCATGATTCATGATTCATGATTCATGATTTGATTCATGAATTATGAATCGATCCATGATTCATGATTCAATTAATGATTGATGATTCATGATTCAATTCATGATTCATGATTCATGATTCAATTCATGATTCAACTCATGATTCAACTCATGATTCATGATTCAATTAATGATTTATGATTCGATTCATGATTCATGATTCAATTCATGAATCATGATTTAATTCATGATTTATGATTCATGATTTGATTCATTATTCATGATTCAATTCATGATGCATGATTGATAATTCATGATTTGATTCATGATTCATGATGCAATTCATGATTTAATTTCTGATTCAATTCATTATTCATGATTCGATTTATGATTCATGATTCAATTCAAAAATCATGATTCATGATTTATGATTCAATTCATGATCCATAATTCGATTCATGATTCAATTCATGATTCAATTCATGATTCATGATTTAATTCTTTTTTCAATTCATGATTCATGATTTGATTCATGATTCATGATTCAATTCATGATTCAATTCATGATTCATTATTCATGATTCAAATCATGATTCATGATTCATGATTCATGATTCATATCAATAATTCATGATTTGTGATTCATGGATCAATTTATTATTCATGATTCATGATTCAATTCATGTTTCATGATTCATGATTCAATTCATGATTCATGATTTGATTCATGATTCTTGATTCATGATTTGATTCATGATTCTTGATTCATGATTCATGATTCGATTCATGATTCATGATTCATGATTCAATTCATGATTCATGATTCATGATTCAATTCATAATTCATGATTCGATTCATGATTCATGATTCAATTCATGATTCATGATTCATGATTCATTTCATGAGTCATTATTCGATTAATGATTCATGATTAATGATTCAATTTATGATTCATGATTCAATTTATAATTCATGATTCGATTCATGATTCAATTCATGATTCATGATTCATGATTCAAGTCATGATTCATGATTCAATTTATGATTCATGATTCAATTCATGATTCATGATTAATGATTCAATTTATGATTCATGATTCATGATTCGTGATTCATGATTCATGATTCGATTCATGATTCTTGATTCATGATTCAATTCATGATTCATGATTCATAATTCAATTCATGATTCATGATTCATGATTTAATTCATGATTCATGATTTGAATTATAATTCTTGATTCATGATTCATGATTTGATTCATGATTCATGATTCATGATTCATGATTCAATTCATGATTCATGATTCATGATTCAATTCATAATTTATGATTCGATTCATGATTAATGATTCAATTCATGATTCATGATTCATGATTCAATTTATGATTCATGATTCGATTCATGATTCATGATTCATGATTTAATTCATGATTCATGATTCATGATTCAAGTCATGATTCATGATTCATGATTCATGATTGATGATTTAATTCATGATTCATGATTCAATTAATGATTCATGATTCATGATTCATGATTCATGATTTAATTCATGATTCATGATTCAATTCCTGATTCATGATTCATGATTCAATTCATGATTCATAATTTATGATTCATGATTCAATTCATAATTTATAATTCATGATTCATGATTCATGATTCATGATTCAATTCATAATTCATGATTCAATTCATGATTCAATTCATGATTCATGATTTGATTCATGATTCATGATTCATGATTCATAATTCATGATTTGATTCATGAATTATGATTCGATTCATGATTCATGATTCAATTAATGATTGATGATTCATGATTCAATTCATGATTCATGATTCATGATTCAATTCATGATTCATGATTTGATTCATGATTCATGATTCAATTCATGATTCATGATTCAATTCATGATTCATGATTCATGATTCGATTCATGATTCATGATTCAATTCATGATTCATGATTGATAATTCATGATTCGATTAATGATTCATGATTCAATTCATAATTCATGATTCATGATTTATGATTCAATTCATGATTCATAATTCAATTCATGATTCAATTCATGATTCATGATTCAATTCATGATTCAATTCATGATTCATGATTTGATTCATGATTCATGATTCAATTCATGATTCAATTCATGATTCATTATTCATGATTCATGAATCATGATTTAATTCATGATTTATGATTTGATTTATGATTCATGATTCAATTCATGATTCATGATTCAATTCATGATTTATGATTCATGATTCGATTCATGATTCATGATTCAATTCATGATTCATGATTGATAATTCATGATTCGATTCATGATTCATGATTCAATTCATAATTCATGATTCATGATTTATGATTCAATTCATGATTCATAATTCGATTCATGATTCAATTCATGATTCAATTCATGATTCATGATTTGATTCATGATTCATGATTCAAATCATGATTCAATTCATGATTTGTGATTCATGATTCGATTCATGATTCATTAATCATGATTCAACTCATGATTCATGATTTGTGATTCATGATTCAATTCATGATTCATAATTCGATTCATGATTCATGATTTATGGTTCAAGTCATGATACATGATTCATTAATTCAATTCATGATTCAATTCATGATTCATGATTCATGATTCAATTCATGATTCATGATTTGTGATTCATGATTCATGATTCGATTCTTGATTCATGATTCATGATTCGATTCATGATTCATTATTCAATTCATGATTCATGATTCATGATTCATGATTCGATTCATGATTCGATTCATGATTCATGATTCAAGTCATGATTCATGATTCATGATTCATTTCATGATTCATTATTCGATTCATGATTCATTTCATGATTCATTATTCGATTCATGATTCATGATTAATGATTCAATTTATGATTCATGATTCATGATTCAATTCATAATTCATGATTCGATTCATGATTCATGATTCAATTCATGATTCATAATTCATGATTCATGATTAATGATTCAATTCATGATTCATGATTAATGATTCAATTTATGATTCATGATTTATGATTCGTGATTCATGATTCATGATTCGATTCATGATTCTTGATTCATGATTCAATTCATGATTCATGATTCATAATTCAATTCATGATTCATGATTCATGATTTAATTTATGATTCATGATTTGATTCATGATTCTTGATTCATGATTTGATTCATAATTCATGATTCATGATTCAATTTATGATTCATGATTCATGATTCAATTCATGATTCATGATTCAATTCATCATTCAATTCCTGATTCATGATTCATGATTCAATTCATGATTCATAATTTATGATTAATGATTCAATTCATAATTTATAATTCATGATTCATGATTCATGATTTGATTCATCAATTATGAATCGATTCATGATTCATGATTCAATTAATGATTGATGATTCATGATTCAATTCATGATACATGATTCATGATTCATGATTCAATTCATGATTCAACTCATGATTCATGATTCAATTCATGATTTATGATTCGATTTATGATTCATGATTCAATTCATGAATCATGATTCAATTCATGATTCATGATTCATGATTCGATTCATGATTCATGATTCAATTCATGACTCATGATTGATAATTCATGATTTGATTCATGATTCATGATGCAATTCATGATTCATGATTTAATTCATTATTCAATTCATGATTCATGATTTGATTCATGATTCATGATTCAATTCATGATTCAATTCATGATTCATTATTCATGATTCAAATCATGATTCATGATTCATGATTCATGATTCATGATTCAATTCATTAATTCATGATTTGTGATTCATGATTCAATTCATGATTCATGATTCGATTCATGATTCATGATTTATGGTTCAATTCATTATTCATGATTCATGATTCAATTCATGTTTCATGATTCATGATTCAATCCATGATTCATGATTTGATTCATGATTCTTGATTCATGATTTGATTCATGATTCTTGATTCATGATTCATGATTCGATTCATGATTCATGATTCATGATTCAATTTATGATTCATGATTCATGATTCAATTCATAATTCATGATTCGATTCATGATTCATGATTCGATTCATGATTCATGATTCATGATTCATTTCATGATTCATTATTCGATTCATGATTTATTTCATGATTCATTATTCGATTCATGATTCATGATTAATGATTCAATTTATGATTCATGATTTATGATTCGTGATTCATGATTCATGATTCGATTCATGATTCTTGATTCATGATTCAATTCATGATTCATGATTCATAATTCAATTCATGATTCATGATTCATGATTTAATTTATGATTCATGATTTGATTCATGATTCTTGATTCATGATTCATGATTTGATTCATAATTCATGATTCATGATTCAATTTATGATTCATGATTCATGATTCAATTCATGATTCATGATTCAATTCATCATTCAATTCCTGATTCATGATTCATGATTCAATTCATGATTCATAATTTATGATTAATGATTCAATTCATAATTTATAATTCATGATTCATGATTCATGATTCATGATTTGATTCATCAATTATGAATCGATTCATGATTCATGATTCAATTAATGATTGATGATTCATGATTCAATTCATGATACATGATTCATGATTCATGATTCAATTCATGATTCAACTCATGATTCATGATTCAATTCATGATTTATGATTCGATTCATGATTCATGATTCAATTCATGAATCATGATTCAATTCATGATTCATGATTCATGATTCGATTCATGATTCATGATTCAATTCATGACTCATGATTGATAATTCATGATTTGATTCATGATTCATGATGCAATTCATGATTCATGATTTAATTCATTATTCAATTCATGATTCATGATTTGATTCATGATTCATGATTCAATTCATGATTCAATTCATGATTCATTATTCATGATTCAAATCATGATTCATGATTCATGATTCATGATTCATGATTCAATTCATTAATTCATGATTTGTGATTCATGATTCAATTCATGATTCATGATTCGATTCATGATTCATGATTTATGGTTCAATTCATTATTCATGATTAATGATTCAATTCATGTTTCATGATTCATGATTCAATCCATGATTCATGATTTGATTCATGATTCTTGATTCATGATTTGATTCATGATTCTTGATTCATGATTCATGATTCGATTCATGATTCATGATTCATGATTCAATTCATGATTCATGATTCATGATTCAATTCATAATTCATGATTCGATTCATGATTCATGATTCGATTCATGATTCATTTCATGATTCATTATTCGATTCATGATTTATTTCATGATTCATTATTCGATTCATGATTCATGATTAATGATTCAATTTATGATTCATGATTCATGATTCAAATCATAATTCATGATTCGATTCATGATTCATGATTCAATTCATGATTCATGATTCATGATTCAAGTCATGATTTATGATTCAATTCATGATTCATGATTAATGATTCAATTTATGATTCATGATTCATGATTCGTGATTCATGATTCATGATTCGATTCATGATTCTTGATTCATGATTCAATTCATGATTCATGATTCATAATTCAATTCATGATTCATGATTCATGATTCATTTCATAATTCATGATTCGATTCATAATTCAAGATTCAATTCATGATTCATAATTCATGATTCATTTCATGATTCAATATTCGATTCATGATTCATGATTCAATTCATGATTCATGATTCATGATTCAATTCATGATTCAAAATTTATGATTCACGATTCAATTCATAATTTATAATTCATGATTCATGATTCATGATTCAATTCATAATTCATGATTCAATTCATGAATTATGATTCAATTCATGATTCATTTCATGATTCATGATTCATGATTCGATTCATGATTCATGATTCAATTCATGATTCATGATTCATGATTCATGATTAATGATTCAATTCATGATTCATGATTAATGATTCAATTTATGATTCATGATTTATGATTCGTGATTCATGATTCATGATTCGATTCATGATTCTTGATTCATGATTCAATTCATGATTCATGATTCATAATTCAATTCATGATTCATGATTCATGATTTAATTTATGATTCATGATTTGATTCATGATTCTTGATTCATGATTTGATTCATAATTCATGATTCATGATTCAATTCATGATTCATGATTCATGATTCAATTCATAATTTATGATTTAATTCATGATTTATGATTCAATTTATGATTCATGATTCATGATTCAATTCATGATTCATGATTCAATTCATCATTCAATTCCTGATTCATGATTCATGATTCAATTCATGATTCATAATTTATGATTAATGATTCAATTCATAATTTATAATTCATGATTCATGATTCATGATTTGATTCATCAATTATGAATCGATTCATGATTCATGATTCAATTAATGATTGATGATTCATGATTCAATTCATGATACATGATTCATGATTCATGATTCAATTCATGATTCAACTCATGATTCATGATTCAATTCATGATTTATGATTCGATTTATGATTCATGATTCAATTCATGAATCATGATTCAATTCATGATTCATGATTCATGATTCGATTCATGATTCATGATTCAATTCATGACTCATGATTGATAATTCATGATTTGATTCATGATTCATGATGCAATTCATGATTCATGATTTAATTCATTATTCAATTCATGATTCATGATTTGATTCATGATTCATGATTCAATTCATGATTCAATTCATGATTCATTATTCATGATTCAAATCATGATTCATGATTCATGATTCATGATTCATGATTCAATTCATTAATTCATGATTTGTGATTCATGATTCAATTCATGATTCATGATTCGATTCATGATTCATGATTTATGGTTCAATTCATTATTCATGATTCATGATTCAATTCATGTTTCATGATTCATGATTTAATCCATGATTCATGATTTGATTCATGATTCTTGATTCATGATTTGATTCATGATTCTTGATTCATGATTCATGATTCGATTCATGATTCATGATTCATGATTCAATTCATGATTCATGATTCATGATTCAATTCATAATTCATGATTCGATTCATGATTCATGATTCGATTCATGATTCATGATTCATGATTCATTTCATGATTCATTATTCGATTCATGATTTATTTCATGATTCATTATTCGATTCATGATTCATGATTAATGATTCAATTTATGATTCATGATTTATGATTCGTGATTCATGATTCATGATTCGATTCATGATTCTTGATTCATGATTCAATTCATGATTCATGATTCATAATTCAATTCATGATTCATGATTCATGATTTAATTTATGATTCATGATTTGATTCATGATTCTTGATTCATGATTCATGATTTGATTCATAATTCATGATTCATGATTCAATTTATGATTCATGATTCATGATTCAATTCATGATTCATGATTCAATTCATCATTCAATTCCTGATTCATGATTCATGATTCAATTCATGATTCATAATTTATGATTAATGATTCAATTCATAATTTATAATTCATGATTCATGATTCATGATTCATGATTTGATTCATCAATTATGAATCGATTCATGATTCATGATTCAATTAATGATTGATGATTCATGATTCAATTCATGATACATGATTCATGATTCATGATTCAATTCATGATTCAACTCATGATTCATGATTCAATTCATGATTTATGATTCGATTCATGATTCATGATTCAATTCATGAATCATGATTCAATTCATGATTCATGATTCATGATTCGATTCATGATTCATGATTCAATTCATGACTCATGATTAATAATTCATGATTTGATTCATGATTCATGATGCAATTCATGATTCATGATTTAATTCATTATTCAATTCATGATTCATGATTTGATTCATGATTCATGATTCAATTCATGATTCAATTCATGATTCATTATTCATGATTCAAATCATGATTCATGATTCATGATTCATGATTCATGATTCAATTCATTAATTCATGATTTGTGATTCATGATTCAATTCATGATTCATGATTCGATTCATGATTCATGATTTATGGTTCAATTCATTATTCATGATTAATGATTCAATTCATGTTTCATGATTCATGATTCAATCCATGATTCATGATTTGATTCATGATTCTTGATTCATGATTTGATTCATGATTCTTGATTCATGATTCATGATTCGATTCATGATTCATGATTCATGATTCAATTCATGATTCATGATTCATGATTCAATTCATAATTCATGATTTGATTCATGATTCATGATTCGATTCATGATTCATTTCATGATTCATTATTCGATTCATGATTTATTTCATGATTCATTATTCGATTCATGATTCATGATTAATGATTCAATTTATGATTCATGATTCATGATTCAAATCATAATTCATGATTCGATTCATGATTCATGATTCAATTCATGATTCATGATTCATGATTCAAGTCATGATTTATGATTCAATTCATGATTCATGATTAATGATTCAATTTATGATTCATGATTCATGATTCGTGATTCATGATTCATGATTCGATTCATGATTCTTGATTCATGATTCAATTCATGATTCATGATTCATAATTCAATTCATGATTCATGATTCATGATTCATTTCATAATTCATGATTCGATTCATAATTCAAGATTCAATTCATGATTCATAATTCATGATTCATTTCATGATTCAATATTCGATTCATGATTCATGATTCAATTCATGATTCATGATTCATGATTCAATTCATGATTCAAAATTTATGATTCACGATTCAATTCATAATTTATAATTCATGATTCATGATTCATGATTCAATTCATAATTCATGATTCAATTCATGAATTATGATTCAATTCATGATTCATTTCATGATTCATGATTCATGATTCGATTCATGATTCATGATTTATGATTCAATTCATGATTCATGATTCATGATTTGATTCATGATTCATGATTCAATTCAAGATTTATGATTCATGATTCATGATTCGATTCATGATTCATGATTTGATTCATGATTCAATTAATGATTCATGATTCATGATTCAATTCATGATTCATGATTCGATTCATGATTCATGATTCAATTCATGATTCATGATTCAATTCATGATTCATGATTCAATTCATGATTTATGATTCAATTCATAATTTATGATTCAATTCATAATTCATGATTCAATTCATGATTCATGATTCATGACTCAATTCATGACTCATTATTCAATTCATGATTCGTGATTCATGATTCAATTCATGATTCATGATTCAATTTATAATTTATGATTCGATTCATTTTTCATGATTCAATTCATGATTCATGATTCATGATTCAATTCATGATTCATGATTTGATTCATGATTCATGATTTGATTCATGATTCATGATTTGATTCATGATTCATGATTCATGATTCATGATTCATGATTGAATTCATGATTTATGATTCATGATTGAATTCATGATTCATGATTCATGATTCAATTTATGATTCATGATTCATGATTCATGATTCAATTCATGATTCATGATTCATGATTCAATTCATAATTTATGATTCGATTCATGATTAATGATTCAATTCATGATTCATGATTCATGATTCAATTTATGATTCATGATTCGATTCATGATTCATGATTCATGATTTAATTCATGATTCATGATTCATGATTCAAGTCATGATTCATGATTCATGATTCATGATTGATGATTTAATTCATGATTCATGATTCAATTTATAATTCATGATTCATGTTTCATGATTCATGATTCATGATTTAATTCATGATTCATGATTCATGATTCAATTCCTGATTCATGATTCATGATTCAATTCATGATTCATAATTTATGATTCATGATTCAATTCATAATTTATAATTCATGATTCATGATTCATGATTCATCATTCAATTCATAATCCATGATTCAATTCATGATTCAATTCATGATTCATGATTCATGATTTGATTCATGATTAATGATTCATAATTCATGATTTGATTCATGAATTATGATTTGATTCATGATTCATGATTCAATTAATGATTGATGATTCATGATTCAATTCATGATTCATGATTCATGATTCATGATTCATGATTCATGATTCAATTCATGATTTATGATTTGATTCATGATTCATGATTCAATTCATGATTCATGATTCAATTCATGATTCATGATTCATGATTCGATTCATGATTCATGATTCAATTCATGATTCATGATTGATAATTCATGATTCGATTCATGATTCATGATTCAATTCATAATTCATGATTCATGATTTATGATTCAATTCATGATTCATAATTCAATTCATGATTCAATTCATGATTCATGATTCAATTCATGATTCAATTCATGATTCATGATTTGATTCATGATTCATGATTCAATTCATGATTCAATTCATGATTCATTATTCATGATTCTCAATTCATGATTCAATTCATGATTTATGATTTGATTCATGATTCATGATTCAATTCATGATTCATGATTCAATTCATGATTTATGATTCATGATTCGATTCATGATTCATGATTCAATTCATGATTCATGATTGATAATTCATGATTCGATTCATGATTCATGATTCAATTCATAATTCATGATTCATGATTTATGATTCAATTCATGATTCATAATTCGATTCATGATTCAATTCATGATTCAATTCATGATTCATGATTTGATTCATGATTCATGATTCAAATCATGATTCAATTCATGATTCATTATTCATGATTCGATTAATGATTCATGACTCATGATTCAAGTCATGATTCATGATTCATTAATTCAATTCATGATTTGTGATTCATGATTCAATTCATGATTCATAATTCGATTCATGATTCATGATTTATGGTTCAAGTCATGATTCATGATTCATTAATTCAATTCATGATTCGATTCTTGATTCATGATTCATGATTCGATTCATGATTCATTATTCAATTCATGATTCATGATTCATGATTCATGATTCGATTCATGATTCGATTCATGATTCATGATTCAAGTCATGATTCATGATTCATGATTCATTTCATGATTCATTATTCGATTCATGATTCATTTCATGATTCATTATTCGATTCATGATTCATGATTAATGATTCGATTTATGATTCATGATTCATGATTCAATTCATAATTCATGATTCGATTCATGATTCATGATTCAATTCATGATTCATGATTCATGATTCATGATTAATGATTCAATTCATGATTCATGATTAATGATTCAATTTATGATTCATGATTTATGATTCGTGATTCATGATTCATGATTCGATTCATGATTCTTGATTCATGATTCAATTCATGATTCATGATTCATAATTCAATTCATGATTCATGATTCATGATTTAATTTATGATTCATGATTTGATTCATGATTCTTGATTCATGATTCATGATTTGATTCATAATTCATGATTCATGATTCAATTCATGATTCATGATTCATGATTTAATTCATAATTTATGATTCAATTCATGATTTATGATTCAATTTATGATTCATGATTCATGATTCAATTCATGATTCATGATTCAATTCATCATTCAATTCCTGATTCATGATTTATGATTCAATTCATGATTCATAATTTATGATTAATGATTCAATTCATAATTTATAATTCATGATTCATGATTCATGATTCATGATTTGATTCATCAATTATGAATCGATTCATGATTCATGATTCAATTAATGATTGATGATTCATGATTCAATTCATGATACATGATTCATGATTCATGATTCAATTCATGATTCAACTCATGATTCATGATTCAATTCATGATTTATGATTCGATTCATGATTCATGATTCAATTCATGAATCATGATTCAATTCATGATTCATGATTCATGATTCGATTCATGATTCATGATTCAATTCATGACTCATGATTGATAATTCATGATTTGATTCATGATTCATGATGCAATTCATGATTCATGATTTAAATCATTATTCAATTCATGATTCATGATTTGATTCATGATTCATGATTAAATTGATGATTCAATTCATGATTCATTATTCATGATTCAAATCATGATTCATGATTCATGATTCATGATTCATGATTCAATTCATTAATTCATGATTTGTGATTCATGATTCAATTCATGATTCATGATTCGATTCATGATTCATGATTTATGGTTCAATTCATTATTCATGATTCATGATTCAATTCATGTTTCATAATTCATGATTCAATCCATGATTCATGATTTGATTCATGATTCTTGATTCATGATTTGATTCATGATTCTTGATTCATGATTCATGATTCGATTCATGATTCATGATTCATGATTCAATTCATGATTCATGATTCATGATTCAATTCATAATTCATGATTCGATTCATGATTCATGATTCGATTCATGATTCATGATTCATGATTCATTTCATGATTCATTATTCGATTCATGATTCATTTCATGATTCATTATTCGATTCATGATTCATGATTAATGATTCAATTTATGATTCATGATTCATGATTCAAATCATAATTCATGATTCGATTCATGATTCATGATTCAATTCATGATTCATGATTCATGATTCAGGTCATGATTTATGATTCAATTCATGATTCATGATTAATGATTCAATTTATGAATCATGATTCATGATTCGTGATTCATGATTCATGATTCGATTCATGATTCTTGATTCATGATTCAATTCATGATTCATGATTCATAATTCAATTCATGATTCATGATTCATGATTCATTTCATAATTCATGATTCGATTCATAATTCAAGATTCAATTCATGATTCATAATTCATGATTCATTTCATGATTCAATATTCGATTCATGATTCATGATTCAATTCATGATTCATGATTCATGATTTAATTCATGATTCAAAATTTATGATTCACGATTCAATTCATAATTTATAATTCATGATTCATGATTCATGATTCAATTCATAATTCATGATTCAATTCATGAATTATGATTCAATTCATGATTCATTTCATGATTCATGATTCATGATTCGATTCATGATTCATGATTTATGATTCAATTCATGATTCATGATTCATGATTCATGATTCGATTCATGATTTATGATTCGATTCATGATTCATGATTCAATTAATGATTCATGATTCATGATTCAATTCATGATTCATGATTCGATTCATGATTCATGATTCAATTCATGATTCATGATTCAATTCATGATTCATGATTCAATTCATGATTTATGATTCAATTCATAATTTATGATTGAATTCATAATTCATGATTGAATTCATGATTCATGATTCATGATTCAATTCATGACTCATTATTCAATTCATGATTCGTGATTTATGATTCAATTCATGATTCATGATTCAATTTATAATTTATGATTCGATTCATTTTTCATGATTCAATTCATGATTCATGATTCATGATTCAATTCATGATTCATGATTTGATTCATGATTCATGATTTGATTCATGATTCATGATTTGATTCATGATTCATGATTCATGATTCATGATTGAATTCATGATTTATGATTCATGATTGAATTCATGATTTGATTCATGATTCATGATTTGATTCATGATTCATGATTCATGATTCATGATTGAATTCATGATTTATGATTCATGATTGAATTCATGATTCATGATTCATGATTCAATTTATGATTCATGATTCATGATTCATGATTCAATTTATAATTCATGATTCAATTCATCATTCAATTCCTGATTCATGATTCATGATTCAATTCATGATTTATAATTTATGATTCATGATTCAATTCATAATTTATAATTCATGATTCATGATTCATGATTCATGATTCATGATTTGATTCATGATTCAATTCGTGATTCATGATTCATGATTCATGATTTGATTCATGAATTATGAATCGATTCATGATTCATGATTCAATTAATTAATGATGATTCATGATTCAATTCATGATTCATGATTCATGATTCAATTCATGATTCAACTCATGATTCAACTCATGATTCATGATTCAATTCATGATTTATGATTCGATTCATGATTCATGATTCAATTCATGAATCATGATTCAATTCATGATTTATGATTCATGATTCGATTCATTATTCATGATTCAATTCATGATTCATGATTGATAATTCATGATTTGATTCATGATTCATGATGCAATTCATGATTTAATTTCTGATTCAATTCATTATTCATGATTCGATTTATGATTCATGATTCAATTCAAAATTCATGATTCATGATTTATGATTCAATTCATGATCCATAATTCGATTCATGATTCAATTCATGACTCAATTCATGATTTATGATTTAATTCATTTTTCAATTCATGATTCATGATTTGATTCATGATTCATGATTCAATTCATGATTCAATTCATGATTCATTATTCATGATTCAAATCATGATTCATGATTCATGATTCAATTCATGATTCAATTCATGATTCATTATTCATGATTCAAATCATGATTCATGATTCATGATTCATGATTCAATTCATTAATTCATGATTTGTGATTCATGGTTCAATTTATTATTCATGATTCATGATTCAATTCATGATTCATGATTTGATTCATGATTCTTGATTCATGATTTGATTCATGATTCTTGATTCATGATTCATGATTCGATTCATGATTCATGATTCATGATTCAATTCATGATTCATGATTCATTTCATGAGTCATTATTCGATTCATGATTCATGATTAATGATTCAATTTATGATGCCTGATTCAATTTATAATTCATGATTCGATTCATGATTCAATTCATGATTCATGATTCATGATTCAAGTCATGATTCATGATTCAATTCATGATTCATGATTCAATTCATGAGTCATGATTAATGATTCAATTTATGATTCATGATTCGTGATTCATGATTCATGATTCGATTCATGATTCTTGATTCATGATTCAATTCATGATTCATGATTCATAATTCAATTCATGATTCATGATTCATGATTTAATTCATGATTCATGATTTGAATTATAATTCTTGATTCATGATTCATGATTTGATTCATGATTCATGATTCATGATTCAATTCATGATTCATGATTCATGATTCAATTCATAATTTATGATTCGATTCATGATTAATGATTCAATTCATGATTCATGATTCATGATTCAATTTATGATTCATGATTCGATTCGTGATTCATGATTTAATTCATGATTCATGATTCATGATTCAAGTCATGATTCATGATTCATGATTCATGATTGGTGATTTAATTCATGATTTATGATTCAATTTATGATTCATGATTCATGATTCATGATTTAATTCATGATTCATGATTCATGATTCAATTCCTGATTCATGATTCATGATTCAATTCATGATTCATAATTTATGATTCATGATTCAATTCATAATTTATAATTCATGATTCATGATTCATGATTCATGATTCATGATTCAATTCATAATTCATGATTCAATTCATGATTCATGATTCATGATTTGATTCATGATTCATGATTCATGATTCATAATTCATGATTTGATTCATGAATTATGATTCGATTCATGATTCATGATTCAATTAATGATTGATGATTCATGATTCAATTCATGATTCATGATTCATGATTCATGATTCATTTCATGAGTCATTATTCGATTCATGATTTATGATTAATGATTCAATTTATGATTCCTGATTCAATTTATAATTCATGATTCGATTCATGATTCAATTCATGATTCATGATTCATGATTCAAGTCATGATTCATGATTCAATTCATGATTCATGATTCAATTCATGATTCATGATTAATGATTCAATTTATGATTCATGATTCAATTCATGATTCATGATTAATGATTCAATTTATGATTCATGATTCATGATTCGTGATTCATGATTCATGATTCGATTCATGATTCTTGATTCATGATTCAATTCATGATTCATGATTCATAATTCAATTCATGATTCATGATTTATGATTTAATTCATGATTCATGATTTGAATTATAATTCTTGATTCATGATTCATGATTTGATTCATGATTCATGATTCATGATTCATGATTCAATTCATGATTCATGATTCATGATTCAATTCATAATTTATGATTCGATTCATGATTAATGATTCAATTCATGATTCATGATTCATGATTCAATTTATGATTCATGATTCGATTCATGATTCATGATTTAATTCATGATTCATGATTCATGATTCAAGTCATGATTCATGATTCATGATTCATGATTGATGATTTAATTCATGATTCATGATTCAATTTATGATTCATGATTCATGATTCATGATTCATGATTTAATTCCTGATTCATGATTCATGATTCAATTCCTGATTCATGATTCAATTCATGATTCATAATTTATGATTCATTTCATAATTTATAATTCATGATTCATGATTCATGATTCATGATTCAATTCATAATTCATGATTCAATTCATGATTCAATTCATGATTCATGATTTATGATTTGATTCATGATTCATGATTCATGATTCATAATTCATGATTTGATTTATGAATTATGATTCGATTCATGATTCATGATTCAATTAATGATTGATGATTCATGATTCAATTCATGATTCATGATTCATGATTCATGATTCAATTCATGATTTATGATTTGATTCATGATTCATGATTCAATTCATGATTCATGATTCAATTCATGATTCATGATTCATGATTCGATTCATGATTCATGATTCAATTCATGATTCATGATTGATAATTCATGATTCGATTCATGATTCATGATTCAATTCATAATTCATGATTCATGATTTATGATTCAATTCATGATTCATAATTCGATTCATGATTCAATTCATGATTTAATTCATGATTCATGATTCAATTCATGATTCAATTCATGATTCATGATTTGATTCATGATTCATTATTCAATTCATGATTCAATTCATGATTCATTATTCATGATTCGATTCATGATTCATGACTCATGATTCAAATCATGATTCATGATTTGTGATTCATGATTCAATTCATGATTCATAATTCGATTCATGATTCATGATTTATGGTTCAATTCATGATTCATGATTCATTAATTCAATTCATGATTCAATTCATGATTCATGATTCATGATTCAATTCATGATTCATGATTTGTGATTCATGATTCAATTCATGATTCATGATTCGATTCTTGATTCATGATTCATGATTCGATTCATGATTCATTATTCAATTCATGATTCATGATTCATGATTCATGATTCATGATTCATGATTCGATTCATGATTCGATTCATGATTCATGATTCAAGTCATGATTCATGATTCATGATTCATTTCATGATTCATTATTCGATTCATGATTCATTTCATGATTCATTTCATAATTCATTATTCGATTCATGATTCAATTCATGATTCATTATTCATGATTCAAATCATGATTCATGATTCATGATTCAATTCATTAATTCATGATTTGTGATTCATGGTTCAATTTATTATTCATGATTCATGATTCAATTCATGTTTCATGATTCATGATTCAATTCATGATTCATGATTTGATTCATGATTCTTGATTCATGATTTGATTCATGATTCTTGATTCATGATTCATGATTCGATTCATGATTCATGATTCAATTCATGATTCATGATTCATTTCATGAGTCATTATTCGATTCATGATTCATGATTAATGATTCAATTTATGATTCCTGATTCAATTTATAATTCATGATTCGATTCATGATTCAATTCATGATTCATGATTCAAGTCATGATTCATGATTCAATTCATGATTCATGATTCAATTCATGATTCATGATTAATGATTCAATTTATGATTCATGATTCGTGATTCATGATTCATGATTCGATTCATGATTCTTGATTCATGATTCAATTCATGATTCATGATTCATAATTCAATTCATGATTCATGATTCATGATTTAATTCATGATTCATGATTTGAATTATAATTCTTGATTCATGATTCATGATTTGATTCATGATTCATGATTCATGATTCATGATTCAATTCATGATTCATGATTCATGATTCAATTCATAATTTATGATTCGATTCATGATTAATGATTCAATTCATGATTCATGATTCATGATTCAATTTATGATTCATGATTCGATTCGTGATTCATGATTTAATTCATGATTCATGATTCATGATTCAAGTCATGATTCATGATTCATGATTGGTGATTTAATTCATGATTTATGATTCAATTTATGATTCATGATTCATGATTCAATTCCTGATTCATGATTCATGATTCAATTCATGATTCATAATTTATGATTCATGATTCAATTCATAATTTATAATTCATGATTCATGATTCATGATTCATGATTCAATTCATAATTCATGATTCAATTCATGATTCATGATTCATGATTTGATTCATGATTCATGATTCATGATTCATAATTCATGATTTGATTCATGAATTATGATTCGATTCATGATTCATGATTCAATTAATGATTGATGATTCATGATTCAATTCATGATTCATGATTCATGATTCATGATTCATTTCATGAGTCATTATTCGATTCATGATTTATGATTAATGATTCAATTTATGATTCCTGATTCAATTTATAACTCATGATTCGATTCATGATTCAATTCATGATTCATGATTCATGATTCAAGTCATGATTCATGATTCAATTCATGATTCATGATTCAATTCATGATTCATGATTAATGATTCAATTTATGATTCATGATTCAATTCATGATTCATGATTAATGATTCAATTTATGATTCATGATTCATGATTCGTGATTCATGATTCATGATTCGATTCATGATTCTTGATTCATGATTCAATTCATGATTCATGATTCATAATTCAATTCATGATTCATGATTCATGATTTAATTCATGATTCATGATTTGAATTATAATTCTTGATTCATGATTCATGATTTGATTCATGATTCATGATTCATGATTCATGATTCAATTCATGATTCATGATTCATGATTCAATTCATAATTTATGATTCGATTCATGATTAATGATTCAATTCATGATTCATGATTCAATTTATGATTCATGATTCGATTCATGATTCATGATTTAATTCATGATTCATGATTCATGATTCAAGTCATGATTCATGATTCATGATTCATGATTGATGATTTAATTCATGATTCATGATTCAATTTATGATTCATGATTCATGATTCATGATTCATGATTTAATTCATGATTCATGATTCATGATTCAATTCCTGATTCATGATTCATGATTCAATTCATGATTCATAATTTATGATTCATGATTCATTTCATAATTTATAATTCATGATTCATGATTCATGATTCATGATTCAATTCATAATTCATGATTCAATTCATGATTCAATTCATGATTCATGATTTATGATTTGATTCATGATTCATGATTCATGATTCATAATTCATGATTTGATTCATGAATTATGATTCGATTCATGATTCATGATTCAATTAATGATTGATGATTCATGATTCAATTCATGATTCATGATTCATGATTCATGATTCAATTCATGATTTATGATTTGATTCATGATTCATGATTCAATTCATGATTCATGATTCAATTCATGATTCATGATTCATGATTCGATTCATGATTCATGATTCAATTCATGATTCATGATTGATAATTCATGATTCGATTCATGATTCATGATTCAATTCATAATTCATGATTCATGATTTATGATTCAATTCATGATTCATAATTCGATTCATGATTCAATTCATGATTTAATTCATGATTCATGATTCAATTCATGATTCAATTCATGATTCATGATTTGATTCATGATTCATGATTCAATTCATGATTCAATTCATGATTCATTATTCATGATTCGATTCATGATTCATGACTCATGATTCAAATCATGATTCATGATTTGTGATTCATGATTCAATTCATGATTCATAATTCGATTCATGATTCATGATTTATGGTTCAATTCATGATTCATGATTCATTAATTCAATTCATGATTCAATTCATGATTCATGATTCATGATTCAATTCATGATTCATGATTTGTGATTCATGATTCAATTCATGATTCATGATTCGATTCTTGATTCATGATTCATGATTCGATTCATGATTCATTATTCAATTCATGATTCATGATTCATGATTCATGATTCATGATTCGATTCATGATTCGATTCATGATTCATGATTCAAGTCATGATTCATGATTCATGATTCATTTCATGATTCATTATTCGATTCATGATTCATTTCATGATTCATTTCATGATTCATTATTCGATTCATGATTCATGATTAATGATTCAATTTATGATTCATGATTCATGATTCAATTCATAATTCATGATTCGATTCATGATTCATGATTCAATTCATGATTCATGATTCATGATTCATGATTCATGATTCAATTCATAATTCATGATTAATGATTCAATTTATGATTCATGATTCATGATTCGTGATTCATGATTCATGATTCGATTCATGATTCTTGATTCATGATTCAATTCATGATTCATGATTCATAATTCAATTCATGATTTATGATTCATGATTTAATTTATGATTAATGATTTGATTCGAGATTCTTGATTCATGATTCATGATTTGATTCATAATTCATGATTCATGATTCAATTCATGATTCATGATTCATGATTCAATTCATAATTTAGGATTCAATTCATGATTCATGATTCAATTTATGATTCATGATTCATGATTCAATTCATGATTCATGATTCAATTCATCATTCAATTCCTGATTCATGATTCATGATTCAATTCATGATTCATAATTTATGATTCATGATTCAATTCATAATTTATAATACAAGATTCATGATTCATGATTTGATTCATGATTCAATTCATGATTCATGATTCATGATTCATGATTTGATTCATCAATTATGAATCGATTCATGATTCATGATTCAATTAATGATTGATGATTGATGATTCAATTCATGATACATGATTCATGATTCATGATTCAATTCATGATTCGACTCATGATTCATGATTCAATTCATGATTTATGATTCGATTCATGATTCATGATTCAATTCATGAATCATGATTCAATTCATGATTCATGATTCATGATTCGATTCATGATTCATGATTCAATTCATGACTCATGATTGATAATTCATGATTTGATTCATGATTCATGATGCAATTCATGATTCATGATTTAATTCATTATTCAATTCATGATTCATGATTTGATTCATGATTCATGATTCAATTCATGATTCAATTCATGATTCATTATTCATGATTCAAATCATGATTCATGATTCATGATTCATGATTCAATTCATTAATTCATGATTTGTGAATTATGATTCAATTCATGATTCATGATTCGATTCATGATTCATGATTTATGATTCAATTCATTATTCATGATTCATGATTCAATTCATGTTTCATGATTCATGATTCAATCCATGATTCATGATTTGATTCATGATTCTTGATTCATGATTTGATTCATGATTCTTGATTCATGATTCATGATTCGATTCATGATTCATGATTCATGATTCAATTCATGATTCATGATTCATGATTCAATTCATAATTCATGATTCGATTCATGATTCATGATTCAATTCATGATTCATGATTCATGATTCATTTCATGAGTCATTATTCGATTCATGATTCATGATTCAATTCATAATTCATGATTCAATTCATGAATTATGATTCAATTCATGATTCATTTCATGATTCATGATTCATGATTCGATTCATGATTCATGATTTATGATTCAATTCATGATTCATGATTCATGATTTGATTCATGATTCATGATTCAATTCATGATTTATGATTCATGATTCATGATTCGATTCATGATTCATGATTCAATTAATGATTCATGATTCACGATTCAATTCATGATTCATGATTCGATTCATGATTCATGATTCAATTCATGATTTATGATTCAATTCATAATTTATGATTGAATTCATAATTCATGATTCAATTCATGATTCATGATTCAATTCATGACTCATTATTCAATTCATGATTCATGATTCATGATTCAATTCATGATTCATGATTCAATTTATAATTTATGATTCGATTCATTTTTCATGATTCAATTCATGATTCATGATTCATGATTCAATTCATGATTCATGATTTGATTCATGATTCATGATTTGATTCATGATTCATGATTTGATTCATGATTCATGATTCATGATTGAATTCATGATTTATGATTCATGATTGAATTCATGATTCATGATTCATGATTCAATTTATGATTCATGATTCATGATTCATGATTCAATTCATAATTCATGATTCAATTCATCATTCAATTCCTGATTCATGATTCATGATTCAATTCATGATTTATAATTTATGATTCATGATTCAATTCATAATTTATAATTCATGATTCATGATTCATGATTCATGATTCATGATTTGATTCATGATTCAATTCATGATTCATGATTCATGATTCATGATTCATGATTTGATTCATGAATTATGAATCGATTCATGATTCATGATTCAATTAATGATTGATGATTCATGATTCAATTCATGATTCATGATTCATGATTCAATTCATGATTCAACTCATGATTCAACTCATGATTCATGATTCAATTCATGATTTATGATTCGATTCATGATTCATGATTCAATTAATGAATCATGATTCAATTCATGATTTATGATTCATGATTCGATTCATTATTCATGATTTAATTCATGATTCATGAATGATAATTCATGATTTGATTCATGATTCATGATTCAATTCATGACTTATGATTTGATTCATGATTCATGATTCAATTCATGATTCAATTCACGATTCATGATTCGATTCATGATTCATGATTCAATTCATGATTCATGATTGATAATTCATGATTCGATTCATGATTCATGATTCATGATTCAATTCATGATTCAATTTCTGATTCAATTCATGATTCGATTTATGATTCATGATTCATGATTCAATTCATAATTCATGATTCATGATTTATGATTCAATTCATGATTCATGATTCAATTCATGATTCAATTCATGATTCATGATTCAATTTATGATTCAATTCATGATTCATGATTCAATTTATGATTCATGATTCAATTCAAAATTCATGATTCATGATTTATGATTCAATTCATGATCCATAATTCGATTCATGATTCAATTCATGATTCAATTCATGATTCATGATTTAATTCATTTTTCAATTCATGATTCATGATTTGATTCATGATTCATGATTCAATTCATGATTCAATTCATGATTCATTATTCATGATTCAAATCATGATTCATGATTTGATTCATGATTCTTGATTCATGATTTGATTCATGATTCTTGATTCATGATTCATGATTCGATTCATGATTCATGATTTATGATTCAATTCATGATTCATGATTCATGATTCAATTCATACTTCATGATTCGATTCATGATTCATGATTCAATTCATGATTCATGATTCATGATTCATTTCATGAGTCATTATTCGATTCATGATTCATGATTAATGATTCAATTTATGAATCATGATTCAATTTATAATTCATGATTCGATTCATGATTCAATTCATGATTCATGATTCATGATTCAAGTCATGATTCATGATTAATGATTCAATTTATGATTCATGATTCATGATTCGTGATTCATGATTCATGATTCGATTCATGATTCTTGATTCATGATTCAATTCATGATTCATGATTCATAATTCAATTCATGATTCATGATTCATTATTTAATTCATGATTCATGATTTGAATTAAAATTCTTGATTCATGATTCATGATTTGATTCATGATTCATGATTCATGATTCATGATTCAATTCATGATTCATGATTCATTTCATAATTTATGATTCGATTCATGATTAATGATTCAATTCATGATTCATGATTCATGATTCAATTTATGATTCATGATTCTATTCATGATTCATGATTTAATTCATGATTCATGATTCATGATTCAGGTCATGATTCATGATTCATGATTCATGATTGATGATTTAATTCATGATTCATGATTCAATTTATGATTCATGATTCATGATTCATGATTCATGATTTAATTCATGATTCATGATTCATGATTCAATTCCTGATTCCTGATTCATGATTCAATTCATGATTCATAATTTATGATTCATGATTCAATTCATAATTTATAATTCATGATTCATGATTCATGATTCATGATTCAATTCATAATTCATGATTCAATTCATGATTCAATTCATTAATTAATGATTCATGATTTGATTCATGATTCATGATTCATGATTCATAATTCATGATTTGATTCATGAATTATGATTCGATTCATGATTCATGATTCAATTAATGATTGATGATTCATGATTCAATTCATGATTCATGATTCATGATTCATGATTCATGATTCAATTCATGATTTATGATTTGATTCATGATTCATGATTCAATTCATGATTCATGATTCAATTCATGATTCATGATTCGATTCATGATTCATGATTCAATTCATGATTCATGATTGATAATTCATGATTCGATTCATGATTCATGATTCAATTCATAATTCATGATTCATGATTTATGATTCAATTCATGATTCATAATTCGATTCATGATTGAATTCATGATTCAATTCATGATTCATGATTCAATTCATGATTCAATTCATGATTCATGATTTGATTCATGATTCATGATTCAATTCATGATTCAATTCATGATTCATTATTCATGATTCGATTCATGATTTATGACTCATGATTCAAATCATGATTCATGATTTGTGATTCATGATTCAATTCATGATTCATAATTCGATTCATGATTCATGATTTATGGTTCAATTCATGATTCATGATTCATTAATTCAATTCATGATTCAATTCATGATTCATGATTCATGATTCAATTCATGATTCATGATTTGTGATTCATGATTCAATTCATGATTCATGATTCGATTCTTGATTCATGATTCATGATTCGATTCATGATTCATGATTCAAGTCATGATTCATGATTCATGATTCATTTCATGATTCATTATTCGATTCATGATTCATTTCATGATTCATTATTCGATTCATGATTCATTTCATGATTCATTATTCGATTCATGATTCATGATTAATGATTCAATTTATGATTCATGATTCATGATTCAATTCATAATTCATGATTCGATTCATGATTCATGATTCAATTCATGATTCATGATTCATGATTCATGATTAATGATTCAATTCATAATTCATGATTAATGATTCAATTTATGATTCATGATTCATAATTCGTGATTCATGATTCATGATTCGATTCATGATTAATGATTCATAATTCAATTCATGATTCATGATTCATGATTTAATTTATGATTCATGATTTGATTCATGATTCTTGATTCATGATTCATGATTTGATTCATAATTCATGATTCATGATTCAATTCATGATTCATGATTCATGATTCAATTCATAATTTAGGATTCAATTCATGATTCATGATTCAATTCATGATTCATGATTCAATTCATCATTCAATTCCTGATTCATGATTCAATTCATGATTCATAATTTATGATTCATGATTCAATTCATAATTTATAATACATGATTCATGATTCATGATTTGATTCATGATTCAATTCATGATTCATGATTCATGATTCATGATTCATGATTTGATTCATCAATTATGAATCGATTCATGATTCAATTAATGATTGATGATTCATGATTCAATTCATGATTCATGATTCAATTCATGACTCATGATTGATAATTCATGATTTGATTCATGATTCATGATGCAATTCATGATTCATGATTTAATTCATTACTCAATTCATGATTCATGATTTGATTCATGATTCATGATTCAATTCATAATTCAATTCATGATTCATTATTCATGATTCAAATCATGATTCATGATTCCTGATTCATGATTCAATTCATTAATTCATGATTTGTGATTCATGATTCAATTCATGATTCATGATTCGATTCATGATTCATGATTTATGGTTCAATTCATTATTCATGATTCATGATTCAATTCATATTTCATGATTCATGATTCAATCCATGATTCATGATTTGATTCATGATTCTTGATTCATGATTTGATTCATGATTCTTGATTCATGATTCATGATTCGATTCATGATTCATGATTCATGATTCAATTCATTATTCATGATTCATGATTCAATTCATAATTCATGATTCGATTCATGATTCATGATTCAATTCATAATTCATGATTCATGATTCATTTCATGATTCATGATTCATAATTCAATTCATGATTCATGATTCATGATTTAATTCATGATTCATGATTTGAATTAAAATTCTTGATTCATGATTCATGATTTGATTCATGATTCATGATTCATGATTCAATTCATGATTCATGATTCATGATTCAATTCATAATTTATGATTCGATTCATGATTAATGATTCAATTCATGATTCATGATTCATGATTCAATTTATGATTCATGATTCTATTCATGATTCATGATTTAATTCATGATTCATGATTCATGATTCAGGTCATGATTCATGATTCATGATTCATGATTGATGATTTAATTCATGATTCATGATTCAATTTATGATTCATGATTCATGATTCATGATTCATGATTCATGATTTAATTCATGATTCATGATTCATGATTCAATTCCTGATTCATGATTCATGATTCAATTCATGATTCATAATTTATGATTCATGATTCAATTCATAATTTATAATTCATGATTCATGATTCATGATTCATGATTCAATTCATAATTCATGATTCAATTCATGATTCAATTCATGATTCATGATTCATGATTCATGATTCATGGTTCATGATTCAATTCATGATTTATGATTTGATTCATGATTCATGATTCAATTCATGATTCATGATTCAATTCATGATTCATGATTCGATTCATGATTCATGATTCAATTCATGATTCATGATTGATAATTCATTATTCGATTCATGATTCATGATTCAATTCATAATTCATGATTCATGATTTATGATTCAATTCATGATTCATAATTCGATTCATAATTCAATTCATGATTCAATTCATGATTCATGATTCAATTCATGATTCAATTCATGATTCATGATTTGATTCATGATTCATGATTTGATTCATGATTCATGATTCAATTCATGATTCAATTCATGATTCATTATTCATGATTCGATTCATGATTTATGACTCATGATTCAAATCATGATTCATGATTTGTGATTCATGATTCAATTCATGATTCATAATTCGATTCATGATTCATGATTTATGGTTCAATTCATGATTCATGATTCATTAATTCAATTCATGATTCAATTCATGATTCATGATTCATGATTCAATTCATGATTCATGATTTGTGATTCATGATTCAATTCATGATTCATGATTCGATTCTTGATTCATGATTCATGATTCGATTCATGATTCATTATTCAATTCATGATTCATGATTCATGATTCATGATTCATGATTCGATTCATGATTCGATTCATGATTCATGCTTCAAGTCATGATTCATGATTCATGATTCATTTTATGATTCATTATTCGATTCATGATTCATTTCATGATTCATTATTCGATTCATGATTCATGATTAATGATTCAATTTATGATTCATGATTCATGATTCAATTCATAATTCATGATTCGGTTCATGATTCATGATTCAATTCATGATTCATGATTCATGATTCATGATTAATGATTCAATTCATAATTCATGATTCGGTTCATGATTCATGCTTCAAGTCATGATTCATGATTCATGATTCATTTTATGATTCATTATTCGATTCATGATGCAATTCATGATTCATGATTCGATTCATGATTCATGATTTATGGTTCAATTCATTATTCATGATTCATGATTCAATTCATATTTCATGATTCATGATTCAATCCATGATTCATGATTTGATTCATGATTCTTGATTCATGATTTGATTCATGATTCTTGATTCATGATTCATGATTCATGATTCAATTCATTATTCATGATTCATGATTCAATTCATAATTCATGATTCGATTCATGATTCATGATTCAATTCATGATTCATGATTCATGATTCATTTCATGAGTCATTATTCGATTCCTGGTTCATGATTAATGATTCAATTTATAATTCATGATTCATGATTCAATTCATAATTCATGATTCGATTCATGATTCAATTCATGATTCATAATTCATGATTCAAGTCATGATTCATGATTCAATTCATGATTCATGATTAATGATTCAATTTATGATTCATGATTCGTGATTCATGATTCATGATTCGATTCATGATTCTTGATTCATAATTCAATTCATGATTCATGATTCATGATTTAATTCATGATTCATGATTTGAATTATGATTCTTGATTCATGATTTATGATTTGATTCATGATTCATGATTCATGATTCAATTAATGATTGATGATTAATGATTCAATTCATGATACATGATTCATGATTCATGATTCAATTCATGATTCAACTCATGATTCATGATTCAATTTATGATTTATGATTCGATTCATGATTCATGATTCAATTCATGAATCATGATTCAATTCATGATTCATGATTCATGATTCGATTCATGATTCATGATTCAATTCATGACTCATGATTGATAATTCATGATTTGATTCATGATTCATGATGCAATTATTGATTCATGATTTAATTAATTATTCAATTCATGATTCATGATTTGATTCATGATTCATGATTCAATTCATGATTCAATTCATGATTCATTATTCATGATTCAAATCATGATTCATGATTCATGATTCATGATTCATGATTCAATTCATTAATTCATGATTTGTGATTCATGATGCAATTCATGATTCATGATTCGATTCATGATTCATGATTTATGGTTCAATTCATTATTCATGATTCATGATTCAATTCATATTTCATGATTCATGATTTAATCCATGATTCATGATTTGATTCATGATTCTTGATTCATGATTTGATTCATGATTCTTGATTCATGATTCATGATTCATGATTCAATTCATTATTCATGATTCATGATTCAATTCATAATTCATGATTCGATTCATGATTAATGATTCAATTCATGATTCATGATTCATGATTCATTTCATGAGTCATTATTCGATTCATGATTCATGATTAATGATTCAATTTATAATTCATGATTCATGATTCAATTCATAATTCATGATTCGATTCATGATTCAATTCATGATTCATAATTCATGATTCAAGTCATGATTCATGATTCAATTCATGATTTATGATTCATGATTCGATTCATTATTCATGATTTAATTCATGATTCATGAATGATAATTCATGATTTGATTCATGATTCATGATGCAATTCATGATTTAATTTCTGATTCAATTCATTATTCATGATTCAATTTATGATTCATGATTCAATTCAAAATTCATGATTCATGATTTATGATTCAATTCATGATCCATAATTCGATTCATGATTCAATTCATGATTCAATTCATGATTCATGATTTAATTCATTTTTCAATTCATGATTCATGATTTGATTCATGATTCATGATTCAATTCATGATTCAATTCATGATTCATTATTCATGATTCAAATCATGATTCATGATTTGATTCATGATTCTTGATTCATGATTTGATTCATGATTCTTGATTCATGATTCATGATTCGATTCATGATTCATGATTTATGATTCAATTCATGATTCATGATTCATGATTCAATTCATACTTCATGATTCGATTCATGATTCATGATTCAATTCATGATTCATGATTCATGATTCATTTCATGAGTCATTATTCGATTCATGATTCATGATTAATGATTCAATTTATGAATCATGATTCAATTTATAATTCATGATTCGATTCATGATTCAATTCATGATTCATGATTCATGATTCAAGTCATGATTCATGATTAATGATTCAATTTATGATTCATGATTCATGATTCGTGATTCATGATTCATGATTCGATTCATGATTCTTGATTCATGATTCAATTCATGATTCATGATTCATAATTCAATTCATGATTCATGATTCATTATTTAATTCATGATTCATGATTTGAATTAAAATTCTTGATTCATGATTCATGATTTGATTCATGATTCATGATTCATGATTCATGATTCATGATTCAATTCATAATTTATGATTCGATTCATGATTAATGATTCAATTCATGATTCATGATTCATGATTCAATTTATGATTCATGATTCTATTCATGATTCATGATTTAATTCATGATTCATGATTCATGATTCAGGTCATGATTCATGATTCATGATTCATGATTGATGATTTAATTCATGATTCATGATTCAATTTATGATTCATGATTCATGATTCATGATTCATGATTTAATTCATGATTCATGAATCATGACTCAATTCCTGATTCATGATTCATGATTCAATTCATGATTCATAATTTATGATTCATGATTCAATTCATAATTTATAATTCATGATTCATGATTCATGATTCATGATTCAATTCATAATTCATGATTCAATTCATGATTCAATTCATGATTCATGATTCATGATTTGATTCATGATTCATGATTCATGATTCATAATTCATGATTTGATTCATGAATTATGATTCGATTCATGATTCATGATTCAATTAATGATTGATGATTCATGATTCAATTCATGATTCATGATTCATGATTCATGATTCATGATTCAATTCATGATTTATGATTTGATTCATGATTCATGATTCAATTCATGATTCATGATTCAATTCATGATTCATGATTCGATTCATGATTCATGATTCAATTCATGATTCATGATTGATAATTCATGATTCGATTCATGATTCATGATTCAATTCATAATTCATGATTCATGATTTATGATTCAATTCATGATTCATAATTCGATTCATGATTGAATTCATGATTCAATTCATGATTCATGATTCAATTCATGATTCAATTCATGATTCATGATTTGATTCATGATTCATGATTCAATTCATGATTCAATTCATGATTCATTATTCATGATTCGATTCATGATTTATGACTCATGATTCAAATCATGATTCATGATTTGTGATTCATGATTCAATTCATGATTCATAATTCGATTCATGATTCATGATTTATGGTTCAATTCATGATTCATGATTCATTAATTCAATTCATGATTCAATTCATGATTCATGATTAATGATTCAATTCATGATTCATGATTTGTGATTCATGATTCAATTCATGATTCATGATTCGATTCCTGATTCATGATTCATGATTCGATTCATGATTCATGATTCAAGTCATGATTCATGATTCATGATTCATCTCATGATTCATTATTCGATTCATGATTCATTTCATGATTCATTATTCGATTCATGATTCATTTCATGATTCATTATTCGATTCATGATTCATGATTAATGATTCAATTTATGATTCATGATTCATGATTCAATTCATAATTCATGATTCGATTCATGATTCATGATTCAATTCATGATTCATGATTCATGATTCATGATTAATGATTCAATTCATAATTCATGATTAATGATTCAATTTATGATTCATGATTCATAATTCGTGATTCATGATTCATGATTCGATTCATGATTAATGATTCATAATTCAATTCATGATTCATGATTCATGATTTAATTTATGATTCATGATTTGATTCATGATTCTTGATTCATGATTCATGATTTGATTCATAATTCATGATTCATGATTCAATTCATGATTCATGATTCAATTCATAATTTAGGATTCAATTCATGATTCATGATTCAATTTATGATTCATGATTCATGATTCAATTCATGATTCATGATTCAATTCATCATTCAATTCCTGATTCATGATTCAATTCATGATTCATAATTTATGATTCATGATTCAATTCATAATTTATAATACATGATTCATGATTCATGATTTGATTCATGATTCAATTCATGATTCATGATTCATGATTCATGATTCATGATTCATGATTTGATTCATCAATTATGAATCGATTCATGATTCAATTAATGATTGATGATTCATGATTCAATTCATGATACATGATTCATGATTCATGATTCAATTCATGATTCAACTCATGATTCATGATTCAATTTATGATTTATGATTCGATTCATGATTCATGATTCAATTCATGAATCATGATTCAATTCATGATTCATGATTCATGATTCGATTCATGATTCATGATTCAATTCATGACTCATGATTGATAATTCATGATTTGATTCATGATTCATGATGCAATTCATGATTCATGATTTAATTCATTACTCAATTCATGATTCATGGTTTGATTCATGATTCATGATTCAATTCATAATTCAATTCATGATTCATTATTCATGATTCAAATCATGATTCATGATTCATGATTCATGATTCATGATTCAATTCATTAATTCATGATTTGTGATTCATGATTCAATTCATGATTCATGATTCGATTCATGATTCATGATTTATGGTTCAATTCATTATTCATGATTCATGATTCAATTCATATTTCATGATTCATGATTCAATCCATGATTCATGATTTGATTCATGATTCTTGATTCATGATTTGATTCATGATTCTTGATTCATGATTCATGATTCGATTCATGATTCATGATTCATGATTCAATTCATTATTCATGATTCATGATTCAATTCATAATTCATGATTCGATTCATGATTCATGATTCAATTCATGATTCATGATTCATGATTCATTTCATGATTCATGATTCATAATTCAATTCATGATTCATGATTCATGATTTAATTCATGATTCATGATTTGAATTAAAATTCTTGATTCATGATTCATGATTTGATTCATGATTCATGATTCATGATTCAATTCATGATTCATGATTCATGATTCAATTCATAATTTATGATTCGATTCATGATTAATGATTCAATTCATGATTCATGATTCATGATTCAATTTATGATTCATGATTCTATTCATGATTCATGATTTAATTCATGATTCATGATTCATGATTCAGGTCATGATTCATGATTCATGATTCATGATTGATGATTTAATTCATGATTCATGATTCAATTTATGATTCATGATTCATGATTCATGATTCATGATTCATGATTTAATTCATGATTCATGATTCATGATTCAATTCCTGATTCATGATTCATGATTCAATTCATGATTCATAATTTATGATTCATGATTCAATTCATAATTTATAATTCATGATTCATGATTCATGATTCATGATTCAATTCATAATTCATGATTCAATTCATGATTCAATTCATGATTCATGATTCATGATTCATGATTCATGGTTCATGATTCAATTCATGATTTATGATTTGATTCATGATTCATGATTCAATTCATGATTCATGATTCAATTCATGATTCATGATTCATGATTCGATTCATGATTCATGATTCAATTCATGATTCATGATTGATAATTCATTATTCGATTCATGATTCATGATTCAATTCATAATTCATGATTCATGATTTATGATTCAATTCATGATTCATAATTCGATTCATAATTCAATTCATGATTCAATTCATGATTCATGATTCAATTCATGATTCAATTCATGATTCATGATTTGATTCATGATTCATGATTTGATTCATGATTCATGATTCAATTCATGATTCAATTCATGATTCATTATTCATGATTCGATTCATGATTTATGACTCATGATTCAAATCATGATTCATGATTTGTGATTCATGATTCAATTCATGATTCATAATTCGATTCATGATTCATGATTTATGGTTCAATTCATGATTCATGATTCATTAATTCAATTCATGATTCAATTCATGATTCATGATTCATGATTCAATTCATGATTCATGATTTGTGATTCATGATTCAATTCATGATTCATGATTCGATTCTTGATTCATGATTCATGATTCGATTCATGATTCATTATTCAATTCATGATTCATGATTCATGATTCATGATTCGATTCATGATTCGATTCATGATTCATGCTTCAAGTCATGATTCATGATTCATGATTCATTTTATGATTCATTATTCGATTCATGATTCATTTCATGATTCATTATTCGATTCATGATTCATGATTAATGATTCAATTTATGATTCATGATTCATGATTCAATTCATAATTCATGATTCGGTTCATGATTCATGATTCAATTCATGATTCATGATTCATGATTCATGATTAATGATTCAATTCATAATTCATGATTCGGTTCATGATTCATGCTTCAAGTCATGATTCATGATTCATGATTCATTTTATGATTCATTATTCGATTCATGATGCAATTCATGATTCATGATTCGATTCATGATTCATGATTTATGGTTCAATTCATTATTCATGATTTATGATTCAATTCATATTTCATGATTCATGATTCAATCCATGATTCATGATTTGATTCATGATTCTTGATTCATGATTTGATTCATGATTCATGATTCATGATTCAATTCATTATTCATGATTCATGATTCAATTCATAATTCATGATTCGATTCATGATTCATGATTCAATTCATGATTCATGATTCATGATTCATTTCATGAGTCATTATTCGATTCATGGTTCATGATTAATGATTCAATTTATAATTCATGATTCATGATTCAATTCATAATTCATGATTCGATTCATGATTCAATTCATGATTCATAATTCATGATTCAAGTCATGATTCATGATTCAATTCATGATTCATGATTAATGATTCAATTTATGATTCATGATTCGTGATTCATGATTCATGATTCGATTCATGATTCTTGATTCATGATTCAATTCATGATTCATGATTCATAATTCAATTCATGATTCATGATTCATGATTTAATTCATGATTCATGATTTGAATTATGATTCTTGATTCATGATTTATGATTTGATTCATGATTCATGATTCATGATTCAATTCATGATTCATGATTCATGATTCAATTCATAATTTATGATTCGATTCATGATTAATGATTCAATTTATGATTCATGATTCATGATTCAATTTATGATTCATGATTCGATTCATGATTCATGATTCAATTCATGATTCATGATTCAAGTCATGATTCATGATTCAAGTCATGATTCATGATTCATGATTCATGATTCATGATTTAATTCATGATTCATGATTTTATTCATGATTCATGATTCATGATTTAATTTATGATTCATGATTCATGATTCAATTCATGATTCATAATTTATGATTCATGATTCAATTCATAATTTATAATACATGATTCATGATTCATGATTTGATTCATGATTCAATTCATGATTCATGATTCATGATTCAAGTCATGATTCATGATTCAATTCATGATTCATGATTAATGATTCAATTTATGATTCATGATTCATGATTTGTGATTCATGATTCATAATTCGATTCATGATTCTTGATTTATGATTCAATTCAAGATTCATGATTCATAATTCAATTCATGATTCATGATTTAATTCATGATTCATGATTTGATTCATGATTCTTGATTCATGATTCATGATTTGATTCATAATTCATGATTCATGATTTAATTCATGATTCATGATTCAATTCATAATTTATGATTCGATTCATGATTCATGATTCAATTCATGATTCATGATTCAAGATTTAATTCATGATTCATGATTCGATTCATGATTCATGTATCATGATTCAATTCATGATTCATGATTCAATTTATGATTCATGATTCATGATTCGATTCATGTTTCATGATTCATGATTCAATTCATGATTCATGATTCGATTCATGATTCATGATTCAATTCTTGATTCATGATTCATGATTCAATTTATGATTCATGATTCATGATTCATAATTTAATTCATGATTCATGATTCATGATTCATGAATCAATTCATGATTCGATTCATGATTCAATTCATGATTCGATTCATGATTCATGATTCATTATTCAATTCATGATTCATGATTCAATTCATGATTCATGATTCATTTCATGATTCAATTCAAGATTCATGATTCATGGTTGAATTTATGATTCATGATTCATGATTCCTGATTCAGGTTTCAATTCATGATTAATGATTCATGATTCAATTCATGATTCATGCTTCATGATTCATAATTTATGATTCATGATTCAATAATCAATTCATGATTCAATTCCTGATTCATGATTCATGATTCAATTCATGATTCATAATTTATGATTCATGATTCAATTCATAATTTATAATTTATGTTTCATGATTCATGATTCAATTCATGATTCATGATTCAATTCATGATTCATGATTAAATTCATGATTCATGATTTGATTCATGATTCATGATTCATGATTCATGATTTGATTCATGAATTATGATTCGATTCATTATTCATGATTCAATTAATGATTCATGATTCATGATTCAATTCATGATTCATGATTCAATTCATGATTCAATTCATGTTTTAACTCATAATTCATGATTCAATTCATGATTCATGATTCGATTCATGATTCATGATTTAATTCATGATTCATGATTCAATTCATGATTCATGATTCAATTCATGATTCATGATACAATTCATGATTTATGATTGATGATTGATGATTCGATTCATGATTCATGATTCAATTCATGATTCAATTTCTGATTCAATTCATGATTCATGATTCGATTTATGATTCATGATTCATGATTCAATTCATGATTCATGATTCATGATTCAATTCATGATTCTTGATTTGATTCATGATTCATGTTTCTTGATTCAATTCATGATTTAATTACTGATTCATGATTCAATTCATGATTCATAATGTATGATTCAATTTATGATTCATGATTCAATTCATAATTTATGATTCGATTCATGATTCATGATTCAATTCATGATTCAATTCATGTTTCATGATTCATGATTCGATTCATGATTCATGATTCAATTCATGATTCAAGATTCAATTCATGATTCTTGATTCGATTCATGACTTATGATTCAATTCATGATTCATGATTCAATTCATGATTCATGATTCAATTCATGATTCATGATTCATGATTCATGAATCAAATTATGATTCGATTCATGATTCAATTCATGATTCGATTCATGATTCATGATTCATTATTCAATTCATGATTCATGATTCAATTCATGATTCATGATTCATTTCATGATTCAATTCAAGATTCATGATTCATGGTTGAATTTATGATTCATGATTCATGATTCCTGATTCAGGTTTCAATTCATGATTAATGATTCATGATTCATGATTCAATTCATGATTCATGATTCATGATTCATTTCATGAGTCATTATTCGATTCATGATTCATGATTAATGATTCAATTTATGATTCATGATTCATGATTCAATTCATAATTCATGATTTGATTCATGATTCATGATTCAAGTCATGATTCATGATTCAATTCATGATTCATGATTAATGATTCAATTTATGATTCATGATTCATGATTTATGATTCATGATTCATGATTCGATTCATGATTCTTGATTCATGATTCAATTCATGATTCATGATTAATAATTCAATTCGTGATTCATGATTCATGATTTAATTCATGATTCATGATTTGAATTAGGATTCTTGATTCATGATTTATGATTTGATTAATGATTCATGATTCATGATTCAATTCATGATTCATGATTCATGATTCAATTCATAATTTATGATTCGATTCATGATTAATGATTCAATTCATGATTCATGATTCATGATTTAATTTATGATTTATGATTCGATTCATGATTCATGATTCATGATTCAATTCATGATTCATGATTCAAGTCATGATTCATGATTCATGATTCATGATTAATGATTTAATTCATGATTCATGATTCATGATTTAATTTATGATTCATGATTCATGATTCATGATTCATGATTCAATTCATGATTCATGATTCATTATTCAATTCCTGATTCATGATTCATGATTCAATACATGATTCATAATTTATGATTCATGATTCAATTCATAATTTATAATTCATGATTCATGATTCATGATTCAATTCATAATTCATGATTCAATTCATGATTTAATTCATGATTCATGATTCATGATTTGATTCATGATTCATGATTCATGATTCATAATTCATGATTCATAATTCATGATTTGATTCATGAATTATGATTCGATTCATGATTCATGATTCAATTCATGATTTATGATTTGATTCATGATTCATGATTCAATTCATGATTCATGATTCAATTCATGATTCATGATTCGATTCATGATTCATGATTCAATTCATGATTCATGATTGATAATTCATGATTCGATTCATGATTCATGATTCAATTCATGATTCAATTTCTGATTCAATTCATGATTCATGATTCAATTCATAATTCATGATTCATGATTTATGATTCAATTCATGATTCATAATTCGATTCATGATTCAATTCATGATTCAATTCATGATTCATGATTCAATTCATGATTAAATTCATGATTCATGATTTGATTCATGATTCTTGATTCAATTCATGATTCAATTCATGATTCATTATTCATGATTCGATTCATGATTCATGATTCAAATCATGATTCAT
This sequence comes from Mixophyes australis, assembly GCA_036250195.1. NCBI lineage: Eukaryota > Metazoa > Chordata > Amphibia > Anura > Limnodynastidae > Mixophyes > Mixophyes australis. Next base: position 251,590,953 of record JAVHZZ010000004.1, on the reverse strand, counting down.
GATTTGTGATTCATGATTCAATTCATGATTCATGATTCGATTCATGATTCATGATTAATGATTCAATTTATGATTCATGATTCATGATTCAATTCATAATTCATGATTCGATTCATGATTCATTAATCAATTCATGATTCATGATTCATGATTCATGATTCGATTCATGATTAGATTCATGATTTATGATTCAAGTCATGATTCATGATTCATGACTCATTTCATGATTCATTATTTGATTCATGATTCATGATTAATGATTCAATTTATGATTCATGATTCAATTCATAATTCATGATTCGATTCATGATTCATGATTCAATTCATGATTCATGATTCATGATTCAAGTCATGATTCATGATTCAATTCATGATTCATGATTAATGATTCAATTTATGATTCATGATTCATGATTCGTGATTCATGATTCATAATTCGATTCATGATTCTTGATTTATGATTCAATTCAAGATTCATGATTCATAATTCAATTCATGATTCATGATTTAATTCATGATTCATGATTTGATTCATGATTCTTGATTCATGATTCATGATTTGATTCATAATTCATGATTCATGATTTAATTCATGATTCATGATTCAATTCATAATTTATGATTCGATTCATGATTCATGATTCATGATTCATGATTCAATTTATGATTCATGATTCGATTCATAAAACATGATTCATGATTCAATTCATGATTCAATTCATGATTCATGATTCAAGATTCAATTCATGATTCATGATTCGATTCATGATTCATGTATCATGATTCAATTCATGATTCATGATTCAATTTATGATTCATGATTCATGATTCGATTCATGTTTCATGATTCATGATTCAATTCATGATTCATGATTCGATTCATGATTCATGATTCAATTCTTGATTCATGATTCATGATTCAATTTATGATTCATGATTCATGATTCATGATTTAATTCATGATTCATGATTCATGATTCATGAATCAAATTATGATTCGATTCATGATTCAATTCATGATTCGATTCATGATTCATGATTCATTATTCAATTCATGATTCATGATTCATTTCATGATTCAATTCAAGATTCATGATTCATGGTTCAATTTATGATTCATGATTCATGATATCTGATTCAGGTTTCAATTCATGATTAATGATTCATGATTCAATTCATGATTCATGCTTCATGATTCAATTTATGATCCATGATTCATGATTCATGAATCAATTCATGATTCAATTCCTGATTCATGATTCATGATTCAATTCATGATTCATAATTTATGATTCATGATTCAATTCATAATTTATAATTTATGTTTCATGATTCATGATTCAATTCATGATTCATGATTCAATTCATGATTCATGATTCAATTCATGATTCATGATTCATGATTTGATTCATGATTCATGATTTAATTAATGATTAATGATTCATGATTCAATTCATGATTCATGATTCATGATTCAATTCATGATTCATGATTCGATTCATGATTCATGATTTAATTCATGATTCATGATTCAATTCATGATTCATGATTCGATTCATGATTCATGATACAATTCATGATTTATGATTGATGATTGATGATTCGATTCATGATTCATGATTCAATTCATGATTCAATTTCTGATTCAATTCATGATTCATGATTCGATTTATGATTCATGATTCATGATTCAATTCATGATTCATGATTCATGATTCAATTCATGATTCTTGATTTGATTCATGATTCATGTTTCATGATTCAATTCATGATTTAATTACTGATTCATGATTCAGGATTCAATTCATGATTCATAATGTATGATTCAATTTATGATTCATGATTCAATTCATAATTTATGATTCGATTCATGATTCATGATTCAATTCATGATTCAATTCATGTTTCATGATTCATGATTCGATTCATGATTCATGATTCAATTCATGATTCAAGATTCAATTCATGATTCTTGATTCGATTCATGACTTATGATTCAATTCATGATTCATGATTCATGATTCATGATTCAATTCATGATTCATGATTCATTATTCAATTCCTGATTCATGATTCATGATTCAATACATGATTTATAATTTATGATTCATGATTCAATTCATAATTTATAATTCATGATTCATGATTCATGATTCAATTCATAATTCATGATTCAATTCATGATTTAATTCATGATTCATGATTCATGATTTGATTCATGATTCTTGATTCATGATTCATAATTCATGATTCATAATTCATGATTTGATTCATGAATTATGATTCGATTCATGATTCATGATTCAATTCATGATTTATGATTTGATTCATGATTCATGATTCAATTCATGATTCATGATTCAATTCATGATTCATGATTCGATTCATGATTCATGATTCAATTCATGATTCATGATTGATAATTCATGATTCGATTCATGATTCATGATTCAATTCATGATTCAATTTCTGATTCAATTCATGATTCATGATTCAATTCATAATTCATGATTCATGATTTATGATTCAATTCATGATTCATAATTCGATTCATGATTCAATTCATGATTCAATTCATGATTCATGATTCAATTCATGATTCATGATTCAATTCATGATTTAATTCATGATTCATGATTCATGATTCATGATTCATGATTCATGATTTGATTCATCAATTATGAATCGATTCATGATTCATGATTCTATTAATGATTCATGATTCATGATTTAATTCATGATACATGATTCATGATTCATGATTCAATTCATGATTCAACTCATGATTCATGATTCAATTCATGATTTATGATTCGATTCATGATTCATGATTCAATTCATGAATCATGATTCAATTCATGATTCATTATTCATGATTCTATTCATGATTCATGATTCAATTCATGATTCATGATTGATAATTCATGATTTGATTCATGATTCATGATGCAATTCATGATTCATGATTTAATTCATTATTCAATTCATGATTCATGATTTGATTCATGATTCATGATTCAATTCATGATTCATTATTAATGATTCAAATCATGATTCATGATTCATGATTCATGATTCATGATTCATGATTCAATTCATTAATTCATGATTTGTGATTCATGATTAAATTCATGATTCATGATTCGATTCATGATTCATGATTTATGGTTCAATTCATTATTCATGATTCATGATTCAATTCATGTTTCATGATTCATGATTCAATCCATGATTCATGATTTGATTCATGATTCTTGATTCATGATTTGATTCTTGATTCATGATTCATGATTCGATTCATGATTCATGATTCATGATTCAATTCATGATTCATGATTCATGATTCAATTCATAATTCATGATTCGATTCATGATTCATGATTCAATTCATGATTCATGATTCATGATTCATTTCATGAGTCATTATTCGATTCATGATTAATGATTCAATTTATGATTCATGATTCATGATTCAATTCATAATTCATGATTTGATTCATGATTCATGATTCAAGTCATGATTCATGATTCAATTCATGATTCATGATTAATGATTCAATTTATGATTCATGATTCATGATTTATGATTCATGATTCATGATTCGATTCATGATTCTTGATTCATGATTCAATTCATGATTCATGATTAATAATTCAATTCGTGATTCATGATTCATGATTTAATTCATGATTCATGATTTGAATTAGGATTCTTGATTCATGATTTATGATTTGATTAATGATTCATGATTCATGATTCAATTCATGATTCATGATTCATGATTCAATTCATAATTTATGATTCGATTCATGATTAATGATTCAATTCATGATTCATGATTCATGATTTAATTTATGATTTATGATTCGATTCATGATTCATGATTCATGATTCAATTCATGATTCATGATTCAAGTCATGATTCATGATTCATGATTCATGATTAATGATTTAATTCATGATTCATGATTCATGATTTAATTTATGATTCATGATTCATGATTCATGATTCATGATTCAATTCATGATTCATGATTCATTATTCAATTCATGATTCATGATTCAAGTCATGATTCATGATTCATGATTCATGATTAATGATTTAATTCATGATTCATGATTCATGATTTAATTTATGATTCATGATTCATGATTCATGATTCATGATTCAATTCATGATTCATGATTCATTATTCAATTCCTGATTCATGATTCATGATTCAATACATGATTCATAATTTATGATTCATGATTCAATTCATAATTTATAATTCATGATTCATGATTCATGATTCAATTCATAATTCATGATTCAATTCATGATTTAATTCATGATTCATGATTCATGATTTGATTCATGATTCATGATTCATGATTCATAATTCATGATTCATAATTCATGATTTGATTCATGAATTATGATTCGATTCATGATTCATGATTCAATTCATGATTTATGATTTGATTCATGATTCATGATTCAATTCATGATTCATGATTCAATTCATGATTCATGATTCGATTCATGATTCATGATTCAATTCATGATTCATGATTGATAATTCATGATTCGATTCATGATTCATGATTCAATTCATGATTCAATTTCTGATTCAATTCATGATTCATGATTCAATTCATAATTCATGATTCATGATTTATGATTCAATTCATGATTCATAATTCGATTCATGATTCAATTCATGATTCAATTCATGATTCATGATTCAATTCATGATTAAATTCATGATTCATGATTTGATTCATGATTCTTGATTCAATTCATGATTCAATTCATGATTCATTATTCATGATTCGATTCATGATTCATGATTCATGATTCAAATCATGATTCATGATTTGTGATTCATGATTCAATTCATGATTCATGATTCGATTCATGATTCATGATTTATGGTTCAATTCATGATTCATAATTCATTAATTCAATTCATGATTCAATTCATGATTCATGATTCATGATTCAATTCATGATTCATGATTTGTGATTCATGATTCAATTCATGATTCATGATTCGATTCATGATTCATTAATCAATTCATGATTCATGATTCATGATTCATGATTCGATTCATGATTAGATTCATGATTTATGATTCAAGTCATGATTCATGATTCATGACTCATTTCATGATTCATTATTTGATTCATGATTCATGATTAATGATTCAATTTATGATTCATGATTCATGATTCAATTCATAATTCATGATTCGATTCATGATTCATGATTCAATTCATGATTCATGATTCATGATTCAAGTCATGATTCATGATTCAATTCATGATTCATGATTAATGATTCAATTTATGATTCATGATTCATGATTTGTGATTCATGATTCATAATTCGATTCATGATTCTTGATTTATGATTCAATTCAAGATTCATGATTCATAATTCAATTCATGATTCATGATTTAATTCATGATTCATGATTTGATTCATGATTCTTGATTCATGATTCATGATTTGATTCATAATTCATGATTCATGATTTAATTCATGATTCATGATTCAATTCATAATTTATGATTCGATTCATGATTCATGATTCAATTCATGATTCATGATTCATGATTCAATTTATGATTCATGATTCGATTCATAAAACATGATTCATGATTCAATTCATGATTCAATTCATGATTCATGATTCAAGATTCAATTCATGATTCATGATTCAATTCATGATTCATGATTCATGATTCAATTCATAATTCATGATTCGATTCATGATTCATGATTCAATTCATGATTCATGATTCATGATTCATTTCATGAGTCATTATTCGATTCATGATTCATGATTAATGATTCAATTTATGATTCATGATTCATGATTCAATTCATAATTCATGATTTGATTCATGATTCATGATTCAAGTCATGATTCATGATTCAATTCATGATTCATGATTAATGATTCAATTTATGATTCATGATTCATGATTTATGATTCATGATTCATGATTCGATTCATGATTCTTGATTCATGATTCAATTCATGATTCATGATTAATAATTCAATTCGTGATTCATGATTCATGATTTAATTCATGATTCATGATTTGAATTAGGATTCTTGATTCATGATTTATGATTTGATTAATGATTCATGATTCATGATTCAATTCATGATTCATGATTCAATTCATAATTTATGATTCGATTCATGATTAATGATTCAATTCATGATTCATGATTCATGATTTAATTTATGATTTATAATTCGATTCATGATTCATGATTCATGATTCAATTCATGATTCATGATTCAAGTCATGATTCATGATTAATGATTTAATTCATGATTCATGATTCATGATTTAATTTATGATTCATGATTCATGATTCATGATTCATGATTCAATTCATGATTCATGATTCATTATTCAATTCCTGATTCATGATTCATGATTCAATACATGATTCATAATTTATGATTCATGATTCAATTCATAATTTATAATTCATGATTCATGATTCATGATTCAATTCATAATTCATGATTCAATTCATGATTTAATTCATGATTCATGATTCATGATTTGATTCATGATTCATAATTCATGATTTGATTCATGAATTATGATTTGATTCATGATTCATGATTCAATTCATGATTTATGATTTGATTCATGATTCATGATTCAATTCATGATTCATGATTCAATTCATGATTCATGATTCGATTCATGATTCATGATTCAATTCATGATTCATGATTGATAATTCATGATTCGATTCATGATTCATGATTCAATTCATGATTCAATTTCTGATTCAATTCATGATTCATGATTCAATTCATAATTCATGATTCATGATTTATGATTCAATTCATGATTCATAATTCGATTCATGATTCAATTCATGATTCAATTCATGATTCATGATTCAATTCATGATTAAATTCATGATTCATGATTTGATTCATGATTCTTGATTCAATTCATGATTCAATTCATGATTCATTATTCATGATTCGATTCATGATTCATGATTCATGATTTGTGATTCATGGTTCAATTCATGATTCATGATTCGATTCATGATTCATGATTTATGGTTCAATTCATGATTCATAATTCATTAATTCAATTCATGATTCAATTCATGATTCATGATTCATGATTCAATTCATGATTCATGATTTGTGATTCATGATTCAATTCATGATTCATGATTCGATTCATGATTCATTAATCAATTCATGATTCATGATTCATGATTCATGATTCGATTCATGATTAGATTCATGATTTATTATTCAAGTCATGATTCATGATTCATGACTCATTTCATGATTCATTATTTGATTCATGATTCATGATTAATGATTCAATTTATGATTCATGATTCATGATTCAATTCATAATTCATGATTCGATTCATGATTCATGATTCAATTCATGATTCATGATTCATGATTCAAGTCATGATTCATGATTCAATTCATGATTCATGATTAATGATTCAATTTATGATTCATGATTCATGATTCGTGATTCATGATTCATAATTCGATTCATGATTCTTGATTTATGATTCAATTCAAGATTCATGATTCATAATTCAATTCATGATTCATGATTTAATTCATGATTCATGATTTGATTCATGATTCTTGATTCATGATTCATGATTTGATTCATAATTCATGATTCATGATTTAATTCATGATTCATGATTCAATTCATAATTTATGATTCGATTCATGATTCATGATTCAATTCATGATTCATGATTCATGATTCAATTTATGATTCATGATTCGATTCATAAAACATGATTCATGATTCAATTCATGATTCAATTCATGATTCATGATTCAAGATTCAATTCATGATTCATGATTCGATTCATGATTCATGTATCATGATTCAATTCATGATTCATGATTCAATTTATGATTCATGATTCATGATTCGATTCATGTTTCATGATTCATGATTCAATTCATGATTCATGATTCGATTCATGATTCATGATTCAATTCTTGATTCATGATTCATGATTCAATTTATGATTCATGATTCATGATTCATGATTTAATTCATGATTCATGATTCATGATTCATGAATCAAATTATGATTCGATTCATGATTCAATTCATGATTCGATTCATGATTCATGATTCATTATTCAATTCATGATTCATGATTCAATTCATGATTCATGATTCATGATTCAATTCATGATTCATGCTTCATGATTCAATTTATGATCCATGATTCATGATTCATGAATCAATTCATGATTCAATTCCTGATTCATGATTCATGATTCAATTCATGATTCATAATTTATGATTCATGATTCAATTCATAATTTATAATTTATGTTTCATGATTCATGATTCAATTCATGATTCATGATTCAATTCATGATTCATGATTCAATTCATGATTCATGATTCATGATTTGATTCATGATTCATGATTTAATCAATGATTAATGATTCATGATTCAATTCATGATTCATGATTCATGATTCAATTCATGATTCATGATTCGATTCATGATTCATGATTTAATTCATGATTCATGATTCAATTCATGATTCATGATTCGATTCATGATTCATGATACAATTCATGATTTATGATTGATGATTGATGATTCGATTCATGATTCATGATTCAATTCATGATTCAATTTCTGATTCAATTCATGATTTATGATTCAATTTATGATTCATGATTCATGATTCAATTCATGATTCATGATTCATGATTCAATTCATGATTCTTGATTTGATTCATGATTCATGTTTCATGATTCAATTCATGATTTAATTACTGATTCATGATTCAGGATTCAATTCATGATTCATAATGTATGATTCAATTTATGATTCATGATTCAATTCATAATTTATGATTCGATTCATGATTCATGATTCAATTCATGATTCAATTCATGTTTCATGATTCATGATTCGATTCATGATTCATGATTCAATTCATGATTCAAGATTCAATTCATGATTCTTGATTCGATTCATGACTTATGATTCAATTCATGATTCATGATTCATGATTCATGATTCAATTCATGATTCATGATTCATTATTCAATTCCTGATTCATGATTCATGATTCAATACATGATTCATAATTTATGATTCATGATTCAATTCATAATTTATAATTCATGATTCATGATTCATGATTCAATTCATAATTCATGATTCAATTCATGAATTAATTCATGATTCATGATTCATGATTTGATTCATGATTCATGATTCATGATTCATAATTCATGATTCATAATTCATGATTTGATTCATGAATTATGATTCGATTCATGATTCATGATTCAATTCATGATTTATGATTTGATTCATGATTCATGATTCAATTCATGATTCATGATTCAATTCATGATTCATGATTCGATTCATGATTCATGATTCAATTCATGATTCATGATTGATAATTCATGATTCGATTCATGATTCATGATTCAATTCATGATTCAATTTCTGATTCAATTCATGATTCATGATTCAATTCATAATTCATGATTCATGATTTATGATTCAATTCATGATTCATAATTCGATTCATGATTCAATTCATGATTCAATTCATGATTCATGATTCAATTCATGATTCATGATTCAATTCATGATTAAATTCATGATTCATGATTTGATTCATGATTCTTGATTCAATTCATGATTCAATTCATGATTCATTATTCATGATTCGATTCATGATTCATGATTCATGATTCAAATCATGATTCATGATTTGTGATTCATGATTCAATTCATGATTCATGATTCGATTCATGATTCATGATTTATGGTTCAATTCATGATTCATAATTCATTAATTCAATTCATGATTCATGATTCATGATTCAATTCATGATTCATGATTTGTGATTCATGATTCAATTCATGATTCATGATTCGATTCATGATTCATTAATCAATTCATGATTCATGATTCATGATTCATGATTCGATTCATGATTAGATTCATGATTTATGATTCAAGTCATGATTCATGATTCATGACTCATTTCATGATTCATTATTTGATTCATGATTCATGATTAATGATTCAATTTATGATTCATGATTCATGATTCAATTCATAATTCATGATTCGATTCATGATTCATGATTCAATTCATGATTCATGATTCATGATTCAAGTCATGATTCATGATTCAATTCATGATTCATGATTAATGATTCAATTTATGATTCATGATTCATGATTCGTGATTCATGATTCATAATTCGATTCATGATTCTTGATTTATGATTCAATTCAAGATTCATGATTCATAATTCAATTCATGATTCATGATTTAATTCATGATTCATGATTTGATTCATGATTCTTGATTCATGATTCATGATTTGATTCATAATTCATGATTCATGATTTAATTAATGATTCATGATTCAATTCATAATTTATGATTCGATTCATGATTCATGATTCAATTCATGATTCATGATTCATGATTCAATTTATGATTCATGATTCGATTCATAAAACATGATTCATGATTCAATTCATGATTCAATTCATGATTCATGATTCAAGATTCAATTCATGATTCATGATTCGATTCATGATTCATGTATCATGATTCAATTCATGATTCATGATTCAATTTATGATTCATGATTCATGATTCGATTCATGTTTCATGATTCATGATTTAATTCATGATTCATGATTCGATTCATGATTCATGATTCAATTCTTGATTCATGATTCATGATTCAATTTATGATTCATGATTCATGATTCATGATTTAATTCATGATTCATGATTCATGATTCATGAATCAAATTATGATTCGATTCATGATTCAATTCATGATTCGATTCATGATTCATGATTCATTATTCAATTCATGATTCATGATTCAATTCATGATTCATGATTCATTTCATGATTCAATTCAAGATTCATGATTCATGGTTGAATTTATGATTCATGATTCATGATTCCTGATTCAGGTTTCAATTCATGATTAATGATTCATGATTCAATTCATGATTCATGCTTCATGATTCAATTTATGATCCATGATTCATGATTCATGAATCAATTCATGATTCAATTCCTGATTCATGATTCATGATTCAATTCATGATTCATAATTTATGATTCATGATTCAATTCATAATTTATAATTTATGTTTCATGATTCATGATTCAATTCATGATTCATGATTCAATTCATGATTCATGATTCAATTCATGATTCATGATTCATGATTTGATTCATGATTCATGATTTAATTAATGATTAATGATTCATGATTCAATTCATGATTCATGATTCATGATTCAATTCATAATTCATGATTCGATTCATGATTCATGATTTAATTCATGATTCATGATTCAATTCATGATTCATGATTCGATTCATGATTCATGATACAATTCATGATTTATGATTGATGATTGATGATTCGATTCATGATTCATGATTCAATTCATGATTCAATTTCTGATTCAATTCATGATTCATGATTCGATTTATGATTCATGATTCATGATTCAATTCATGATTCATGATTCATGATTCAATTCATGATTCTTGATTTGATTCATGATTCATGTTTCATGATTCAATTCATGATTTAATTACTGATTCATGATTCATGATTCAATTCATGATTCATAATGTATGATTCAATTTATGATTCATGATTCAATTCATAATTTATGATTCGATTCATGACTTATGATTCAATTCATGATTCAAGATTCAATTCATGATTCTTGATTCGATTCATGACTTATGATTCAATTCATGATTCATGATTCAATTCATGATTCATGATTCATGATTCAATTCATGATTCATGATTCAATTCATAATTTATGATTCGATTCATGATTCATGATTTGATTTATGATTCATGATTCATGATTCATGATTCAATTCATGATTCAATTCATGATTCTTGATTCATGTTTCAATTCATGGTTCATGATTTAAATTTTGATTCATGATTCATGATTCAATTCATGATTCATGATTCAATTCATGATTCATGATTCAATTCATGATTCATAATTCAATTCATGATTCATGATTCATTTTATGATTTATGATTCCATTCATGATTCATGATTCATTTTATGATTCATGATTCAATTCATGATTTCTGATTCATGATTCGATTCACTTTTCATTATTTGATTCATGATTCAAGATTTAATTCATGATTCATGATTCAATTCATAATTCATGTTTTAAATCATGATTCAATTCATGATTCATGTTTTAATTCATGATTCATGATTCAATTCATGATTCAATTCATGATTCATGATTCAATTCATGATTCATGATTCTAAATTCATGATTCAATTCATGATTCATGATTCGATTCATGATTCAATTCATGATTCATGATTCAATTCATGATTCATTATTCATGATTCATGATTCAATTCATGATTTCTGATTCATGATTCGATTCACTTTTCATTATTTGATTCATGATTCAAGATTTAATTGTTGATTCATGATTCAATTCATAATTCATGTTTTAAATCATGATTCAATGCATGATTCATGTTTTAATTCATGATTCATGATTCAATTCATGATTCAATTCATGATTCATGATTCAATTCATGATTCATGATTCATAATTCAATTCATGATTCATGATTCATGATTTAATTCATGATTCATGATTTGAATTATGATTCTTGATTCATGATTTATGATTTGATTCATGATTCATGATTCATGATTCAATTCATGATTCATGATTCATGATTCAATTCATAATTTATGATTCGATTCATGATTAATGATTCAATTCATGATTCATGATTCATGATTTAATTTATGATTCATGATTCGATTCATGATTCATGATTCATGATTCATGATTGATGATTTAATTCATGATTCATGATTCATGATTTAATTTATGATTCATGATTCATGATTCATGATTCATGATTCAATTCATGATTCATGATTCATTATTCAATTCCTGATTCATGATTCATTATTCAATACATGATTCATAATTTATGATTCATGATTCAATTCATAATTTATAATTCATGATTGATGATTCATGATTCAATTCATAATTCATGATTCAATTCATGATTTAATTCATGATTCATGATTCATGATTTGATTCATGATTCATGATTCATGATTCATAATTCATGATTCATAATTCATGATTTGATTCATGAATTATGATTCGATTCATGATTCATGATTCAATTCATGATTTATGATTTGATTCATGATTCATGATTCAATTCATGATTCATGATTAAATTCATGATTCATGATTCGATTCAAGATTCATGATTCAATTCATGATTCATGATTGATAATTCATGATTCGATTCATGATTCATGATTCAATTCATGATTCAATTTCTGATTCAATTCATGATTCATGATTCAATTCATAATTCATGATTCATGATTTATGATTCAATTCATGATTCATAATTCGATTCATGATTCAATTGATGATTCAATTCATGATTCATGATTCAATTCATGATTAAATTCATGATTCATGATTTGATTCATGATTCTTGATTCAATTCATGATTCAATTCATGATTCATTATTCATGATTCGATTCATGATTCATGATTCATGATTCAAATCATGATTCATGATTTGTGATTCATGATTCAATTCATGATTCATGATTCGATTCATGATTCATGATTTATGGTTCAATTCATGATTCATAATTCATTAATTCAATTCATGATTCAATTCATGATTCATGATTCATGATTTAATTCATGATTCATGATTTGTGATTCATGATTCAATTCATGATTCATGATTCGATTCATGATTCATTATTCAATTCATGATTCATGATTCATGATTCATGTTTCAATTCATGATTAGATTCATGATTTATGATTCAAGTCATGATTCATGATTCATGACTCATTTCATGATTCATTATTTGATTCATGATTCATGATTAATGATTCAATTCATAATTCATGATTCGATTCATGATTCATGATTCAATTCATGATTCATGATTCATGATTCAAGTTATGATTCATGATTCAATTCATGATTCATGATTAATGATTCATTTTATGATTCATGATTCATGATTCGTGATTCATGATTCATAATTCGATTCATGATTCTTGATTTATGATTCAATTCAAGATTCATGATTCATAATTCAATTAATGATTCATGATTTAATTCATGATTCATGATTTGATTCATGATTCTTGATTCATGATTCATGATTTGATTCATAATTCATGATTCATGATTTAATTCATGATTCATGATTCAATTCATAATTTATGATTCGATTCATGATTCATGATTCAATTCATGATTCATGATTCATGATTCAATTTATGATTCATGATTCAATTCATAAAACATGATTCATGATTCAATTCATGATTCAATTCATGATTCATGATTCAAGATTCAATTCATGATTCATGATTCGATTCATGATTCATGTATCATGATTCAATTCATGATTCATGATTCAATTTATGATTCATGATTCATGATTCGATTCATGTTTCATGATTCATGATTCAATTCATGATTCATGATTCGATTCATGATTCATGATTTAATTCATGATTCATGATTCATGATTCATGAATCAATTCATGATTCGATTCATGATTCAATTCATGATTCGATTCATGATTCATGATTCATTATTCAATTCATGATTCATGATTCAATTCATGATTCATGATTCATTTCATGATTCAATTCAAGATTCATGATTCATGGTTGAATTTATGATTCATGATTCATGATTCCTGATTCAGGTTTCAATTCATGATTAATGATTCATGATTCAATTCATGATTCATGCTTCATGATTCAATTTATGATCCATGATTCATGATTCATGAATCAATTCATGATTCAATTCCTGATTCATGATTCATGATTCAATTCATGATTCATAATTTATGATTCATGATTCAATTCATAATTTATAATTTATGTTTCATGATTCATGATTCAATTCATGATTCATGATTCAATTCATGATTCATGATTCAATTCATGATTCATGATTCATGATTTGATTCATGATTCATGATTCATGATTCATGATTTGATTCATGAATTATGATTTGATTCATGATTCATGATTCAATTAATGATTCATGATTCATGATTCAATTCATCATTCATGATTCAATTCATGATTCAATTCATGTTTTAACTCATAATTCATGATTCAATTCATGATTCATGATTCGATTCATGATTCATGATTTAATTCATGATTCATGATTCAATTCATGATTCATGATTCAATTCATGATTCATGATTCGATTCATGATTCATGATACAATTCATGATTTATGATTGATGATTGATGATTCGATTCATGATTCATGATTCAATTCATGATTCAATTTCTGATTCAATTCATGATTTATGATTCAATTTATGATTCATGATTCTTGATTTGATTCATGATTCATGTTTCATGATTCAATTCATGATTTAATTACTGATTCATGATTCATGATTCAATTCATGATTCATAATGTATGATTCAATTCATGATTCATGATTCAATTCATAATTTATGATTCGATTCATGATTCATGATTCAATTCATGATTCAATTCATGTTTCATGATTCATGATTCGATTCATGATTCATGATTCAATTCATGATTCAAGATTCAATTCATGATTCTTGATTCGATTCATGACTTATGATTCAATTCATGATTCATGATTCAATTCATGATTCATGATTCATGATTCAATTCATGATTCATGATTCAATTCATAATTTATGATTCGATTCATGATTCATGATTTGATTTATGATTCATGATTCATGATTCAATTCATGATTCAATTCATGATTCATGATTCAATTCATGATTCAATTCATGATTCATGATTCGATTCATAATTTATGATTCAATTCATGATTCAATTCATGATTCATGATTCATGATTCATGATTCAATTCATAATTCATGATTCAATTCATGATTCATGATTCGTGATTCATGATTCAATTCATGATTTGATTCATGATTCAATTCAAGATTCATGATTCATGGTTGAATTTATGATTCATGATTCATGATTCCTGATTCAGGTTTCAATTCATGATTAATGATTCATGATTCAATTCATGATTCATGCTTCATGATTCAATTTATGATCCATGATTCATGATTAATGAATCAATTCATGATTCAATTCCTGATTCATGATTCATGATTCAATTCATGATTCATAATTTATGATTCATGATTCAATTCATAATTTATAATTTATGTTTCATGATTCATGATTCAATTCATGATTCATGATTCAATTCATGATTCATGATTCAATTCATGATTCATGATTCATGATTTGATTCATGATTCATGATTCATGATTCATGATTTGATTCATGAATTATGATTTGATTCATAATTCATGATTCAATTAATGATTCATGATTCATGATTCAATTCATGATTCATGATTCAATTCATGATTCAATTCATGTTTTAACTCATAATTCATGATTCAATTCATGATTCATGATTCGATTCATGATTCATGATTTAATTCATGATTCATGATTCAATTCATGATTCATGATTCGATTCATGATTCATGATACAATTCATGATTTATGAATGATGATTGATGATTCGATTCATGATTCATGATTCAATTCATGATTCAATTTCTGATTCAATTCATGATTCATGATTCGATTTATGATTCATGATTCTTGATTTGATTCATGATTCATGTTTCATGATTCAATTCATGATTTAATTACTGATTCATGATTCATGATTCAATTCATGATTCATAATGTATGATTCAATTTATGATTCATGATTCAATTCATAATTTATGATTCGATTCATGATTCAAGTACAGCCTCCACCTGTCGCCAGAAAATAAAAGGCCACACATCTTACAATCCCCTTGCCTATCTTTCGCTCACTCTGCTTCTATTAGCTGGTGATATATCACCTAATCCAGGTCCCCCACACTCCTCACACACACATACATCAGAACACTACCATTCTATAGCAAACCTCAAACACATCACCTGTCTACCCTCTCTTCCCAAGTCCTTTAAATGTGCCCTTTGGAATGCACGATCTGTTTGTAACAAACTTACCTCTGTTCATGATCTCTTCCTCTCAAAAAACCTCAACCTTCTGGCAATAACAGAAACATGGCTCATGCAATCAGACACTGCCTCACCTGCAGCACTTTCACATGGTGGCCTCCATCTCACCCACACCTCCAGACCTGAAGGCAGACAAGGAGGTGGGGTTGGACTACTTCTCTCCCCACAGTGCACATACACAGTTCTACCAAATGTCCCATCACTCACGTTCACATCTTTTGAAGTACATGCTATTCGCATTTTTAATCCATTCTCCCTACGTGTTGCGGTGATCTATCGTCCCCCTGGAGCACACCAACAATTTATTGAGGATTTCTCTGCATGGCTCCCTCACTTCTTATCTTCAGACATCCCCACCATCATCATGGGTGACTTCAACATCCCCATTGATAACCCACCTTCCAAAGCTGCTTCCAAACTACTCTCTCTAACATCCTCACTTGACCTCTCCCAGTGGATTGAATCATCTACTCATAAGGATGGCCACTGCCTTGATCTTGTTTTCTCTAGACTATGCTCAGTTTCTAATTTTATTAATACACCCTTCCCCCTCTCGGATCATCACCTTATCAGCTACACTCTCACCCCCACTGCTCTAACCTCTCTACTGTCTAACTCAACCAAGCCTCCTCATACTCATAGAAATCTTAATTCTATTAATCTTCAACAATTTTCCACCTCTCTCCAACACCTTCTCTCCCCTATCTCTACATTCTCATCCCCTGAGATGGCAGTACCTCATTTTCACCTAACCTTAGCAACGGCCCTTGATCAAGTGGCTCCAGCGACACTTCATACTACACGTCGACTTCGATGTCAACCGTGGCACACCAAAGCAACACGAAATCTTCAAAAACTGTCCCGTAAAGCAGAACGTCACTGGCGTAAATCTCGAAGCTCTAATGACTTCTTCACATATACTTCTGTCTACCACTCCTATCGAAATGCTCTGGACACTGCAAAACAAACATACTTTCAATCTCTTATCTATGCTCAGGCTTCTAACCCCAAACGCCTTTTCAATACATTTAATCATCTTCTCAATCCTCCCACCCCGAACCCTCCATCTACTATCAGTGCTCAGGATCTTGCTACCTACTTCAAGGACAAGATTGATAAGATCAGACTAGAAATGGTATCCTCCTCCTCAACAAGCCATCAGCTCATTTCCTTCCCACTACCCTCTGACACCCTTTCTTCATTTGACCCCACAAATGAAGAGGAAATTTCTACGCTCTTCTTATCTTCCTACTCTACCTCCTGTCCTCTCGATCCTATTCCCTCGCAAATTGGTAGATCCCTGTCTTCTGTGCTCATTTCACCTCTAACTCAAATCTGTAATCTCTCACTCTCTACCGGCATCTTTCCATCACTATACAAGCATGCAGTGATTACTCCTATTCTAAAAAAACAAAACTCCGACCCAAACTCTCTCTCAAATTACCGTCCCATCTCTCAGCTCCCTTGCCCCTCCAAGCTTCTAGAGAGACTTGCCTACACTCGCCTCACACGCTTTCTTTCCGCAAACAACCTGTTGGATCCTCTTCAGTCTGGCTTTCGTTCTCAACACTCCACAGAGACTGCGCTGACCAAGGTTGTTAATGATCTGATCACTGCTAAGACTGAACGCCATTACTCTCTCCTAATTCTCCTTGATCTCTCGGCTGCATTTGACACCGTTGACCACTCTCTTCTCATACAAACGCTGCAATCCCTAGGTCTTCAAGACACAGTTCTATCCTGGTTCTCATCTTACCTCTCTAATCGCTCTTTCACTGTTAATTTCTCTGGAGCCACATCTGCTCCGCTTCCCCTATCAGTTGGAGTACCACAAGGCTCGGTGCTAGGTCCTCTGCTGTTCTCTATCTATACCGCTTCTCTTGGAAATCTAATAAGTTCCTTTGGCTTTCAGTATCATCTCTATGCGGATGATACCCAAATCTTTCTATCCTCTACTGATATCTCGACACCTGTGTTGTCCCGTGTAACTGACTGTCTTTCTGCCATTTCATCTTGGATGTCCTCTCGTCAACTCAAACTTAATCTTTCTAAAACAGAGTTAATAATATTCCCACCCGCCAACAAGAGCATACCTGACATTTCTATCTCTGTTGATAACATGACCATAAATCCCACCCCACAAGCTCGCTGCCTAGGTGTAATCCTTGATTCACGCCTATCCTTTGTTCCCCACATTGACTCTATATCTAAATCATGTTACATACATCTAAAGAACATTTCCAGAATCCGCACATATCTCACACAAGACACTGCTAAAACCTTAATTCATGCACTAATCATCTCCCGCATTGACTATTGCAATTCCCTCCTTACTGGTCTTCCCAAAAACAGACTTAAACCCCTAAAATCTATTTTGCATGCTTCGGCAAGACTGATTTTCCTTGCAAATAGCTATTCCTCTGTTGAATCACTCTGTATGTCTCTACACTGGCTGCCTGTCTTCTACCGAATCCAATATAAAATACTTTTACTAACCTACAAGGCCATCAACAAAGCTGCACCAACATACATCTCCTCTCTTGTCTCAAAATATCTCCCAACTCGGCAACTCCGTTCTGCAAAAGATCTGCGTCTCTCATCCACCCTCATTACATCCTCCCATTCCCGGTTACAGGACTTTTTTCGGGCTGCACCCACTCTATGGAACTCTCTCCCTCGCACAATAAGACTCTCCTCTGTTCTACAAACTTTCAAGCGTTCTCTGAAAACCTACCTATTCAGACAAGCTTATAATATTCCTCAACCACCATCTTAACCTCACTACCTTTAGCCTGTTACACAATTTCACACAAGACAACTACCCCCGGACCAACATTGTTGTGTGACAGGATCATTTAGCTTATGAGTCACCCTACCTTTGCAGTCTGGCTGGGCCAAGATGCAAAATGTATACTTAACCTCATGTGTCAATCTCCCATTGTCCCATAGATTGTAAGCTTGCGAGCAGGGCCTTCTCACCTCTTTGTCTGTTTTACCCAGTTTGTTTATTAGTTTATTACGTTTGTCCCCAATTGTAAAGCGCTACGGAATATGTTGGCGCTATATAAATAAATGATGATGATGATGATGATGATGATGATTCATGATTCGATTCATGATTCATGATTTAATTCATGATTCATGATTCAATTCATGATTCATGATTCGATTCATGATTCATGATACAATTCATGATTTATGAATGATGATTGATGATTCGATTCATGATTCATGATTCAATTCATGATTCAATTTCTGATTCAATTCATGATTCATGATTCGATTTATGATTCATGATTCTTGATTTGATTCATGATTCATGTTTCATGATTCAATTCATGATTTAATTACTGATTCATGATTCATGATTCAATTCATGATTCATAATGTATGATTCAATTTATGATTCATGATTCAATTCATAATTTATGATTCGATTCATGATTCATGATTCAATTCATGATTCAATTCATGTTTCATGATTCATGATTCGATTCATGATTCATGATTCAATTCATGATTCAAGATTCAATTCATGATTCTTGATTTGATTCATGACTTATGATTCAATTCATGATTCATGATTCAATTCATGATTCATGATTCAATTCATGATTCATGATTCAATTCATAATTTATGATTCGATTCATGATTCATGATTTGATTTATGATTCATGATTCATGATTCATGATTCAATTCATGATTCAATTCATGATTCATGATTCAATTCATGATTCAATTCATGATTCATGATTCGATTCATAATTTATGATTCAATTCATGATTCAATTCATGATTCATGATTCATGATTTGATTCATGATTCATGATTCATGATTCAATTCATAATTCATGATTCAATTCATGATTCATGATTCGTGATTCATGATTCAATTCATGATTTGATTCATGATTCATGATTCATGATTCAATTCAAGATTCATGATTCATGGTTAAATTTATGATTCATGATTCATGATTCCTGATTCAGGTTTCAATTCATGATTAATGATTCATGATTCAATTCATGATTCATGCTTCATGATTCAATTTATGATCCATGATTCATGATTCATGAATCAATTCCTGATTCAATTCCTGATTCATGATTCATGATTCAATTCATGATTCATAATTTATGATTCATGATTCAATTCATAATTTATAATTTATGTTTCATGATTCATGATTCAATTCATGATTCATGATTCAATTCATGATTCATGATTCAATTCATGATTCATGATTCATGATTTGATTCATGATTCATGATTCATGATTCATGATTTGATTCATGAATTATGATTTGATTCATGATTCAATTAATGATTCATGATTCATGATTCAATTCATGATTCATGATTCAATTCATGATTCAATTCATGTTTTAACTCATAATTCATGATTCAATTCATGATTCATGATTCGATTCATGATTCATGATTTAATTCATGATTCATGATTCAATTCATGATTCATGATTCGATTCATGATTCATGATACAATTCATGATTTATGATTGATGATTGATGATTCGATTCATGATTCATGATTCTTGATTTGATTCATGATTCATGTTTCATGATTCAATTCATGATTTAATTACTGATTCATGATTCATGATTCAATTCATGATTCATAATGTATGATTCAATTTATGATTCATGATTCAATTCATAATTTATGATTCGATTCATGATTCATGATTCAATTCATGATTCAATTCATGTTTCATGATTCATGATTCGATTCATGATTCATGATTCAATTCATGATTCAAGATTCAATTCATGATTCTTGATTCGATTCATGACTTATGATTCAATTCATGATTCATGATTCAATTCATGATTCATGATTCAATTCATGATTCATGATTCAATTCATAATTTATGATTCGATTCATGATTCATGATTTGATTTATGATTCATGATTCATGATTCATGATTCAATTCATGATTCAATTCATGATTCATGATTCAATTCATGATTCAATTCATGATTCATGATTCGATTCATAATTTATGATTCAATTCATGATTCAATTCATGATTCATGATTCATGATTTGATTCATGATTCATGATTCATGATTCAATTCATAATTCATGATTCAATTCATGATTCATGATTCGTGATTCATGATTCAATTCATGATTTGATTCATGATTCATGATTCATGATTCATGATTCAATTCATGATTCATGATTCATAATTCAATTCATGACTTATGATTCATGATTTAATTCATGATTCATGATTTGATTCATGATTCATGATTCGATTCATGATTCATGATTCATGATTCAATTCATGATTCATGATTCATGATTCAATTCATAATTCATGGTTCGATTCATGATTCATGATTCAATTCATGATTCATGATTCATGATTCAATTCATGATTCATGATTAATGATTCAATTTATGATTCATGATTCATGATTCGTGATTCATGATTTATGATTCGATTCATGATTCTTGATTCATGATTCAATTCATGATTCATGATTCATAATTCAATTCATGATTCATGATTTGATTCATGATTCATGATTCATGATTCAATTCTTGATTCATGATTCATGATTCGATTCACGATTCATGATTCATGATTCAATTCATGATTCATGATTTATGATTCAATTCATGATTCATGATTTATTTCATGATTCAATTCATGGTTCATAAATCTTGATTCAATTCATGATTTATTTCATGATTCTTGATTCATGATTCAATTCATGATTCATGATTCAATTCATGATTTGTGATTCAGTTCATGATTCATGATTCATAATTCAATTCATGATTCATGATTCGATTCATGATTCATGATTCATGATTCAATTCATGATTCATGATTCAATTCATGATTCATGATTCGATTCATGATATATGATTCAATTCATGATTCATGATTCAATTCATGATTAATGATTCATGTTTCAATTCATGATTCAATTCTTGATTCAATTCATAATTCAATTCATGATTTAATTCATAATTCAATTCATGATTCATGATTCAATTCATGATTCATGATTCATGATTCAATGCATGATTCATGATTCATGATTCAATGCATGATTCATGATTCGATTCATGATTCATGTTTGAATTCATGATTCAATTCATGATTCATTTCATGATTCATGATTTAATTCATGATTCATGATTCAATTCATGATTCATGATTCATGATTCATGATTCAATTAATGATTCCATTCATGATTCATGATTCAATTCATGATTCATGATTTAATTCATGATTCATGATTCATGAATAAATTCATGATTCATGATTCAATTCATGATTCATGATTCATTTCATGATTTATGATTCAATTCATGATTCATGATTCATGATTCCATTCATGATTTCTGATTCATGATTCGATTCACTTTTCATTATTCGATTCATGATTCAAGATTAAATTCATGATTCATAATTCAATTCATAATTCATGTTTTAAATCATGATTCAATTCATGATTCATGTTTTAATTCATGATTCATGATTCAATTCATGATTCAATTCATGATTCATGATTCAATTCATGATTCATGATTCTAAATTCATGATTCAATTCATGTTTAATGATTCAATTCATGATTCAATTCATGATTCATGATTTAATTCATGATTCATTATTCATGATTCATGATTTGATTCATGATTCATGATTCATGATTCAATTCGTGATTTATGATTCAATTCATGATTCATGATTTATTTCATAATTTATGATTCAATTCTTGATTTAATTCATGATTCATGATTTATTTCATAATTCATTTAAAGATTCATGATTGATGATTCAATTCATGATTCAGATCATGATTCATTTTATGATTCATAATTCATGATTCAATTCATGATTCGATTCATGATTCTTGATTCATGTTTCAATTCATGGTTCATGATTTAAATTATGATTCATGATTCATGATTCAATTCATTATTCATGATTCAATTCATGATTCATGATTCATTTCATGATTTATGATTCCATTCATGATTCATGATTCATTTTATGATTCATGATTCAATTCATGATTTCTGATTCATGATTCGATTCACTTTTCATTATTTGATTCATGATTCAAGATTTAATTCATGATTCATGATTCAATTCATAATTCATGTTTTAAATCATGATTCAATTCATGATTCATGTTTTAATTCATGATTCATTATTCAATTCATGATTCAATTCATGATTCATGATTCAATTCTTGATTCATGATTCTAAATTCATGATTCAATTCATGATTCATGATTCGATTCATGATTCAATTCATGATTCATGATTCAATTCATGATTCATTATTCATGATTCATGATTCAATTCATGATTTCTGATTCATGATTCGATTCGCTTTTCATTATTTGATTCATGATTCAAGATTTAATTCATGATTCATGATTCAATTCATAATTCATGTTTTAAATCATGATTCAATTCATGATTCATGTTTTAATTCATGATTCATGATTCAATTCATGATTCAATTCATGATTCATAATTCAATTCATGATTCATGATTCTAAATTCATGATTCAATTCATGATTCATGATTCGATTCATGATTCAATTCATGATTCATGATTCAATTCATGATTCATTATTCATGATTTATGATTCAAGTCATGATTCATGATTCATGACTCATTTCATGATTTATTATTTGATTCATGATTCATGATTAATGATTCAATTTATGATTCATGATTCATGATTCAATTCATAATTCATGATTCGATTCATGATTCATGATTCAATTCATGATTCATGATTCATGATTCAAGTCATGATTCATGATTCAATTCATGATTCATGATTAATGATTCAATTTATGATTCATGATTCATGATTCGTGATTCATGATTCATAATTCGATTCATGATTCTTGATTTATGATTCAATTCAAGATTCATGATTCATAATTCAATTCATGATTCATGATTTAATTCATGATTCATGATTTGATTCATGATTCTTGATTCATGATTTGATTCATAATTCATGATTCATGATTTAATTCATGATTCATGATTCAATTCATAATTTATGATTCGATTCATGATTCATGATTCAATTCATGATTCATGATTCATGATTCAATTTATGATTCATGATTCGATTCATAAAACATGATTCATGATTCAATTCATGATTCAATTCATGATTCATGATTCAAGATTCAATTCATGATTCATGATTCGATTCATGATTCATGTATCATGATTCAATTCATGATTCATGATTCAATTTATGATTCATGATTCATGATTCGATTCATGTTTCATGATTCATGATTCAATTCATGATTCATGATTCGATTCATGATTCATGATTCAATTCTTGATTCATGATTCATGATTCAATTTATGATTCATGATTCATGATTCATGATTTAATTCATGATTCATGATTCATGATTCATGAATCAATTCATGATTCGATTCATGATTCAATTCATGATTCGATTCATGATTCATGATTCATTATTTAATTCATGATTCATGATTCAATTCATGATTCATGATTCATTTCATGATTCAATTCAAGATTCATGATTCATGGTTGAATTTATGATTCATGATTCATGATTCCTGATTCAGGTTTCAATTCATGATTAATGATTCATGATTCAATTCATGATTCATGCTTCATGATTCAATTTATGATCCATGATTCATGATTCATGAATCAATTCATGATTCAATTCCTGATTCATGATTCATGATTCATGATTCATGATTCAATTCATGATTCATAATTTATGATTCATGATTCAATTCATAATTTATAATTTATGTTTCATGATTCATGATTCAATTCATGATTCATGATTCAATTCATGATTCATGATTCAATTCATGATTCATGATTCATGATTTGATTCATGATTCATGATTCATGATTTGATTCATGAATTATGATTCGATTCATGATTCATGATTCAATTAATGATTCATGATTCATGATTCAATTCATGATTCATGATTCAATTCATGATTCAATACATGTTTTAACTCATAATTCATGATTCAATTCATGATTCATGATTCAATTCATGATTCATGATTTAATTCATGATTCATGATTCAATTCATGATTCATGATTCGATTCATGATTCATGATACAATTCATGATTTATGATTGATGATTGATGATTCGATTCATGATTCATGATTCAATTCATGATTCAATTTCTGATTCAATTCATGATTCATGATTCGATTTATGATTCATGATTCATGATTCAATTCATGATTCATGATTCATGATTCAATTCATGATTCTTGATTTGATTCATGATTCATGTTTCATGATTCAATTCATGATTTAATTACTGATTCATGATTCATGATTCAATTCATGATTCATAATGTATGATTCAATTTATGATTCATGATTCAATTCATAATTTATGATTCGATTCATGATTCATGATTCAATTCATGAATCAATTCATGTTTCATGATTCATGATTCGATTCATGATTCATGATTCAATTCATGATTCAAGATTCAATTCATGATTCTTGATTCGATTCATGACTTATGATTCAATTCATGATTCATGATTCAATTCATGATTCATGATTCATGATTCAATTCATGATTCATGATTCAATTCATAATTTATGATTCGATTCATGATTCATGATTTGATTTATGATTCATGATTCATGATTCATGATTCAATTCATGATTCAATGCATGATTCATGATTCAATGCATGATTCATGATTCGAATTATGATTCATGTTTAAATTCATGATTCAATTCATGATTCATTTCTTGATTCATGATTCAATTCATGATTCAATTCATGATTCATGATTCATGATTTGATTCATGATTCATGATTCATGATTCAATTCATGATTCATGATTCAATTCATGATTCATGATTTAATTCATGATTCATGATTCGTGATTCATGATTCAATTCATGATTCATGATTCATAATTCAATTCATGACTTATGATTCATGATTTAATTCATGATTCATGATTTGATTCATGATTCATGATTCGAATTATGATTCATGATTCATGATTCAATTCATGATTCATGATTCATGATTCAATTCATAATTCATGATTCGATTCATGATTCATGATTAAATTCATGATTCATGATTCAAGTCATGATTCATGATTCAATTCATGATTCATGATTAATGATTCAATTTATGATTTATGATTCATGATTCGTGATTCATGATTTATGATTCGATTCATGATTCTTGATTCATGATTCAATTCATGATTCATGATTCATAATTCAATTCATGATTCATGATTTAATTCATGATTCATGATTTGAATTATGATTCTTGATTCATGATTCATGATTTGATTCATGATTCATGATTCATGATTCAATTCTTGATTCATGATTCGATTCACGATTCATGATTCATGATTCAATTCATGATTCATGATTTATGATTCAATTCATGATTCATGATTTATTTCATGATTCAATTCATGGTTCATAAATCTTGATTCAATTCATGATTTATTTCATGATTCTTGATTCATGATTCAATTCGTGATTTATGATTCAATTCATGATTCATGATTTATTTCATAATTTATGATTCAATTCTTGATTTAATTCATGATTCATGATTTATTTCATAATTCATTTAAAGATTCATGATTGATGATTCAATTCATGATTCAGATCATGATTCATTTTATGATTCATAATTCATGATTCAATTCGTGATTCATGATTCAATTCATGATTAATGATTCAATTCATGATTCATGATTCATGATTCAATGCATGATTCATGATTCAATGCATGATTCATGATTCGAATTATGATTCATGTTTAAATTCATGATTCAATTCATGATTCATTTCTTGATTCATGATTCAATTCATGATTCATGATTCAATTCATGATTCATGATTCATGATTCATGATTCATGATTCAATTCATGATTCGATTCATGATTCTTGATTCATGTTTCAATTAATGGTTCATGATTTAAATTATGTTTCATGATTCATGATTCAATTCATGATTCATGATTCAATTCATGATTCATGATTCAATTCATGATTCATGATTCATTTCATGATTTATGATTCCATTCATGATTCATGATTCATTTTATGATTCATGATTCAATTCATGATTTCTGATTCATGATTCGATTCACTTTTCATTATTTGATTCATGATTCAAGATTTAATTCATGATTCATGATTCAATTCATAATTCATGTTTTAAATCATGATTCAATTCATGATTCATGTTTTAATTCATGATTCATGATTCGATTCATGATTCAATTCATGATTCATGATTCAATTCATGATTCATGATTCTAAATTCATGATTCAATTCATGATTCATGATTCGATTCATGATTCAATTCATGATTCATGATTCAATTCATGATTCATTATTCATGATTCATGATTCGATTCATGATTCAATTCATGATTCAATTAGTGACTTATGATTCAATTCATGATTCATGATTCATTTCATAATTTATGATTCAATTCTTGATTTAATTCATGATTTATGATTTATTTCATAATTCATTTAAAGATTCATGATTGATGATTCAATTCATGATTCAATTCGTGATTCATGATTCAATTCATGATTTCTGATTCATGATTCGATTCATGTTTCATTATTCGATTTATGATTCAAGATTCAATTTATGATTCATGATTCAATTCATGATTCATGTTTCAATTCATGATTCATGATTCATGATTCAATTAATGATTCATGATTTAAGATTCGATTCATGATTCATGATTTAATTCATGATTTATGATTTATGATTCGATTCATGATTCATGATTCATGATTCATGATTCGATTCATGATTCATGATTCATTAATCATGATTCATGATTCAATTCATGATTCATGATTCAATTCATGATTCATGCTTTATTTCATAATTCATTTAAAGATTCATGATTGATGATTCAATTCATGATTCAGATCTTGATTCATTTTATGATTCATAATTCATGATTCAATTCATGATTCAATTCATAATTCAATTCATGATTAATGATTCAATTCATGATTCATGATTCATGATTCAATTCATGATTCATGATTCATGATTCAATGCATGATTCATGATTCATGATTCAATTCATGATTCATGATTCGATTCATGATTCATGATTTAATTCATGATTCATGATTCAATTCATGATTCATGATTCGATTCATGATTCATGATACAATTCATGATTTATGATTGATGATTGATGATTCGATTCATGATTCATGATTCAATTCATGATTCAATTTCTGATTCAATTCATGATTCATGATTCGATTTATGATTCATGATTCATGATTCAATTCATGATTCATGATTCATGATTCAATTCATGATTCTTGATTTGATTCATGATTCATGTTTCATGATTCAATTCATGATTTAATTACTGATTCATGATTCATGATTCAATTCATGATTCATAATGTATGATTCAATTTATGATTCATGATTCAATTCATAATTTATGATTCGATTCATGATTCATGATTCAATTCATGATTCAATTCATGTTTCATGATTCATGATTCGATTCATGATTCATGATTTAATTCATGATTCTTGATTCGATTCATGACTTATGATTCAATTCATGATTCATGAATCAATTCATGATTCATGATTCAATTCATGATTCATGATTCAATTCATAATTTATGATTCGATTCATGATTCATGATTTGATTTATGATTCATGATTCAATTCATGATTCAATTCATGATTCATGATTCAATTCATGATTCAATTCATGATTCATGATTTATGATTCAATTCATGATTCAATTCATGATTCATGATTCGATTCATGATTCATGATACAATTCATGATTTATGATTGATGATTGATGATTCGATTCATGATTCATGATTCAATTCATGATTCAATTTCTGATTCAATTCATGATTCATGATTCGATTTATGATTCATGATTCATGATTCAATTCATGATTCATAATTCATGATTCAATTCATGATTCTTGATTTGATTCATGATTCATGTTTCATGATTCAATTCATGATTTAATTACTGATTCATGATTCATGATTCAATTCATGATTCATAATGTATGATTCAATTTATGATTCATGATTCAATTCATAATTTATGATTCGATTCATGATTCATGATTCAATTCATGAATCAATTCATGTTTCATGATTCATGATTCGATTCATGATTCATGATTCAATTCATGATTCAAGATTCAATTCATGATTCTTGATTCGATTCATGACTTATGATTCAATTCATGATTCATGATTCAATTCATGATTCATGATTCATGATTCAATTCATGATTCATGATTCAATTCATAATTTATGATTCGATTCATGATTCATGATTTGATTTATGATTCATGATTCATGATTCATGATTCAATTCATGATTCAATTCATGATTCATGATTCAATTCATGATTCAAATCATGATTCATGATTCGATTCATGATTTATGATTCAATTCATGATTCAATTCATGATTCATGATTCATGATTTGATTCATGATTCATGATTCATGATTCATATCATGATTCATGATTCAATTCATGATTCATGATTCGTGATTCATGATTCAATTCATGATTTGATTCATGATTCATGATTCATGATTCATGATTCATAATTCAATTCATGACTTATGATTCATGATTTAATTCATGATTCATGATTTGATTCATGATTCATGATTCGAATTATGATTCATGATTCATGATTCAATTCATGATTCATGATTCATGATTCAATTCATAATTCATGATTCGATTCATGATTCATGATTCAATTCATGATTCATAATTCAAGTCATGATTCATGATTCAATTCATGATTCATGATTAATGATTCAATTTATGATTCATGATTCATGATTCGTGATTCATGATTTATGATTCGATTCATGATTCTTGATTCATGATTCAATTCATGATTCATGATTCATAATTCAATTCATGATTCATGATTTAATTCATGATTCATGATTTGAATTATGATTCTTGATTCATGATTCATGATTTGATTCATGATTCATGATTCATGATTCAATTCTTGATTCATGATTCGATTCACGATTCATGATTCATGATTCAATTCATGATTCATAATTTATGATTCAATTCATGATTCATGATTTATTTCATGATTCAATTCATGGTTCATAAATCTTGATTCAATTCATGATTTATTTCATGATTCTTGATTCATGATTCAATTCGTGATTTATGATTCAATTCATGATTCATGATTTATTTCATAATTTATGATTCAATTCTTGATTTAATTCATGATTCATGATTTATTTCATAATTAATTTAAAGATTCATGATTGATGATTCAATTCATGATTCAGATCATGATTCATTTTATGATTCATAATTCATGATTCAATTCATGATTCAATTCGTGATTCATGATTCAATTCATGATTAATGATTCAATTCATGATTCATATTTCATGATTCAATGCATGATTCATGATTCAATGCATGATTCATGATTCGAATTATGATTTATGTTTAAATTCATGATTCAATTCATGATTCATTTCTTGATTCATGATTCAATTCATGATTCATGATTCAATTCATGATTCATGATTCATGATTCATGATTCATGATTCAATTCATGATTCGATTCATGTTTCAATTCATGGTTCATGATTTAAATTATGATTCATGATTCATGATTCAATTCATGATTCATGATTCAATTCATGATTCATGATTCAATTCATGATTCATGATTCATTTCATGATTTATGATTCCATTCATGATTCATGATTCATTTTATGATTCATGATTCAATTCATGATTTCTGATTCATGATTCGATTCACTTTTCATTATTTGATTCATGATTCAAGATTTAATTCATGATTCATGATTCAATTCATAATTCATGTTTTAAATCATGATTCAATTCATGATTCATGTTTTAATTCATGATTCATGATTCGATTCATGATTCAATTCATGATTCATGATTCAATTCATGATTCATGATTCTAAATTCATGATTCAATTCATGATTCATGATTCGATTCATGATTCAATTCATGATTCATGATTCAATTCATGATTCATTATTCATGATTCATGATTCGATTCATGATTCATGATTCAATTAGTGACTTATGATTCAATTCATGATTCATGATTCATTTCATAATTTATGATTCAATTCTTGATTTAATTCATGATTTATGATTTATTTCATAATTCATTTAAAGATTCATGATTGATGATTCAATTCATGATTCAATTCGTGATTCATGATTCAATTCATGATTTCTGATTCATGATTCGATTCATGTTTCATTATTCGATTTATGATTCAAGATTCAATTTATGATTCATGATTCAATTCATGATTCATGTTTCAATTCATGATTCATGGATCATGATTCAATTAATGATTCATGATTTAAGATTCGATTCATGATTCATGATTTAATTCATGATTTATGATTTATGATTCGATTCATGATTCATGATTCATGATTCATGATTCGATTCATGATTCATGATTCATTAATCATGATTCATGATTCAATTCATGATTCATGATTCAATTCATGATTCATGATTCATTTCATAATTTATGATTCAATTCTTGATTTAATTCATGATTCATGCTTTATTTCATAATTCATTTAAAGATTCATGATTGATGATTCAATTCATGATTCAGATCTTGATTCATTTTATGATTCATAATTCATGATTCAATTCATGATTCAATTCATAATTCAATTCATGATTAATGATTCAATTCATGATTCATGATTCATGATTCAATGCATGATTCAGGATTCATGATTCAATGCATGATTCATGATTCAATTCATGATTCATGATTCGATTCATGATTCATGATTTAATTCATGATTCATGATTCAATTCATGATTCATGATTCGATTCATGATTCATGATACAATTCATGATTTATGATTGATGATTGATGATTCGATTCATGATTCATGATTCAATTCATGATTCAATTTCTGATTCAATTCATGATTCATGATTCGATTTATGATTCATGATTCATGATTCAATTCATGATTCATGATTCATGATTCAATTCATGATTCTTGATTTGATTCATGATTCATGTTTCATGATTCAATTCATGATTTAATTACTGATTCATGATTCATGATTCAATTCATGAATCATAATGTATGATTCAATTTATGATTCATGATTCAATTCATAATTTATGATTCGATTCATGATTCATGATTCAATTCATGATTCAATTCATGTTTCATGATTCATGATTCGATTCATGATTCATGATTCAATTCATGATGCATGATTCAATTCATGATTCTTGATTCGATTCATGACTTATGATTCAATTCATGATTCATGATTCAATTCATGATTCATGATTCAATTCATGATTCATGATTCAATTCATAATTTATGATT
This sequence comes from Mixophyes australis, assembly GCA_036250195.1. Lineage (NCBI taxonomy): Eukaryota > Metazoa > Chordata > Amphibia > Anura > Limnodynastidae > Mixophyes > Mixophyes australis. Next base: position 251,557,212 of record JAVHZZ010000004.1, on the reverse strand, counting down.
CGATTCATGATTCATGATTTGATTTATGATTCATGATTCAATTCATGATTCAATTCATGATTCATGATTCAATTCATGATTCAATTCATGATTCATGATTTATGATTCAATACATGATTCAATTCATGATTCATGATTCATGATTTGATTCATGATTCATGATTCATGATTCAATTCATGATTCATTATTCAATTCATGATTCATGATTCGTGATTCATGATTCAATTCATGATTTGATTCATGATTCATGATTCATGATTCAATTCATGATTCATGATTCATAATTCAATTCATGACTTATGATTCATGATTCAATTCATGATTCATGATTCATGATTCAATTCATGATTCATGATTCAATTCATAATTTATGATTCGATTCATGATTCATGATTTGATTTATGATTCATGATTCATGATTCAATTCATGATTCAATTCATGATTCATGATTCAATTCATGATTCAATTCATGATTCACGATTCATGATTTGATTCATGATTCATGATTCATGATTCAATTCAAGATTCATGATTCAATTCATGATTCATGATTCGTGATTCATGATTCAATTCATGATTTATGATTTGATTCATGATTCATGATTCATGATTCAATTCATGATTCATGATTCATAATTCAATTCATGACTTATGATTCATGATTTAATTCATGATTCATGATTTGATTCATGATTCTTGATTCATGATTCATGATTCGATTCATGAGTCATGATTCATGATTCAATTCATGATTCATGATTCATGATTCAATTCATAATTCATGATTCGATTCATGATGCATGATTGAATTCATGATTCATGATTCATGATTCATTTCATGAGTCATTATTCGATTCATGATTCATGATTAATGATTCAATTTATGATTCATGATTCATGATTCAATTCATAATTCATGATTCGATTCATGATTCAATTCATGATTCATGATTCATGATTCAAGTCATGATTCATGATTCAATTCATGATTCATGATTAATGATTCAATTTATGATTCATGATTCGTGATTCATGATTCATGATTCGATTCATGATTCTTGATTCATGATTCAATTCATGATTCATGATTCATAATTCAATTCATGATTCATGATTTAATTCATGATTCATGATTTGAATTATGATTTTTGATTCATGATTCATGATTTGATTCATGATTCATGATTCATGATTCAATTCTTGATTCATGATTCATGATTCGATTCACGATTCTTGATTCATGATTCAATTCATGATTCATGATTCATAATTCAATTCATGATTCATGATTTAATTCATGATTCATGATTTGATTCATGATTCTTGATTCATGATTCATGATTTGATTCATAATTCATGATTCATGATTCAATTCATGATTCATGATACATGATTCAATTCATAATTTATGATTCGATTCATGATTCATGATTCAATTTATGATTCATGATTCATGATTCAATTCATGATTCATGATTCAATTCATCATTCAATTCCTGATTCATGATTCATGATTCAATTCATGATTCATAATTTATGATTCATGATTAAATTCATGATTCATGATTCGATTCATGATTCATGATTTATGGTTCAATTCATTATTCATGATTCATGATTCAATTCATGTTTCATGATTCATGATTCAATTCATGATTCATGATTTGATTCATGATTCTTGATTCATGATTTGATTCATGATTCTTGATTCATGATTCATGATTCGATTCATGATTCATGATTCATGATTCAATTCATGATTCATGATTCATGATTCAATTCATAATTCATGATTCGATTCATGATTCATGATTCAATTCATGATTCATGATTCATGATTCATTTCATGAGTCATTATTCGATTCATGATTCATGATTAATGATTCAATTTATGATTCATGATTCATGATTCAATTCATAATTCATGATTCGATTCATGATTCATGATTCAAGTCATGATTCATGATTCAATTCATGATTCATGATTAATGATTCAATTTATGATTCATGATTCATGATTCGTGATTCATGATTCGATTCATGATTCTTGATTCATGATTCAATTCATGATTCATGATTCATAATTCAATTCATGATTCATGATTTAATTCATGATTCATGATTTGAATTATGATTCTTGATTCATGATTTATGATTTGATTCATGATTCATGATTCATGATTCAATTCATGATTCATGATTCATTATTCAATTCCTGATTCCTGATTCATGATTCAATACATGATTCATAATTTATGATTCATGATTCAATTCATAATTTATAATTCATGATTCATGATTCATGATTCAATTCATAATTCATGATTCAATTCATGATTTAATTCATGATTCATGATTCATGATTTGATTCATGATTCATGATTCATGATTCATAATTCATGATTCATAATTCATGATTTGATTCATGAATTATGATTCGATTCATGATTCATGATTCAATTCATGATTTATGATTTGATTCATGATTCATGATTCAATTCATGATTCATGATTCAATTCATGATTCATGATTCGATTCATGATTCATGATTCAATTCATGATTCATGATTGATAATTCATGATTCGATTCATGATTCATGATTCAATTCATGATTCAATTTCTGATTCAATTCATGATTCATGATTCAATTCATAATTCATGATTCATGATTTATGATTCAATTCATGATTCATAATTCGATTCATGATTCAATTCATGATTCAATTCATGATTCATGATTCAATTCATGATTAAATTCATGATTCATGATTTGATTCATGATTCTTGATTCAATTCATGATTCAATTCATGATTCATTATTCATGATTCGATTCATGATTCATGATTCATGATTCAAATCATGATTCATGATTTGTGATTCATGATTCAATTCATGATTCATGATTCGATTCATGATTCATGATTTATGGTTCAATTCATGATTCATAATTCATTAATTCAATTCATGATTCAATTCATGATTCATGATTCATGATTCAATTCATGATTCATGATTTGTGATTCATGATTCAATTCATGATTCATGATTCGATTCATGATTCATTATTCAATTCATGATTCATGATTCATGATTCGATTCATGATTAGATTCATGATTTATGATTCAAGTCATGATTCATGATTCATGACTCATTTCATGATTCATTATTTGATTCGTGATTCATGATTAATGATTCAATTTATGATTCATGATTCATGATTCAATTCATAATTCATGATTCGATTCATGATTCATGATTCAATTCATGATTCATGATTCATGATTCAAGTCATGATTCATGATTCAATTCATGATTCATGATTAATGATTCAATTTATGATTCATGATTCATGATTCGTGATTCATGATTCATAATTCGATTCATGATTCTTGATTTATGATTCAATTCAAGATTCATGATTCATAATTCAATTCATGATTCATGATTTTATTCATGATTCATGATTTGATTCATAATTCATGATTCATGATTTAATTCATGATTCATGATTCAATTCATAATTTATGATTCGATTCATGATTCATGATTCAATTCATGATTCATGATTCATGATTCAATTTATGATTCAAGATTCGATTCATAAATCATGATTCATGATTCAATTCATGATTCAATTCATGATTCATGATTCAAGATTCAATTCATGATTCATGATTCGATTCATGATTCATGGATCATGATTCAATTCATGATTCATGATACAATTTATGATTTATGATTCATGATTCGATTCATGTTTCATGATTCATGATTCAATTCATGATTCATGATTCGATTCATGATTCATGATTCAATTCTTGATTCATGATTCATGATTCAATTTATGATTCATGATTCATGATTCATAAATCATGATTCATGATTCAATTCATGATTCAATTCATGATTCATGATTCAAGATTCAATTCATGATTCATGATTCGATTCATGATTCATGGATCATGATTCAATTCATGATTCATGATTCAATTTATGATTTATGATTCATGATTCGATTCATGTTTCATGATTCGATTCATGTTTCATGATTCATGATTCAATTCATGATTCATGATTCGATTCATGATTCATGATTCAATTCTTGATTCATGATTCATGATTCAATTCATGATTCATGATTCAATTCATGATTCATGATTCATTTCATGATTTATGATTCCATTCATGATTCATGATTCATTTTATGATTCATGATTCAATTCATGATTTCTGATTCATGATTCGATTCACTTTTCATTTATTGATTCATGATTCAAGATTTAATTCATGATTCATGATTCAATTCATAATTCATGTTTTAAATCATGATTCAATTCATGATTCATGTTTTAATTCATGATTCATGATTCGATTCATGATTCAATTCATGATTCATGATTCAATTCATGATTCATGATTCTAAATTCATGATTCAATTCATGATTCATGATTCGATTCATGATTCAATTCATGATTCATGATTCAATTCATGATTCATGATTCGATTCATGATTCATGATTCAATTAGTGACTTATGATTCAATTCATGATTCATGATTCATTTCATAATTTATGATTCAATTCTTGATTTAATTCATGATTTATGATTTATTTCATAATTCATTTAAAGATTCATGATTGATGATTCAATTCATGATTCAATTCGTGATTCATGATTCAATTCATGATTTCTGATTCATGATTCGATTCATGTTTCATTATTCGATTTATGATTCAAGATTCAATTTATGATTCATGATTCAATTCATGATTCATGTTTCAATTCATGATTCATGATTCATGATTCAATTAATGATTCATGATTTAAGATTCGATTCATGATTCATGATTTAATTCATGATTTATGATTTATGATTCGATTCATGATTCATGATTCATGATTCATGATTCATGATTTGATTCATGATTCATGATTCATTAATCATGATTCATGATTCAATTCATGATTCATGATTCAATTCATGATTCATGATTCATTTCATAATTTATGATTCAATTCTTGATTTAATTCATGATTCATGCTTTATTTCATAATTCATTTAAAGATTCATGATTGATGATTCAATTCATGATTCAGATCTTGATTCATTTTATGATTCATAATTCATGATTCAATTCATGATTCAATTCATAATTCAATTCATGATTAATGATTCAATTCATGATTCATGATTCATGATTCAATGCATGATTCAGGATTCATGATTCAATGCATGATTCATGATTCAATTCATGATTCATGATTCGATTCATGATTCATGATTTAATTTATGATTCATGATTCAATTCATGATTCATGATTCGATTCATGATTCATGATACAATTCATGATTTATGATTGATGATTGATGATTCGATTCATGATTCATGATTCGATTCATGATTCATGATTCAATTCATGATTCAATTTCTGATTCAATTCATGATTCATGATTCGATTTATGATTCATGATTCATGATTCAATTCATGATTCATGATTCATGATTCAATTCATGATTCTTGATTTGATTCATGATTCATGTTTCATGATTCAATTCATGATTTAATTACTGATTCATGATTCATGATTCAATTCATGATTCATAATGTATGATTCAATTTATGATTCATGATTCAATTCATAATTTATGATTCGATTCATGATTCATGATTCAATTCATGATTCAATTCATGTTTCATGATTCATGATTCGATTCATGATTCATGATTCAATTCATGATTCATGATTCAATTCATGATTCTTGATTCGATTCATGACTTATGATTCAATTCATGATTCATGATTCAATTCATGATTCATGATTCAATTCATGATTCATGATTCAATTCATAATTTATGATTCGATTCATGATTCATGATTTGATTTATGATTCATGATTCAATTCATGATTCAATTCATGATTCATGATTCAATTCATGATTCATGATTCAATTCATGATTCAATTCATGATTCATGATTTATGATTCAATTCATGATTCAATTCATGATTCATGATTCATGATTTGATTCATGATTCATGATTCATGATTCAATTCATGATTCATGATTCAATTCATGATTCATGATTCGTGATTCATGATTCAATTCATGGTTTGATTCATGATTCATGATTCATGATTCAATTCATGATTCATGATTCATAATTCAATTCATGACTTATGATTCATGATTCAATTCATGATTCATGATTCATGATTCAATTCATGATTCATGATTCAATTCATAATTTATGATTCGATTCATGATTCATGATTTGATTTATGATTCATGATTCATGATTCAATTCATGATTCAATTCATGATTCATGATTCAATTCATGATTCAATTCATGATTCACGATTCATGATTTGATTCATGATTCATGATTCATGATTCAATTCATGATTCATGATTCAATTCATGATTCATGATTCGTGATTCATGATTCAATTCATGATTTATGATTTGATTCATGATTCATGATTCATGATTCAATTCATGATTCATGAATCATAATTCAATTCATGACTTATGATTCATGATTTAATTCATGATTCATGATTTGATTCATGATTCTTGATTCATGATTCATGATTCGATTCAAGAGTCATGATTCATGATTCAATTCATGATTCATGATTCATGATTGAATTCATAATTCATGATTCGATTCATGATTCATGATTGAATTCATGATTCATTATTCGATTCATGATTCATGATTAATGATTCAATTTATGATTCATGATTCATGATTCAATTCATAATTCATGATTCGATTCATGATTCAATTCATGATTCATGATTCATGATTCAAGTCATGATTCATGATTCAATTCATGATTCATGATTAATGATTCAATTTATGATTCATGATTCATGATTCGTGATTCATGATTCATGATTCGATTCATGATTCAATTCATGATTCATGATTCATGATTCAAGTCATGATTCATGATTCAATTCATGATTCATGATTAATGATTCAATTTATGATTCATGATTCATGATTCGTGATTCATGATTCATGATTCGATTCATGATTCTTGATTCATGATTCAATTCATGATTCATGATTCATAATTCAATTCATGATTCATGATTTAATTCATGATTCATGATTTGAATTATGATTTTTGAATTATGATTCATGATTTGATTCATGATTCATGATTCATGATTCAATTCTTGATTCATGATTCGATTCACGATTCTTGATTCATGATTCAATTCATGATTCATGATTCATAATTCAATTCATGATTCATGATTTAATTCATGATTCATGATTTGATTCATGATTCTTGATTCATGATTCATGATTTGATTCATAATTCATGATTCATGATTCAATTCATGATTCATGATTCAATTCATCATTCAATTCCTGATTCATGATTCATGATTCAATTCATGATTCATAATTTATGATTCATGATTAAATTCATGATTCATGATTCGATTCAGGATTCATGATTTATGGTTCAATTCATTATTCATGATTCATGATTCAATTCATGTTTCATGATTCATGATTCAATTCATGATTCATGATTTGATTCATGATTCTTGATTCATGATTCGTGATTCATGATTCATGATTCGATTCATGATTCAATTCATGATTCATGATTAATGATTCAATTTATGATTCATGATTCATGATTCGTGATTCATGATTCATGATTCGATTCATGATTCAATTCATGATTCATGATTCATGATTCAAGTCATGATTCATGATTCAATTCATGATTCATGATTAATGATTCAATTTATGATTCATGATTCATGATTCGTGATTCATGATTCATGATTCGATTCATGATTCTTGATTCATGATTCAATTCATGATTCATGATTCATAATTCAATTCATGATTCATGATTTAATTCATGATTCATGATTTGAATTATGATTTTTGAATTATGATTCATGATTTGATTCATGATTCATGATTCATGATTCAATTCTTGATTCATGATTCGATTCACGATTCTTGATTCATGATTCAATTCATGATTCATGATTCATAATTCAATTCATGATTCATGATTTAATTCATGATTCATGATTTGATTCATGATTCTTGATTCATGATTCATGATTTGATTCATAATTCATGATTCATGATTCAATTCATGATTCATGATTCAATTCATCATTCAATTCCTGATTCATGATTCATGATTCAATTCATGATTCATAATTTATGATTCATGATTAAATTCATGATTCATGATTCGATTCAGGATTCATGAGTTATGGTTCAATTCATTATTCATGATTCATGATTCAATTCATGTTTCATGATTCATGATTCAATTCATGATTCATGATTTGATTCATGATTCTTGATTCATGATTTGATTCATGATTCTTGATTCATGATTCGATTCATGATTCATGATTCATGAATCAATTCATGATTCATGATTCATGATTCAATTCATAATTCATGATTCGATTCATGATTCATGATTCAATTCATGATTCATGATTCATGATTCATTTCATGAGTCATTATTCGATTCATGATTCATGATTAATGATTCAATTTATGATTCATGATTCATGATTCAATTCATAATTCATGATTCGATTCATGATTCATGATTCAAGTCATGATTCATGATTCAATTCATGATTCATGATTAATGATTCAATTTATGATTCATGATTCATGATTCGTGATTCATGATTCGATTCATGATTCATGATTCAATTCATGATTCATGATTCATAATTCAATACATGATTCATGATTTAATTCATGATTCATGATTTGAATTATGATTCTTGATTCATGATTTATGATTTGATTCATGATTCATGATTCATGATTCAATTCATGATTCATGATTCATGATTCAATTCATAATTTATGATTCGATTCATGATTCATGATTCAATTTATGATTCATGATTCGATTCATGATTCATGATTCATGATTCAATTCATGATTCATGATTCAAGTCATGATTCATGATTCATGATTCATGATTGATGATTTAATTCATGATTCATGATTCATGATTTAATTTATGATTCATGATTCATGATTCATGATTCAATTCATGATTCATGATTCATTATTCAATTCCTGATTCATGATTCATGATTCAATACATGATTCATAATTTATGATTCATGATTCAATTCATAATTTATAATTCATGATTCATGATTCAATTCATAATTCATGATTTAATTCATGATTTAATTCATGATTCATGATTCATGATTTGATTCATGATTCATGATTCATGATTCATAATTCATGATTCATAATTCATGATTTGATTCATGAATTATGATTCGATTCATGATTCATGATTCAATTCATGATTTATGATTTGATTCATGATTCATGATTCAATTCATGATTCATGATTCAATTCATGATTCATGATTCGATTCATGATTCATGATTCAATTCATGATTCATGATTGATAATTCATGATTCGATTCATGATTCATGATTCAATTCATGATTCAATTTCTGATTCAATTCATGATTCATGATTCAATTCATAATTCATGATTCATGATTTATGATTCAATTCATGATTCATAATTCGATTCATGATTCAATTCATGATTCAATTCATGATTCATGATTCAATTCATGATTAAATTCATGATTCATGATTTGATTCATGTTTCTTGATTCAATTCATGATTCAATTCATGATTCATTATTCATGATTCGATTCATGATTCATGATTCATGATTCAAATCATGATTCATGATTTGTGATTCATGATTCAATTCATGATTCATGATTCGATTCATGATTCATGATTTATGGTTCAATTCATGATTCATAATTCATTAATTCAATTCATGATTCAATTCATGATTCATGATTCATGATTCAATTCATGATTCATGATTTGTGATTCATGATTCAATTCATGATTCATGATTCGATTCATGATTCATTATTCAATTCATGATTCATGATTCATGATTCATGATTCGATTCATGATTAGATTCATGATTTATGATTCAAGTCATGATTCATGATTCATGACTCATTTCATGATTCATTATTTGATTCATGATTCATGATTAATGATTCAATTTATGATTCATGATTCATGATTCAATTCATAATTCAGGATTCGATTCATGATTCATGATTCAATTCATGATTCATGATTCATGATTCAAGTCATGATTCATGATTCAATTCATGATTCATGATTAATGATTCAATTTATGATTCATGATTCATGATTCGTGATTCATGATTCATAATTCGATTCATGATTCTTGATTTATGATTCAATTCAAGATTCATGATTCATAATTCAATTCATGATTCATGATTTAATTCATGATTCATGATTTGATTCATAATTCATGATTCATGATTTAATTCATGATTCATGATTCAATTCATAATTTATGATTCGATTCATGATTCATGATTCAATTCATGATTCATGATTCATGATTCAATTTATGATTCATGATTCGATTCATAAATCATGATTCATGATTCAATTCATGATTCAATTCATGATTCATGATTCAAGATTCAATTCATGATTCATGATTCGATTCATGATTCATGGATCATGATTCAATTCATGATTCATGATTCAATTTATGATTTATGATTCATGATTCGATTCATGTTTCATGATTCATGATTCAATTCATGATTCATGATTCGATTCATGATTCATGATTCAATTCTTGATTCATGATTCATGATTCAATTTATGATTCATGATTCATGATTTATGATTTAATTCATGATTCATGATTCATGATTCATGAATCAATTCATGATTCGATTCATGATTCAATTCATGATTCGATTCATGATTCAATTCATGATTCGATTCATGATTCATGATTCATTATTCAATTCATGATTCATGATTCAATTCATGATTCATGATTCATTTCGTGATTCAATTCAAGATTCATGATTCATGGTTGAATTTATGATTCATGATTCATGATTCCTGATTCAGGTTTCAATTCATGATTAATGATTCATGATTCAATTCATGATTCATGCTTCATGATTCAATTTATGATCCATGATTCATGATTCATGAATCAATTCATGATTCAATTCCTGATTCATGATTCAATTCATGATTCATAATTTATGATTCATGATTCAATTCATAATTTATAATTTATGTTTCATGATTCATGATTCAATTCATGATTCATGATTCAATTCATGATTCATGATTCAATTCATGATTCATGATTCATGATTTGATTCATGATTCATGATTCATGATTCATGATTTGATTCATGAATTATGATTCGATTCATGATTCATGATTCAATTAATGATTCATGATTCATGATTAAATTCATGATTCATGATTAAATTCATGATTCAATTCATGTTTCATGATTCATGATTCGATTCATGATTCATGATTCAATTCATGATTCAAGATTCAATTCATGATTCTTGATTCGATTCATGACTTATGATTCAATTCATGATTCATGATTCAATTCATGATTCATGATTCATGATTCAATTCATGATTCATGATTAATGATTCAATTTATGATTCATGATTCGATTCATAAATCATGATTCATGATTCAATTCATGATTCAATTCATGATTCATGCTTCATGATTCAATTTATGATCCATGATTCATGATTCATGAATCAATTCATGATTCAATTCCTGATTCATGATTCATGATTCAATTCATGATTCATAATTTATGATTCATGATTCAATTCATAATTTATAATTTATGTTTCATGATTCATGATTCAATTCATGATTCATGATTCAATTCATGATTCAATTCATGATTCATGATTCATGATTTGATTCATGATTCATGATTCATGATTCATGATTTGATTCATGAATTATGATTCGATTCATGATTCATGATTCAATTAATGATTCATGATTCATGATTAAATACATGATTCATGATTAAATTCATGATTCAATTCATGTTTTAACTCATAATTCATGATTCAATTCATGATTCATGATTCGATTCATGATTCATGATTTAATTCATGATTCATGATTCAATTCATGATTCATGATTCGATTCATGATTCATGATACAATTCATGATTTATGATTGATGATTGATGATTCGATTCATGATTCATGATTCAATTCATGATTCAATTTCTGATTCAATTCATGATTCATGATTCGATTTATGATTCATGATTCATGATTCAATTCATGATTCATGATTCATGATTCAATTCATGATTCTTGATTTGATTCATGATTCATGTTTCATGATTCAATTCATGATTTAATTACTGATTCATGATTCATGATTCAATTCATGATTCATAATGTATGATTCAATTTATGATTCATGATTCAATTCATAATTTGTGATTCGATTCATGATTCATGATTCAATTCATGATTCAATTCATGTTTCATGATTCATGATTCGATTCATGATTCAATTCATGATTCAAGATTCAATTCATGATTCTTGATTCGATTCATGACTTATGATTCAATTCATGATTCATGATTCAATTCATGATTCATGATTCAATTCATGATTCATGATTCATGATTCAATTCATGATTCATGATTCAATTCATAATTTATGATTCGATTCATGATTCATGATTTGATTTATGATTCATGATTCATGATTCAATTCATGATTCAATTCATGATTCATGATTCAATTCATGTTTCAATTCATGATTCATGATTCGATTCATGATTTATGATTCAATTCATGATTCATGATTCATGATTTGATTCATGATTCATGATTCATGATTCAATTCATGATTCATGATTCAATTCATGATTCATGATTCGTGATTCATGATTCAATTCATGATTTGATTCATGATTCATGATTCATGATTCAATTCATGATTCATGATTCATAATTCAATTCATGACTTATGATTCATGATTTAATTCATGATTCATGATTTGATTCATGATTCATGATTCGATTCATGATTCATGATTCATGATTCAATTCATGATTCATGATTCATGATTCAATTCATAATTCATGATTCGATTCATGATTCATGATTCAATTCATGATTCATGATTCAAGTCATGATTCATGATTCATGATTAATGATTCAATTTATGATTCATGATTCATGATTCGTGATTCATGATTTATGATTCGATTTATGATTCTTGATTCATGATTCAATTCATGATTCATGATTCATAATTCAATTCATGATTCATGATTTAATTCATGATTCATGATTTAATTCATGATTCATGATTTGAATTATGATTCTTGATTCATGATTCATGATTTGATTCATGATTCATGATTCAATTCTTGATTCATGATTCATGATTCGATTCACGATTCATGATTCATGATTCAATTCATGATTCATGATTTATGATTCAATTCATGATTCATGATTTATTTCATGATTCAATTCATGGTTCATAAATCTTGATTCAATTCATGATTTATTTCATGATTCTTGATTCATGATTCAATTCATGATTCATGATTCAATTCATGATTTGTGATTCAATTCATGATTCATGATTCATAATTCAATTCATGATTCATGATTCGATTCATGATTCATGATTCAATTCATGATTCATGATTCAATTCATGATTCATGATTCGATTCATGATATATGATTCAATTCATGATTCATGATTCAATTCATGATTAATGATTCATGTTTCAATTCATGATTCAATTCTTGATTCAATTCATAATTCAATTCATGATTTAATTCATAATTCAATTCATGATTAATGATTCACTTCATGATTCATGATTCATGATTCAATGCATGATTCATGATTCATGATTCAATGCATGATTCATGATTCGATTCATGATTCATGTTTGAATTCATGATTCAATTCATGATTCATTTCATGATTCATGATTTAATTCATGATTCATGATTCAATTCATGATTCATGATTCATGATTCATGATTCATGATTCAATTAATGATTCGATTCATGTTTCATGATTCATGATTCAATTCATGATTCATGATTTAATTCATGATTCATGATTCATGATTAAATTCATGATTCATGATTCAATTCATGATTCATGATTCATTTCATGATTTATGATTCAATTCATGATTCATGATTCCATTCATGATTCATGATTCAATTTATGATTCATGATTCAATTCATGATTTCTGATTCATGATTCGATTCACTTTTCATTATTCGATTCATGATTCAAGATTAAATTCATGATTCATAATTCAATTCATAATTCATGTTTTAAATCATGATTCAATTCATGATTCATGTTTTAATTCATGATTCATGATTCAATTCATGATTCAATTCATGATTCATGATTCAATTCATGATTCATGATTCTAAATTCATGATTCAATTCATGTTTAATGATTCGATTCATGATTCAATTCATGATTCATGATTCGATTCATGATTCAATTCATGATTCATGATTTAATTCATGATTCATTATTCATGATTCATGATTCGATTCATGATTCATGATTCATGATTCAATTCGTGATTTATGATTCAATTCATGATTCATGATTTATTTCATAATTTATGATTCAATTCTTGATTTAATTCATGATTCATGATTTATTTCATAATTTATTTAAAGATTCATGATTGATGATTCAATTCATGATTCAGATCATGATTCATTTTATGATTCATAATTCATGATTCAATTCATGATTCAATTCGTGATTCATGATTCAATTCATGATTAATGATTCAATTCATGATTCATGATTCATGATTCAATGCATGATTCATGATTCGAATTATGATTCATGTTTAAATTCATGATTCAATTCATGATTCATTTCTTGATTCATGATTCAATTCATGATTCATGATTCATGATTCATGATTCATGATTCAATTCATGATTCGATTCATGATTCTTGATTCATGTTTCAATTCATGGTTCATGATTCATGATTCAATTCATGATTCGATTCATGATTCATGATTCATGATTCAATTCATGATTCATGATTCAATTCATGATTCATGATTCAATTCATGATTCATGATTCATTTAATGATTTATGATTCCATTCATGATTCATGATTCATTTTATGATTCATGATTCAATTCATGATTTCTGATTCATGATTCGATTCACTTTTCATTATTTGATTCATGATTCAAGATTTAATTCATGATTCATGATTCAATTCATAATTCATGTTTTAAATCATGATTCAATTCATGATTCATGTTTTAATTCATGATTCATGATTCAATTCATGATTCAATTCATGATTCATGATTCAATTCATGATTCATGATTCGTGATTCATGATTCAATTCATGATTTGATTCATGATTCATGATTCATGATTCAATTCATGATTCATGATTCATAATTCAATTCATGACTTATGATTCATGATTTAATTCATGATTCATGATTTGATTCATGATTCATGATTCGATTCATGATTCATGATTCATGATTCAATTCATGATTCATGATTCATGATTCAATTCATAATTCATGATTCGATTCATGATTCATGATTCAATTCATGATTCATGATTCAAGTCATGATTCATGATTCATGATTAATGATTCAATTTATGATTCATGATTCATGATTCGTGATTCATGATTTATGATTCGATTTATGATTCTTGATTCATGATTCAATTCATGATTCATGATTCATAATTCAATTCATGATTCATGATTTAATTCATGATTCATGATTTAATTCATGATTCATGATTTCAATTATGATTCTTGATTCATGATTCATGATTTGATTCATGATTCATGATTCATGATTCAATTCTTGATTCATGATTCATGATTCGATTCACGATTCATGATTCATGATTCAATTCATGATTCATGATTTATGATTCAATTCATGATTCATGATTTATTTCATGATTCAATTCATGGTTCATAAATCTTGATTCAATTCATGATTTATTTCATGATTCTTGATTCATGATTCAATTCATGATTCATGATTCAATTCATGATTTGTGATTCAATTCATGATTCATGATTCATAATTCAATTCATGATTCATGATTCGATTCATGATTCATGATTCAATTCATGATTCATGATTCAATTCATGATTCATGATTCGATTCATGATATATGATTCAATTCATGATTCATGATTCAATTCATGATTAATGATTCATGTTTCAATTCATGATTCAATTCTTGATTCAATTCATAATTCAATTCATGATTTAATTCATAATTCAATTCATGATTAATGATTCACTTCATGATTCATGATTCATGATTCAATGCATGATTCATGATTCATGATTCAATGCATGATTCATGATTCGATTCATGATTCATGTTTGAATTCATGATTCAATTCATGATTCTTTTCATGATTCATGATTTAATTCATGATTCATGATTCAATTCATGATTCATGATTCATGATTCATGATTCATGATTCAATTAATGATTCGATTCATGTTTCATGATTCATGATTCAATTCATGATTCATGATTTAATTCATGATTCATGATTCATGATTAAATTCATGATTCATGATTCAATTCATGATTCATGATTCATTTCATGATTTATGATTCAATTCATGATTCATGATTCCATTCATGATTAATGATTCAATTTATGATTCATGATTCAATTCATGATTTCTGATTCATGATTCGATTCACTTTTCATTATTCGATTCATGATTCAAGATTAAATTCATGATTCATAATTCAATTCATAATTCATGTTTTAAATCATGATTCAATTCATGATTCATGTTTTAATTCATGATTCATGATTCAATTCATGATTCAATTCATGATTCATGATTCAATTCATGATTCATGATTCTAAATTCATGATTCAATTCATGTTTAATGATTCGATTCATGATTCAATTCATGATTCATGATTCGATTCATGATTCAATTCATGATTCATGATTTAATTCATGATTCATTATTCATGATTCATGATTCGATTCATGATTCATGATTCATGATTCAATTCGTGATTTATGATTCAATTCATGATTCATGATTTATTTCATAATTTATGATTCAATTCTTGATTTAATTCATGATTCATGATTTATTTCATAATTTATTTAAAGATTCATGATTGATGATTCAATTCATGATTCAGATCATGATTCATTTTATGATTCATAATTCATGATTCAATTCATGATTCAATTCGTGATTCATGATTCAATTCATGATTAATGATTCAATTCATGATTCATGATTCATGATTCAATGCATGATTCATGATTCAATGCATGATTCATGATTCGAATTATGATTCATGTTTAAATTCATGATTCAATTCATGATTCATTTCTTGATTCATGATTCAATTCATGATTCATGATTCATGATTCATGATTCATGATTCAATTCATGATTCGATTCATGATTCTTGATTCATGTTTCAATTCATGGTTCATGATTCATGATTCAATTCATGATTCGATTCATGATTCATGATTCATGATTCAATTCATGATTCATGATTCAATTCATGATTCATGATTCAATTCATGATTCATGATTCATTTCATGATTTATGATTCCATTCATGATTCATGATTCATTTTATGATTCATGATTCAATTCATGATTTCTGATTCATGATTCGATTCACTTTTCATTATTTGATTCATGATTCAAGATTTAATTCATGATTCATGATTCAATTCATAATTCATGTTTTAAATCATGATTCAATTCATGATTCATGTTTTAATTCATGATTCATGATTCAATTCATGATTCAATTCATGATTCATGATTCAATTCATGATTCATGATTCTAAATTCATGATTCAATTCATGATTCATGATTTGATTCATGATTCAATTCATGATTCAATTCATGATTCATTATTCATGATTCATGATTCGATTCATGATTCATGATTCATGATTCAATTAGTGACTTATGATTCAATTCATGATTCATGATTCATTTCATAATTTATGATTCAATTCTTGATTTAATTCATGATTTATGATTTATTTCATAATTCATTTAAAGATTCATGATTGATGATTCAATTCATGATTCAATTCGTGATTCATTATTCGATTTATGATTCAAGATTCAATTTATGATTCATGATTCAATTCATGATTCATGTTTCAATTCATGATTCATGATTCATGATTCAATTAATGATTCATGATTTAAGATTCGATTCATGATTCATGATTTAATTCATGATTTATGATTTATGATTCGATTCATGATTCATGATTCGATTCATGATTCATGATTCATTAATCATGATTCATGATTCAATTCATAATTCATGATTCAATTCATGATTCATGATTCATTTCATAATTTATGATTTAATTCTTGATTTAATTCATGATTCATACTTTATTTCATAATTCATTTAAAGATTCATGATTGATGATTCAATTCATGATTCAGATCTTGATTCATTTTATGATTCATAATTCATGATTCAATTCATGATTCAATTCATAATTCAATTCATGATTAATGATTCAATTCATGATTCATGATTCATGATTCAATGCATGATTCAGGATTCATGATTCAATGCATGATTCATGATTCGATTCATGATTCATGTTTGAATTCATGATTCAATTCATGATTCATTTCATGATTCATGATTCAATTCATGATTCATGATTCAATTCATGATTCATGATTCATGATTCATGATTTAATTCACGATTCGATTCATGATTCATGATTCATGATTCAATTCATGATTCATGATTTAATTCATTATTCATGATTCATGATTCAATTCATGATTCATGATTCAATTCATGATTCATGATTCATTTCATGATTTATGATTCAATTCATGATTCATGATTCATGATTCCATTCATGATTTATGATTCATTTTATGATTCTTGATTCATTTTATGATTCTTGATTCAATTCATGATTTCTGATTCATGATTCGATTCACTTTTCATTATTCGATTCATGATTCAAGATTCAATTCATGATTCATGATTCAATTCATAATTCATGTTTTAAATCATTATTCAATTCATGATTCATGTTTTAATTCATGATTAATGATTCAATTCATGATTCAATTCATGATTCATGATTCAATTCATGATTCAATTCATGATTCATGATTCAATTCATGATTCATGATTCTAAATTCATGATTCAATTCATGATTCATGATTCGATTCATGATTCAATTCATGATTCATGATTCAATTCATGATTCATTATTCATGATTCATGATTCGATTCGTTATTTATGATTCAATTCATGATTCATGATTCATTTCAAAATTTATGATTCAATTCTTGATTTAATTCATGATTCATGATTTATTTCATAATTCATTTAAAGATTCATGATTGATGATTCAATTCATGATTCAGTTCATGATTCATTTTATGATTCATAATTCATGATTCAATTCATGATTCATGATTCAATTCATGATTTCTGATTCATGATTCGATTCATGTTTCATTATTCGATTCATGATTCAAGATTCAATTCATGATTCATGATTCAATTTATGATTCATGTTTCAATTCATGATTCATGATTCATGATTCAATTAATGATTCATGATTTAAGATTCGATTCATGATTCATGATTTAATTCATGATTTATGATTTATGATTTGATTCATGATTCATGATTCATGATTCATGATTCATGATTCATGATTCGATTCATGATTCATGATTCATTAATCATGATTCATGAATCAATTCATGATTCATGATTGAATTCATGATTCATGATTCATTTCATTATTCATTTAAAGATTCATGATTGATGATTAAATCCATGATTTAGATCATGATTCATTTTATGATTCATAATTCATGATTTAATTCATGAATGAATTCGTGGATCATGATTCAATTCATGATTTCTGATTCATGATTCGATTCATGTTTCATTATTCGATTCATGATTCAAGATTCAATTCATGATTCATGATTCAAATCATGATTCATGTTTCAATTCATGATTCATATTTCAATTCATGATTCATGATTCAATTAATGATTCATGATTTAAGATTCGATTCATGATTCATGATTTAATTCATGATTTATGATTTATGATTCGACTCATGATTCATGATTCATGATTCATGATTCATGATTCGATTCATGATTCATGATTCATTAATCATGATTCATGATTCAATTCATGATTCATGATTCAATTCATGATTCATGATTCATGATTCAATTCATGATTCATGAATCATGATTCGATTCATGATTCGATTTATGATTCATGATTCAATTCATGATTCATGATTCATTATTTCAATTCATGATTCATGATTCATGATTCATTTCATGACTCATTTCTTGATTCATGATTCATGATTCAATTCATGATTCAATTCATGGTTTATGATTTATGATTCAATTCATGATTCATGATTCATTTCATGACTCATTTCTTGATTCATGATTCATGATTGAATTCATGATTCAATTCATGGTTTATGATTTATGATTCAATTCATGATTCAATTCATGATTCAATTTATGATTCATAATTCATGATTCAATTCATGATTCATGATTCATGATTCAATTCATGATTCATGATTCATGATTCGATTCATGATTCATGATTCAATTCATGATTCATGATTCAATTCTTGATTCATGATTCATGATTCGATTTATGATTCATGATTCATGATTCAATTCATGATTCATGATTTATGATTAAATCATGATTCATGATTTATGATTCAATTCATGATTCATGATTTATTTCATGATTCAATTCATGGTTCATGAATCTTGATTCAATTCATGATTTATTTCATGATTCTTGATTCATGATTCAATTCATGATTCAATTCATGATTCATGATTAAATTCATGATTCATTATTCATGATTAATGATTCGATTCATGATTCATGATTCATGATTCAATTCGTGATTCATGATTCAATTCATGATTCATGATTCATTTCATGATTTATGATTCAATTATTGATTCAATTCATGATTCATGATTTATTTCATGATTCATTTCATGATTCATAATTCATGATTTAATTCATGATTCAATTAACTATTCATGATTCAAGTTTCGATTCATGATTCATGATTTAATTCATGATTCATGATTCAATTCATGATTCATGATTCATGATTCAATTAATGATTCATGATTCAAGATTCGATGCATGATTCATGATTTAATTCATGATTCATGATTCATGATTCAATTCATGATACGATTCATGATTCATGATTCATGATTCATGATTCGATTCATGATTCATGATTCATTAATCGTGATTCATGATTCGATTCATTATTCATGATTCATGATTCGATTCATGATTCATGATTCATTAATCATGATTCATAATTTAATTCATGATTCATGATTCAATTCATGATTCATGATTCATAATTTAATTCATGATTCATGATTCAATTCATGATTCATGATTCATAATTTAATTCATGATTCATGATTCAATTCATGATTCATGATTCATGATTCAATTCATGATTCATGAATCATGATTCGATTCGTGATTCATGATTAATGATTAATGCTTCATTTCATGATTCATGATTCAATTCATGATTTAATTCATGATTCAATTCATGATTTTTGATTCATGATTTAATTCATGATTTATGATTCATGATTCAATTCATGATTCATGATTTGATTCATGATTCAATTCATGATTCATGATTCAATTCATGATTTATGATTCATGATTCAATTCATGATTCGATTCATGATTCATGATTCATTTCATGATTCATGATTCATTTCATGATTCATGATTCAATTCATGATTCATGATTCAATTCATGATTCATGATTCATGATTCATGATTCGATTCATGATTCATGTTTGAATTAATTATTCAATTCTTGATTCAATTCATAATTCAATTCATGATTCATTATTCAATTCATTAATCATGATTAAATGCATGATTCATGATTCATGATTCAATGCATGATTCATAATTCATGATTTGATTCATGATTCATAGTTGAATTCATTATTCAATTCTTGATTCAATTCATAATTCAATTCATGATTCATTATTCAATTCATGATTCATTATTCAATTCATTAATCATGATTCAATGCATGATTCATGATTCATGATTCAATGCTTGATTCATGATTCATGATTCGATTCATGATTCATGTTTGAATTCATGATTCATGATTCATTTCATGATTTATGATTCAATTCATGATTCATGATTCAATTCATGATTCATAATTC
Organism: Mixophyes australis; assembly: GCA_036250195.1. Classification (NCBI taxonomy): domain Eukaryota; kingdom Metazoa; phylum Chordata; class Amphibia; order Anura; family Limnodynastidae; genus Mixophyes; species Mixophyes australis. Next base: position 251,534,908 of record JAVHZZ010000004.1, on the reverse strand, counting down.
AATTCATGATTCATGATTCAATTCATGATTCATGATTTGATTCAGGCTTCATGATTCATGATTCAATTCATGATTCATGATTCAATTCATGATTCATGATTCATGATTCAATTCATGATTCATGATTCATTTCATGATTCATTTCATGATTTATGATTCAATTCATGATTCATGATTCATGATTCATGATTCCATTCATGATTCATTATTCATTTTATGATTCATGATTCAAGATTCAATTCATGATTTGTGATTCATGATTCGATTCATGATTCGATTCATGACTCTTGATTCGAATCATGATTCATGATTCGATTCATAATTCATGATTCGATTCATAATTCATGATTCAGGATTTGATTCATGATTCATTAATCATTTCATTATTCATGATTCAATTCCTGATTCAATTCATGATTCAATTTATGATTCATAATTCATGATTCAATTCATGATTTATGATTCATTTCATGATTCATGATTCATGATTCGATTCAGGATTCATGATTCGATTCATGATTCATGATTCAATTCATGATTAATGATTCATTTCATGATTCATGACTCATGATTCAATTCATGATTCATGATTCAATTCATGATTCATGATTCGTGATTCATGATTCACTTCATGATTCATGATTCAATTCATGATTCATGAATCATGATTCGATTCATGATTCATGTTTCAATTCATGATTAAATTCTTGATTCAATTCATAATTCAATTCATGATTCATGATTCAATTCATAATTTATGATTCATGATTCGATTCATGATTCATGTGTGAATTCATGATTCAATTCATGATTCATTTCATGATTCATGATTCAATTCATGATTCAATTCATGATTCATGATTCAATTCATGATTCAAGATTCATGATTCATGATTTATGATTCAATTCATGATTCATGATTCGATTCATGATTCATGATTAATGATTCAATTCATGATTCATGATTCAATTCATGATTCATGATTCATTATCCCATTCATGATTCATGATTCATTTTATGATTCATGATTCATGATTTAATTCATAATTTGTGATTTATGATTCGACTCATAATTCATGATTCATAATTCAATGCATGATTTGTGATTCATGATTCGATTCATGATTCGATTCATGATTCATGATTCGATTCATGATTCTTGATTCGAATCATGATTCATGATTCGATTCATAATTCATGATTCATAATTCGACTCATGATTCATGAATCATGATTCGATTCATGATTCATGATTCGATTCATGATTCTTGATTCGAATCATGATTCATGATTCGATTCATAATTCATGAATCATAATTCGACTCATGATTCAAGATTCAATTCATGATTCATGATTCATGATTCAATTCATAATTCATGTTTTAAATTATGATTAAATACATGATTCATGTTTTAATTCATGATTCATGATTCAATTGATGATTCAGATCATGATTCATTTTATGATTCATAATTCATGATTCAATTCATGATTAAATTCATGATTCATGATTCAATTCATGATTCATGATTCATGATTCAATTAATGATTCATGATTCAAGATTCGATACATGATTCATTATTTAATTCATGATTCATGATTCAATTCATGATTCATGATTCATGATTCAATTAATGATTCATGATTCAAGATTCGATTCACGATTCATGATTTGATTCATGATTCATGATTCAATTCATGATTCAATTCATGATTCATGATTCGATTCATGAATTATGATTCATTAATCATGATTCATAATTCAATTCATGATTCATAAATCATGATTTAATTCATGATTCATGATTCAATTCATGATTCATGATTCAATTCATGATTCATGATTCATGATTTAATTAATGAATTATGATTCAAGATTCGATTCATGATTCATGATTCATGATTCATTAATCATGATTCATGATTCAATTCATGATTCATGATACAATTCATGATTCATGATTCATGATTCAATTCATGATTCATGAATCATGATTCGATTCATGATTCGATTTATGATTCATTATTCATGATTCAATTCATGATTTATGATTCATGATTCAATTCATGATTCATGATTCAATTCGTGATTCATGATTCATGATTCATGATTCATTTCATGACTCATTTCTTAAATCATTATTCATGATTCAATTCATGATTCATGATTCGATTCATGATTTATGATTTATGATTCAATTCATGATTCAATTCATGATTCAATTTATGATTCATAATTCATGATTCAATTCATGATTTATGATTCATGAAACAATTCATGATTCATGATTCATGATTCAATTCATGATTCATGATTCATGATTCGATTCATGATTCATGATTCATTATTCCATTCACAATTCATGATTTATTTTATGATTCATGATTCATGATTTAATTCATGATTTGTGATTCATGATTCGACTCATAATTCATGATTCATAATTCAATGCATGATTTGTGATTCATGATTCGATTCATGATTCATGATTCGATTCATGATTCGATTCATAATTCATGATTCATGATTCGACTCATGATTCAAGATTCAATTCATGATTCATGATTCATGATTCAATTCATAATTCATGTTTTAAATCATTATTCAATTCATGATTCATGTTTTAATTCATGATTCATTATTCAATTCATGATTCAGATCATGATTCATTTTATGATTCATAATTCATGATTCAATTCATGATATAATTCATGATTCATGATTCAATTTATGATTCATGATTCATGATTCAATTAATGATTCATGATTCAAGATTCGATTCACGATTCATGATTTAATTCATGATTCATGATTCATTATTCAATTCATGATTCGATTCATGATTCATGATTCGATTCATGATTCATGATTCATTAATCATTATTCATAATTCAATTCATGATTCATGATTCAGTTCATGATTCATGATTCATGATTCAATTCATGATTCATGAATCATGATTTAATTCATGATTCATTATTTAATTCATAATTCATGATTCATGATTCAGTTAATGATTCATGATACAAGATTCGATTCATGATTCATGATTCATGATTCGATTCATGATACATGAATGATTAATCATGATTTATGATTCAATTCATGATTCATGATACAATTCATGATTCATGATTCATGATTCAATTCATGATTCATGAATCATGATTCGATTCATGATTCGATTTATGATTCATTAGTCAATTCATGATTCATGATTTAATTCGTGATTCATGATTCATGATTCATTTCATGACTTATTTCTTGATTCATGATTCATGATTCAATTCATTATTCATGATTCGATTCATGATTTATGATTTATGATTCAATTCATGATTGAATTCATGATTCAATTTATGATTCATAATTCATGATTCAATTCATGATTTATGATTCATTATTCAATTCATGATTCATGATTCATGATTCAATTCATGATTCATGATTCGATACATGATTCATGATTTAATTCATGATTCATGTTTGAATTCATTATTCAATTCTTGATTCACTTCATAATTCATGATTCAACTCATGATTCATGATTCATAATTCAATGCATGATTCATGATTCATGATTCAATGCATGATTTGTGTATCCATTCATGAATCATGATTCATTTTATGATTCATGATTCATGATTCAATTCATGATTTGTGATTCATGATTCAATTCATGATTTAATTTATGATTCATAATTCATGATTCAATTCATGATTCATGATTCATGATTCAATTCATGATTCATGATTCATGATTCAATTCATGATTCATGATTCGATTCATGATTCATGATTCGATTCATGATTCATGATTCGATTCATGATTCATGATTCATAATTCAATTCATGATTCATGATTCATTTTATGATTTATGATTCATGATTCAATTCATGATTTGTGATTCACGATTCGATTCATGATTCATGATTCGATTCATGATTCATGATTCGATTCATGATTCATGATTCGATTCATGATTCAATTTATGATTCATGATTCATGATTCAATTCATGATTCATGATTCGATTCATGATTCATGATTCGATTCATGATTCATGATTCAATTCTTGATTCATGATTCATGATTTAATTCATGATTCATGATTCATGATTTAATTCATGATTCATGATTCATGATTCAATTCATGATTCATGTTTTATGATTTAATTCATTATTCATGATTTATTTCATGATTCAATTCATGGTTAATGAATCTTGATTCAATTCATGATTTATTTCATGATTCTTGATTCATGATTCTTGATTCATGATTCAATTCATGATTCAATTCATGATTCATGATTCATGATTTAATGCATGATTCATGATTCATGATTCAATGCATGATTCTTGATTCATGATTCAATTCATGATTCAATTCATGATTCATGATTCGATTCATGATTCATGATTCAATTCATGATTCATGATTCAATTAATGATTCATGATTCGATTTATGATTCATGATTCAAATCATGATTCATGATTCAATTCTTGATTCAATTCATGATTCATGATTTGAGATTCAATTCATGATTCATGATTCGATTAATGATTCATGATTCAATTCTTGATTCATGATTCATGATTCAATTCATGATTCATGATTCATGATTCGATTAATGATTCATGATTCAATTCTTGATTCATGATTCATGATTCAATTCATGATTCATGATTCAACTCATGATTCATGTTTTATGATTCAATTCATGATTCATGATTTATTTCATGATTTAATTCATGGTTCATGAATCTTGATTCAATCCATGATTTATTTTATGATTCTTGATTCATGATTCAATTTATGATTCAATTCATGATTCGTGATTCAATTTATGATTCATTATTCATGATTCATGATTTGATTCATGATTCATGATTCAATTCGTGATTCATGATTCAATTCATGATTCATGATTCATTTCATGATTCATTTTATGATTTATGATTCAATTCTTGATTCAAAATATTGATTCAAGATTTATTTCATGATTCATTTCATGATTCATGATTCAATTTATGATTCATGATTCAATTCATGATTCATGATTCAATTCATGATTAATGATTCATGATTCAATTCATGATTCATGATTCGATTCATGATGCATGATTCAATTCATGATTCATGATTCAATTCATAATTCATGATTCAATTCATGATTTATGATTCATGATTCAATTCATGATTCATGATTCATGATTCAATTCATGATTCATGATACATGATTCGATTCATGATTCATGATTCATTATTCCATTCATAATTCATGATTTATTTTATGATTCATGATTCATGATTTAATTCATGATTTGTGATTCATGATTCGACTCATAATTCATGATTCATAATTCAATGCATGATTTGTGATTCATGATTCGATTCATGATTCATGATTCGATTCATGATTCTTGATTCAAATCATGATTCATGATTCGATTCTTAATTCATGATTTGATTCATGATTCTTGATTCGAATCATGATTCGATTCATAATTCATGATTCATGATTCGACTCATGATTCAAGATTCAATTCATGATTCATGATTCATGATTCAATTCATAATTCATGTTTTAAATCATTATTCAATTCATGATTCATGTTTTAATTCATGATTCATTATTCAATTCATGATTCAGATCATGATTCATTTTATGATTCATAATTCATGATTCAATTCATGATATAATTCATGATTCATGATTCAATTTATGATTCATGATTCATGATTCAATTAATGATTCATGATTCAAGATTCGATACATGATTCATGATTTAATTCATGATTCATGATTCAATACATGATTCATGATTCATGATTCAATTAATGATTCATGATTCAAGATTCGATTCACGATTCATGATTTAATTCATGATTCATGATTCATTATTCAATTCATGATTCGATTCATGATTCATGATTCGATTCATGATTCATGATTCATTAATCATGATTCATAATTCAATTCATGATTCATGATTCAATTCATTATTCATGATTCATGATTCAATTCATGATTCATGAATCATGATTTAATTCATGATTCATGATTTAATTCATAATTCATGATTCATGATTCAGTTAATGATTCATGATACAAGATTCGATTCATGATTCATGATTCATGATTCGATTCATGATTCATGAATGATTAATCATGATTCATGATTCAATTCATGATTCATGATACAATTCATGATTCATGATTCAATTCATGATTTATGAATCATGATTCGATTCATGATTCGATTTATGATTCATTAGTCAATTCATGATTCATGATTCATGATTTAATTCGTGATTCATGATTCATGATTCATTTCATGACTTATTTCTTGATTCATGATTCATGATTCAATTCATGATTCATGATTCGATTCATGATTTATGATTTATGATTCAATTCATGATTGAATTCATGATTCAATTTATGATTCATAATTCATGATTCAATTCATGATTTATGATTCATTATTCAATTCATGATTCATGATTCATGATTCAATTCATGATTCATGATTCGATTCATGATTCATGATTTAATTCATGATTCATGTTTGAATTCATTATTCAATTCTTGATTCAATTCATAATTCAATTCATAATTCATGTTTCAACTCATGATTCATGATTCATAATTCAATGCATGATTCATGATTCATGATTCAATGCATGATTTGTGTATCCATTCATGATTCATGATTCATTTTATGATTCATGATTCATGATTCAATTCATGATTTGTGATTCATGATTTAATTCATGATTTAATTTATGATTCATAATTCATGATTCAATTCATGATTCATGATTCATGATTCAATTCATGATTCCTGATTCCTGATTCAATTCATGATTCATGATTCATGATTCGATTCATGATTCATGATTCGATTCATGATTCATGATTCGATTCATGATTCATAATTCAATTCATGATTCATGATTCATTTTATGATTTATGATTCATGATTCAATTCATGATTTGTGATTCATGATTCGATTCATGATTCATGATTCGATTCATGATTCATGATTCGATTCATGATTCAATTTATGATTCATGATTCATGATTCAATTCATGATTCATGATTCGATTCATGATTCATGATTCGATTTATGATTCATGATTTAATTCATGATTCATGATTCATGATTCAATTCATGATTCATGTTTTATGATTTAATTCATTATTCATGATTTATTTTATGATTCAATTCATGGTTAATGAATCTTGATTCAATTCATGATTTATTTCATGATTCTTGATTCATGATTCAATTCATGATTCAATTCATGATTCATGATTCAATTCATGATTCATGATTTAATGCATGATTCATGATTCATGATTCAATGCATGATTCATGATTCATGTTTGAGTTCATGATTCAATTCTTGATTCATGATTCGATTCATGATTCATGATTCAATTCATGATTCATGATTCAATTAATGATTCATGATTCGATTTATGATTCATGATTCAAATCATGATTCATGATTCGATTCATGATTCAATTCATGATTCATGATTTGAGATTCAATTCATGATTCATGATTCGATTAATGTTTCATGATTCAATTCTTGATTCATGATTCATGATTCAATTCATGATTCATGATTCAACTCATGATTCATGTTTTATGATTCAATTCATGATTCATGATTTATTTCATGATTTAATTCATGGTTCATGAATCTTGATTGAATTCATGATTTATTTTATGATTCTTGATTCATGATTCAATTTATGATTCAATTCATGATTCGTGATTCAATTTATGATTCATTATTCATGATTCATGATTCGATTCATGATTCATGATTCAATTCGTGATTCATGATTCAATTCATGATTCATGATTCATTTCATGATTCATTTTATGATTTATGATTCAATTCTTGATTCAAATCATGATTCATGATTTATTTCATGATTCATTTCATGATTCATGATTCAATTTATGATTCATGATTCAATTCATGATTCATGATTCAATTCATGATTAATGATTCATGATTCAATTCATGATTCATGATTCGATTCATGATGCATGATTCAATTCATGATTCATGATTCAATTCATGATTCATGATTCATTTCATGATTCATTTCATGATTTATGATTCAATTCATGAATTATGATTCATGATTCAATTCATGATTCAATTCTTGATTCATGATTCATGATTCGATTCATGATTCATGATTAAATTCATGATTCAAGTTTTATGATTTAATTCATTATTCATGATTTATTTCATGATTCAATTCATGGTTCATGAATCTTGATTCAATTCATGATTTATTTCATGATTCATGATTCAATTCATGATTCATTATTCATGATTCATGATTCAATTCATGATTCATGATTCAATTCGTGATTCATGATTCATTTCATGATTCATTTCATGATTTATGATTCAATTCTTGATTCAAATCATGATTCATAATTTATTTCATGATTCATTTCATGATTCATGATTCAATTCATGATTCATGATTTATGATTCATGATTCATGATTCATGATTCAATTCATGATTCATAATTCGATTCATGATTCATGATTCATGATTCAATTCATGATTCATGATTCAATTCATGATTCATGATTCAATTCATGATTCATGATTCATGATTCAATTCATGAATTATGATTCATTTCATGATTCATTTCATTATTTACGATTCAATTCATGATTCATGATTCAAGATTCGATTCACGATTCATGATTTAATTCATGATTCATGATTCATGATTCAATTCATGATTCGATTCATTAATCATGATTCGATTCATGATTCATGATTCATTAATCATGATTCATAATTCAATTCATGATTCATGATTCGATTCATTAATCATGATTCGATTCATGATTCATGAATCATGAATCATGATTTAATTCATGATTCATGATTCAATTCATAATTCATGATTCATGATTCAGTTAAGGATTCATGATACAAGATTCGATTCATGATTCATGATTCATGATTCTATTCAAGATTCATGAATGATTAATCATGATTCATGATTCAATTCATTAATCATGATTCAATTCATGATTCATGATTTAATGCATGATTCATGATTCAATGCATGATTCATGATTCATGTTTGAATTCATGATTCAATTCATGATTCATTTCATGATTTATGATTCAATTCATGATTCATGATTCAATTCATGGTTCATGATTCATGATTCATGATTCAATTCTTGATTCATGATTCGATTCATGATTCATGATTCAATTCATGATTCATGATTCAATTCATGATTCATGATTCGATTTATGATTCATGATTCAAATCATGATTCATGATTCGATTCATGATTCAATTCATGATTCATGATTCATGATTCAATTCATGATTCATGATTTGATTAATGATTCATGATTCAATTCTTGATTCATGATTCATGATTCAATTCATGATTCATGATTTATTTCATGATTCAATTCATGGTTCATGAATCTTGATTCAATTCATGATTTATTTCATGATTCTTGATTCATGATTCAATTTATGATTCAATTCATGATTCGTGATTCAATTTATGATTCATTATTCATGATTCATGATTCGATTCATGATTCATGATTCAATTCGTGATTCATGATTCAATTCATGATTCATGATTCATTTCATGATTCATTTTATGATTTATGATTCAATTCTTGATTCAAATCATGATTCATGATTTATTTCATGATTCATTTCATGATTCATGATTCAATTTATGATTCATGATTCAATTCATGATTCATGATTCAATTCATGATTCATGATTCATGATTCATGATTCAATTCATGATTCATGATTCGATTCATGATGCACGATTCAATTCATGATTCATGATTCAATTCATGATTCATGATTCAATTCATGATTCATGATTCATGATTCATGATTCAATTCATGATTCATGATTCGATTCATGATTCATGATTTAATTCATGATTCATGTTTGAATTCATTATTCAATTCTTGATTCAATTCATAATTCAATTCATAATTCATGTTTCAACTCATGATTCATGATTCATAATTCAATGCATGATTCATGATTCATGATTCAATGCATGATTTGTGTATCCATTCATGATTCATGATTCATTTTATGATTCATGATTCATGATTCAATTCATGATTTGTGATTCATGATTTAATTCATGATTTAATTTATGATTCATAATTCATGATTCAATTCATTATTCATGATTCATGATTCAATTCATGATTCCTGATTCATGATTCAATTCATGATTCATGATTCATGATTTGATTCATGATTCATGATTCGATTCATGATTCATGATTCGATTCATGATTCATGATTCATAATTCAATTCATGATTCATGATTCATTTTATGATTTATGATTCATGATTCAATTCATGATTTGTGATTCATGATTCGATTCATGATTCATGATTCGATTCATGATTCATGATTCGATTCATGATTCAATTTATGATTCATGATTCATGATTCAATTCATGATTCATGATTCGATTCATGATTCATGATTCGATTCATGATTCATTATTCAATTCTTGATTCATGATTCATGATTTAATTCATGATTCATGATTCATGATTTAATTCATGATTCATGATTCATGATTCAATTCATGATTCATGTTTTATGATTTAATTCATTATTCATGATTTATTTCATGATTCAATTCATGGTTAATGAATCTTGATTCAATTCATGATTTATTTCATGATTCTTGATTCATGATTCAATTCATGATTCAATTCATGATTCATGATTCAATTCATGATTCATGATTTAATGCATGATTCATGATTCATGATTCAATGCATGATTCATGATTCATGTTTGAGTTCATGATTCAATTCTTGATTCATGATTCGATTCATGATTCATGATTCAATTCATGATTCATGATTCAATTAATGATTCATGATTCGATTTATGATTCATGATTCAAATCATGATTCATGATTCGATTCATGATTCAATTCATGATTCATGATTTGAGATTCAATTCATGATTCATGATTTGATTAATGATTCATGATTCAATTCTTGATTCATGATTCATGATTCAATTCATGATTCATGATTCAACTCATGATTCATGTTTTATGATTCAATTCATGATTCATGATTTATTTCATGATTTAATTCATGGTTCATGAATCTTGATTCAATTCATGATTTATTTTATGATTCTTGATTCATGATTCAATTTATGATTCAATTCATGATTCGTGATTCAATTTATGATTCATTATTCATGATTCATGATTCGATTCATGATTCATGATTCAATTCGTGATTCATGATTCAATTCATGATTCATGATTCATTTCATGATTCATTTTATGATTTATGATTCAATTCTTGATTCAAATCATGATTCATGATTTATTTCATGATTCATTTCATGATTCATGATTCAATTTATGATTCATGATTCAATTCATGATTCATGATTCAATTCATGATTAATGATTCATGATTCAATTCATGATTCATTTCATGATTCATGATTCAATTCATGATTCATGATTCAATTCATGGTTCATGATTCATGATTCATGATTCAATTCTTGATTCATGATTCGATTCATGATTCATGATTCAATTCATGATTCATGATTCAATTCATGATTCATGATTCGATTTATGATTCATGATTCAAATCATGATTCATGATTCGATTCATGATTCAATTCATGATTCATGATTCATGATTCAATTCATGATTCAATTCATGATTCATGATTCATGATTCAATTCATGATTCATGATTTGATTAATGATTCATGATTCAATTCTTGATTCATGATTCATGATTCAATTCATGATTCATGATTTATTTCATGATTCAATTCATGGTTCATGAATCTTGATTCAATTCATGATTTATTTCATGATTCTTGATTCATGATTCAATTTATGATTCAATTCATGATTCGTGATTCAATTTATGATTCATTATTCATGATTCATGATTCGATTCATGATTCATGATTCAATTCGTGATTCATGATTCAATTCGTGATTCATGATTTAATTCATGATTCATGATTCATTTCATGATTCAATTCTTGATTCAAATCATGATTCATGATTTATTTCATGATTCATTTCATGATTCATGATTCAATTTATGATTCATGATTCAATTCATGATTCATGATTCAATTCATGATTCATGATTCATGATTCATGATTCAATTCATGATTCATGATTCGATTCATGATGCACGATTCAATTCATGATTCATGATTCAATTCATGATTCATGATTCAATTCATGATTCATGATTCATGATTCATGATTCAATTCATGATTCATGATTCGATTCATGATTCATGATTTAATTCATGATTCATGTTTGAATTCATTATTCAATTCTTGATTCAATTCATAATTCAATTCATAATTCATGTTTCAACTCATGGTTCATGATTCATAATTCAATGCATGATTCATGATTCATGATTCAATGCATGATTTGTGTATCCATTCATGATTCATGATTCATTTTATGATTCATGATTCATGATTCAATTCATGATTTGTGATTCATGATTTAATTCATGATTTAATTTATGATTCATAATTCATGATTCAATTCATGATTCATGATTCATGATTCAATTCATGATTCCTGATTCATGATTCAATTCATGATTCATGATTCATGATTCGATTCATGATTCATGATTCGATTCATGATTCATGATTCGATTCATGATTCATGATTCATAATTCAATTCATGATTCATGATTCATTTTATGATTTATGATTCATGATTCAATTCATGATTTGTGATTCATGATTCGATTCATGATTCATGATTCGATTCATGATTCATGATTCGATTCATGATTCAATTTATGATTCATGATTCATGATTCAATTCATGATTCATGATTCGATTCATGATTCATGATTCGATTCATGATTCATTATTCAATTCTTGATTCATGATTCATGATTTAATTCATGATTCATGATTCATGATTTAATTCATGATTCATGATTCATGATTCAATTCATGATTCATGATTCATGATTCATGATTCAATTCATGATTCATGATTCGATTCATGATGCACGATTCAATTCATGATTCATGATTCAATTCATGATTCATGATTCAATTCATGATTCATGATTCATGATTCATGATTCAATTCATGATTCATGATTCGATTCATGATTCATGATTTAATTCATGATTCATGTTTGAATTCATTATTCAATTCTTGATTCAATTCATAATTCAATTCATAATTCATGTTTCAACTCATGGTTCATGATTCATAATTCAATGCATGATTCATGATTCATGATTCAATGCATGATTTGTGTATCCATTCATGATTCATGATTCATTTTATGATTCATGATTCATGATTCAATTCATGATTTGTGATTCATGATTTAATTCATGATTTAATTTATGATTCATAATTCATGATTCAATTCATGATTCATGATTCATGATTCAATTCATGATTCCTGATTCATGATTCAATTCATGATTCATGATTCATGATTCGATTCATGATTCATGATTCGATTCATGATTCATGATTCGATTCATGATTCATGATTCATAATTCAATTCATGATTCATGATTCATTTTATGATTTATGATTCATGATTCAATTCATGATTTGTGATTCATGATTCGATTCATGATTCATGATTCGATTCATGATTCATGATTCGATTCATGATTCAATTTATGATTCATGATTCATGATTCAATTCATGATTCATGATTCGATTCATGATTCATGATTCGATTCATGATTCATTATTCAATTCTTGATTCATGATTCATGATTTAATTCATGATTCATGATTCATGATTTAATTCATGATTCATGATTCATGATTCAATTCATGATTCATGTTTTATGATTTAATTCATTATTCATGATTTATTTCATGATTCAATTCATGGTTAATGAATCTTGATTCAATTCATGATTTATTTCATGATTCTTGATTCATGATTCAATTCATGATTCAATTCATGATTCATGATTCAATTCATGATTCATGATTTAATGCATGATTCATGATTCATGATTCAATGCATGATTCATGATTCATGTTTGAGTTCATGATTCAATTCTTGATTCATGATTCGATTCATGATTCATGATTCAATTCATGATTCATGATTCAATTAATGATTCATGATTCAATTTATGATTCATGATTCAAATCATGATTCATGATTCGATTCATGATTCAATTCATGATTCATGATTTGAGATTCAATTCATGATTCATGATTTGATTAATGATTCATGATTCAATTCTTGATTCATGATTCATGATTCAATTCATGATTCAACTCATGATTCATGTTTTATGATTCAATTCATGATTCATGATTTATTTCATGATTTAATTCATGGTTCATGAATCTTGATTCAATTCATGATTTATTTTATGATTCTTGATTCATGATTCAATTTATGATTCAATTCATGATTCGTGATTCAATTTATGATTCATTATTCATGATTCATGATTCGATTCATGATTCATGATTCAATTCGTGATTCATGATTCAATTCATGATTCATGATTCATTTCATGATTCATTTTATGATTTATGATTCAATTCTTGATTCAAATCATGATTCATGATTTATTTCATGATTCATTACATGATTCATGATTCAATTTATGATTCATGATTCAATTCATGATTCATGATTCAATTCATGATTAATGATTCATGATTCAATTCATGATCCATGATTCGATTCATGATGCATGATTCAATTCATGATTCATGATTCAATTCATGATTCATGATTCATTTCATGATTCATTTCATGATTTATGTTTAATTCATGAATTATGATTCATGATTCAATTCATGATTCATGATTCAATTCTTGATTCATGATTCATGATTCGATTCATGATTCATGATTCAATTCATGATTCAAGTTTTATGATTTAATTCATTATTCATGATTTATTTCATGATTCAATTCATGGTTCATGAATCTTGATTCAATTCATGATTTATTTCATGATTCGATTTATGATTCATGATTCATGATTCAATTCATGATTCAAGTTTTATGATTTAATTCATTATTCATGATTTATTTCATGATTCAATTCATGGTTCATGAATCTTGATTCAATTCATGATTTATTTCATGATTCATGATTCAATTCATGATTCATTATTCATGATTCATGATTCAATTCATGATTCATGATTCAATTCGTGATTCATGATTCATTTCATGATTCATTTCATGATTTATGATTCAATTCTTGATTCAAATCATGATTCATAATTTATTTCATGATTCATTTCATTATTCATGATTCAATTCATGATTCATGATTTATGATTCATGATTCATGATTCATGATTCAATTCATGATTCATAATTCGATTCATGATTCATGATTCATGATTCAATTCATGATTCATGATTCAATTCATGATTCATGATTCAATTCATGAATTATGATTCATTTCATGATTTATTTCATTATTTACGATTCAATTCATGATTCATGATTCAAGATTCGATTCACGATTCATGATTTAATTCATGATTTATGATTCATGATTCAATTCATGATTCGATTCATTAATCATGATTCGATTCATGATTCATGATTCATTAATCATGATTCATAATTCAATTCATGATTCATGATTCGATTCATTAATCATGATTTGATTCATGATTCATGAATCATGAATCATGATTTAATTCATGATTCATGATTCAATTCATAATTCATGATTCATGATTCAGTTAATGATTCATGATACAAGATTCGATTCATGATTCATGATTCATGATTCGATTCAAGATTCATGAATGATTAATCATGATTCATGATTCAATTCATTAATCATGATTCAATTCATGATTCATGATTCATGATTTAATGCATGATTCATGATTCATGATTCAATGCATGATTCATGATTCATGTTTGAATTCATGATTCAATTCATGATTCATTTCATGATTCATGATTCAATTCATGATTCATGATTCAATTCATGGTTCATGATTCATGATTCATGATTCAATTCTTGATTCATGATTCGATTCATGATTCATGATTCAATTCATGATTCATGATTCAATTCATGATTCATGATTCGATTTATGATTCATGATTCAAATCATGATTCATGATTCGATTCATGATTCAATTCATGATTTATGATTCATGATTCAATTCATGATTCATGATTTGATTAATGAATCATTATTCAATTCTTGATTCATGATTCATGATTCAATTCATGATTCATGATTCAATTCATGATTCATGTTTTATGATTCAATTCATGATTCATGATTTATTTCATGATTCAATTCATGGTTCATGAATCTTGATTCAATTCATGATTTATTTCATGATTCTTGATTCATGATTCAATTTATGATTCAATTCATGATTCGTGATTCAATTTATGATTCATTATTCATGATTCATGATTCGATTCATGATTCATGATTCAATTCGTGATTCATGATTTAATTCATGATTCATGATTTAATTCATGATTCATGATTCATTTCATGATTCATTTTATGATTTATGATTCAATTCTTGATTCAAATCATGATTCATGATTTATTTCATGATTCATTTCATGATTCATGATTCAATTTATGATTCATGATTCAATTCATGATTCATGATTCAATTCATGATTCATGATTCATGATTCATGATTAAATTCATGATTCATGATTCGATTCATGATGCATGATTCAATTCATGATTCATGATTCAATTCATGATTCATGATTCATTTCATGATTCAATTCATGATTCATGATTCAATTCATGATTCATGATTCATGATTCATGATTCAATTCATGATTCATGATTCGATTCATGATGCATGATTCAATTCATGATTCATGATTCAATTCATGATTCATGATTCATTTCATGATTCATTTCATGATTTATGATTCGATTCATGATTCAATTCATGATTCATGATTCAATTCTTGATTCATGATTCATGATTCGATTCATGATTCATGATTCATGATTCAATTCATGATTCAAGTTTTATGATTTAATTCATTATTCATGATTTATTTCATGATTCAATTCATGGTTCATGAATCTTGATTCAATTCATGATTTATTTCATGATTCGATTCATGATTCATGATTCATGATTCAATTCATGATTCAAGTTTTATGATTCAATTCATTATTCATGATTTATTTCATGATTCAATTCATGGTTCATGAATCTTGATTCAATTCATGATTTATTTCATGATTCATGATTCAATTCATGATTCTTTATTCATGATTCATGATTAGATTCATGATTCATGATTCAATTCGTGATTCATGATTCATTTCATGATTCATTTCATGATTTATGATTCAATTCTTGATTCAAATCATGATTCATAATTTATTTCATGATTCATTTCATGATTCATGATTCAATTCATGATTCATGATTTATGATTCATGATTCATGATTCAATTCATGATTCATGATTCGATTCATGATTCATGATTCGATTCATGATTCATTATTCAATTCTTGATTCATGATTCATGATTTAATTCATGATTCATGATTCATGATTTAATTCATGATTCATGATTCATGATTCAATTCATGATTCATGATTCATGATTCATGATTCAATTCATGATTCATGATTCGATTCATGATGCACGATTCAATTCATGATTCATGATTCAATTCATGATTCATGATTCAATTCATGATTCATGATTCATGATTCATGATTCAATTCATGATTCATGATTCGATTCATGATTCATGATTTAATTCATGATTCATGTTTGAATTCATTATTCAATTCTTGATTCAATTCATAATTCAATTCATAATTCATGTTTCAACTCATGGTTCATGATTCATAATTCAATGCATGATTCATGATTCATGATTCAATGCATGATTTGTGTATCCATTCATGATTCATGATTCATTTTATGATTCATGATTCATGATTCAATTCATGATTTGTGATTCATGATTTAATTCATGATTTAATTTATGATTCATAATTCATGATTCAATTCATGATTCATGATTCATGATTCAATTCATGATTCCTGATTCATTATTCAATTCATGATTCATGATTCATGATTCGATTCATGATTCATGATTCGATTCATGATTCATGATTCGATTCATGATTCATGATTCATAATTCAATTCATGATTCATGATTCATTTTATGATTTATGATTCATGATTCAATTCATGATTTGTGATTCATGATTCGATTCATGATTCATGATTCGATTCATGATTCATGATTCGATTCATGATTCAATTTATGATTCATGATTCATGATTCAATTCATGATTCATGATTCGATTCATGATTCATGATTCGATTCATGATTCATTATTCAATTCTTGATTCATGATTCATGATTTAATTCATGATTCATGATTCATGATTTAATTCATGATTCATGATTCATGATTCAATTCATGATTCATGTTTTATGATTTAATTCATTATTCATGATTTATTTCATGATTCAATTCATGGTTAATGAATCTTGATTCAATTCATGATTTATTTCATGATTCTTGATTCATGATTCAATTCATGATTCAATTCATGATTCATGATTCAATTCATGATTCATGATTTAATGCATGATTCATGATTCATGATTCAATGCATGATTCATGATTCATGTTTGAGTTCATGATTCAATTCTTGATTCATGATTCGATTCATGATTCATGATTCAATTCATGATTCATGATTCAATTAATGATTCATGATTCAATTTATGATTCATGATTCAAATCATGATTCATGATTCGATTCATGATTCAATTCATGATTCATGATTTGAGATTCAATTCATGATTCATGATTTGATTAATGATTCATGATTCAATTCTTGATTCATGATTCATGATTCAATTCATGATTCAACTCATGATTCATGTTTTATGATTCAATTCATGATTCATGATTTATTTCATGATTTAATTCATGGTTCATGAATCTTGATTCAATTCATGATTTATTTTATGATTCTTGATTCATGATTCAATTTATGATTCAATTCATGATTCGTGATTCAATTTATGATTCATTATTCATGATTCATGATTCGATTCATGATTCATGATTCAATTCGTGATTCATGATTCAATTCATGATTCATGATTCATTTCATGATTCATTTTATGATTTATGATTCAATTCTTGATTCAAATCATGATTCATGATTTATTTCATGATTCATTACATGATTCATGATTCAATTTATGATTCATGATTCAATTCATGATTCATGATTCAATTCATGATTAATGATTCATGATTCAATTCATGATCCATGATTCGATTCATGATGCATGATTCAATTCATGATTCATGATTCAATTCATGATTCATGATTCATTTCATGATTCATTTCATGATTTATGTTTAATTCATGAATTATGATTCATGATTCAATTCATGATTCATGATTCAATTCTTGATTCATGATTCATGATTCGATTCATGATTCATGATTCAATTCATGATTCAAGTTTTATGATTTAATTCATTATTCATGATTTATTTCATGATTCAATTCATGGTTCATGAATCTTGATTCAATTCATGATTTATTTCATGATTCGATTTATGATTCATGATTCATGATTCAATTCATGATTCAAGTTTTATGATTTAATTCATTATTCATGATTTATTTCATGATTCAATTCATGGTTCATGAATCTTGATTCAATTCATGATTTATTTCATGATTCATGATTCAATTCATGATTCATTATTCATGATTCATGATTCAATTCATGATTCATGATTCAATTCGTGATTCATGATTCATTTCATGATTCATTTCATGATTTATGATTCAATTCTTGATTCAAATCATGATTCATAATTTATTTCATGATTCATTTCATTATTCATGATTCAATTCATGATTCATGATTTATGATTCATGATTCATGATTCATGATTCAATTCATGATTCATAATTCGATTCATGATTCATGATTCATGATTCAATTCATGATTCATGATTCAATTCATGATTCATGATTCAATTCATGATTCATGATTCATGATTCAATTCATGAATTATGATTCATTTCATGATTTATTTCATTATTTACGATTCAATTCATGATTCATGATTCAAGATTCGATTCACGATTCATGATTTAATTCATGATTTATGATTCATGATTCAATTCATGATTCGATTCATTAATCATGATTCGATTCATGATTCATGATTCATTAATCATGATTCATAATTCAATTCATGATTCATGATTCGATTCATTAATCATGATTTGATTCATGATTCATGAATCATGAATCATGATTTAATTCATGATTCATGATTCAATTCATAATTCATGATTCATGATTCAGTTAATGATTCATGATACAAGATTCGATTCATGATTCATGATTCATGATTAGATTCAAGATTCATGAATGATTAATCATGATTCATGATTCAATTCATTAATCATGATTCAATTCATGATTCATGATTCATGATTTAATGCATGATTCATGATTCAATGCATGATTCATGATTCATGTTTGAATTCATGATTCAATTCATGATTCATTTCATGATTCATGATTCAATTCATGATTCATGATTCAATTCATGGTTCATGATTCATGATTCATGATTCAATTCTTGATTCATGATTCGATTCATGATTCATGATTCAATTCATGATTCATGATTCAATTCATGATTCATGATTCGATTTATGATTCATGATTCAAATCATGATTCATGATTCGATTCATGATTCAATTCATGATTCATGATTCATGATTCAATTCATGATTCATGATTTGATTAATGATTCATTATTCAATTCTTGATTCATGATTCATGATTCAATTCATGATTCATGATTCAATTCATGATTCATGTTTTATGATTCAATTCATGATTCATGATTTATTTCATGATTCAATTCATGGTTCATGAATCTTGATTCAATTCATGATTTATTTCATGATTCTTGATTCATGATTCAATTTATGATTCAATTCATGATTCGTGATTCAATTTATGATTCATTATTCATGATTCATGATTCGATTCATGATTCATGATTCAATTCGTGATTCATGATTTAATTCATGATTCATGATTTAATTCATGATTCATGATTCATTTCATGATTCATTTTATGATTTATGATTCAATTCTTGATTCAAATCATGATTCATGATTTATTTCATGATTCATTTCATGATTCATGATTCAATTTATGATTCATGATTCAATTCATGATTCATGATTCAATTCATGATTCATGATTCATGATTCATGATTAAATTCATGATTCATGATTCGATTCATGATGCATGATTCAATTCATGATTCATGATTCAATTCATGATTCATGATTCATTTCATGATTCAATTCATGATTCATGATTCAATTCATGATTCATGATTCATGATTCATGATTCAATTCATGATTCATGATTCGATTCATGATGCATGATTCAATTCATGATTCATGATTCAATTCATGATTCATGATTCATTTCATGATTCATTTCATGATTTATGATTCGATTCATGATTCAATTCATGATTCATGATTCAATTCTTGATTCATGATTCATGATTCGATTCATGATTCATGATTCATGATTCAATTCATGATTCAAGTTTTATGATTTAATTCATTATTCATGATTTATTTCATGATTCAATTCATGGTTCATGAATCTTGATTCAATTCATGATTTATTTCATGATTCGATTCATGATTCATGATTCATGATTCAATTCATGATTCAAGTTTTATGATTCAATTCATTATTCATGATTTATTTCATGATTCAATTCATGGTTCATGAATCTTGATTCAATTCATGATTTATTTCATGATTCATGATTCAATTCATGATTCTTTATTCATGATTCATGATTAGATTCATGATTCATGATTCAATTCGTGATTCATGATTCATTTCATGATTCATTTCATGATTTATGATTCAATTCTTGATTCAAATCATGATTCATAATTTATTTCATGATTCATTTCATGATTCATGATTCAATTCATGATTCATGATTCATGATTCAATTCATGATTCATAATTCGATTCATGATTTATGATTCGATTCATGATTCATGATTCGATTCATGATTCTTGATTCGAATCATGATTCATGATTCGAAACATGATTCATGATTCGATTCATAATTCATGATTCGATTCATGATTCAAGATTCACTTCATGATTCATGATTCATGATTCAATTCATGATTCATGATTCATTTCATGATTCATGATACATGATTCTATTCATGATTTAATACATGATTCAAATTATGATTCATAATTCTTGATTCAATTCATGATTCATGATTCATGATTCAATTCATGATTCATGATTCGATTCATGATTCATGTGTGAATTCATGATTCAATTCATGATTCATTTCATGATTCATGATTCAATTTATGATTCATGATTCAATTCATGATTCAAGATTCATGATTCATGATTCATGATTCGATTAATGATTCATGATTCAATTCTTGATTCATGATTCATGATTCAATTCATGATTCATGATTCAATTCATGATTCATGATTCAATTCATGATTCATGTTTTATGATTCAATTCATGATTCATGATTTATTTCATGATTCAATTCATGGTTCATGAATCTTGATTCAAATCATGATTTATTTCATGATTCTTGATTCATGATTCAATTTATGATTCAATTCATGATTCGTGATTCAATTTATGATTCAATATTCATGATTCATGATTCATGATTCAATTCGTGATTCATGATTCAATTCATGATTCATTTCCTGATTCATTTTATGATTTATGATTCAATTCTTGATTCAAATCATGAATCATGATTTATTTCATGATTCATTTCATGATTCATGATTCAATTCATGATTCATGATTTAATTCATGATTCATGATTCAATTCATGATTCATGATTCGATTCATGATTCAATTCATGATTCATGATTCAATTTATGATTCATGATTCATTTCATGATTCATTTCATGATTTATGATTCAATTCATTATTCATGATTCATGATTCAATTCATGATTCATGAATCATGATTCGATTCATAATTCATGTTTCAATTCTTGATTCAATTCTTGATTCAATTCATAATTCAATTCATGATTCATGATTCATGATTCAATTCTTGATTCATGAATCATGATTCGATTCATGATTCATGTTTCAATTCATGATTCAATTCTTGATTCAATTCATAATTTAATTCATGATTCATGATTGAATTCATGATTCATGATTCAATTCATGATTCATGATTGGATTAATGATTCATGATTCAATTCTTGATTCATGATTCATGATTCAATTCATGATTCATGATTCAATTCATGATTCATGTTTTATGATTCAATTCATGATTCATGATTTATTTCATGATTCAATTCATGGTTCATGAATCTTGATTCAATTCATGATTTATTTCATGATTCTTGATTCATGATTTAATTTATGATTCAATTCATGATTCGTGATTCAATTTATGATTCATTATTCATGATTCATGATTCATGATTCAATTCGTGATTCATGATTCAATTCATGATTCATGATTCATTTCCTGATTCATTTTATGATTTATGATTCAATTCTTGATTCAAATTATGAATCATGATTTATTTCATGATTCGTTTCATGATTCATGATTCAATTCATGATTCATGATTTAATTCATGATTCATGATTCAATTCATGATTCATGATTCAATTCATGATTCATGATTCATTTCATGATTCATTTCATGATTTATGATTCAATTCATTATTCATGATTCATGATTCAATTCATGATTCATGATTCAATTCTTGATTCATGATTCATGATTCGATTCATGATTCATGATTCATGATTCAATTCATGATTCAAGTTTTATGATTTAATTCATTATTCATGATTTATTTCATGATTCAATTCATGGTTCATGAATCTTGATTCAATTCATGATTTATTTCATGATTCATGATTCAATTCATGATTCATTATTCATGATTCATGATTAGATTCATGATTCATGATTCAATTCGTGATTCATGATTCATTTCATGATTCATTTCATGATTTATGATTCAATTCTTGATTCAAATCATGATTCATAATTTATTTCATGATTCATTTCATGATTCATGATTCAATTCATGATTCATGATTTATGATTCATGATTCATGATTCATGATTCAATTCATGATTCATAATTCGATTCATGATTTATGATTCGATTCATGATTCATGATTCGATTCATGATTCTTGATTCGAATCATGATTCATGATTCGATTCATAATTCATGATTCGATTCATGATTCAAGATTCACTTCATGATTCATGATTCATGATTCAATTCATGATTCATGATTC
Organism: Mixophyes australis; assembly: GCA_036250195.1. Lineage (NCBI taxonomy): Eukaryota > Metazoa > Chordata > Amphibia > Anura > Limnodynastidae > Mixophyes > Mixophyes australis. The sequence continues at coordinate 251,510,362 of JAVHZZ010000004.1, read as the reverse complement.
ATGATTCATTTCATGATTCATGATACATGATTCTATTCATGATTTAATACATGATTCAAATTATGATTCATAATTCTTGATTCAATTCATGATTCATGATTCAATTCATGATTCATGATTCAATTCATGATTCAAGATTCATGATTCATGATTTATGATTCAATTCATGATTCATGATTCGATTCATGATTCATGATTCATGATTCAATTCATGATTCATGATTCAATTCATGATTCATGATTCATTTTTCCATTCATGATTCATGATTCAGTTTATGATTCATGATTCATGATTTAATTCATGATTTGTGATTCATGATTCGACTCATAATTCATGATTCATAATTCAATGCATGATTTGTGATTCATGATTCGATTCATGATTCATGATTTGATTCATGATTCTTGATTCGAATCATGATTCATGATTCGATTCATAATTCATGATTCATGATTCATGATTCAATTCATGATTCATGAATCATGATTCGATTCGTGATTCATGATTAATGATTCATGATTCATGATTCATTTCATGACTCAATTCTTGATTCATGATTCATGATTCAATTCATGATTTATAATTCAATTCATGATTCATGCTTCATTTCATGATTCATGATTCAATTCATGATTCATGATTTTTGATTCATGATTCATGATTCATGATTCAATTCATGATTCATAATTCGATTCATGATTCATGATTCGATTCTTGATTCATGATTTGATTCATGATTCTTGATTCGAATCATGATTCATGATTCGATTCATAATTCATGATTCGATTCATTATTCAAGATTCAATTCATGATTCATGATTCATGATTCAATTCATGATTCATGATTCATGATTCATGATTCAATTCATGATTTAATTCATGATTCAAATTATGATTCATAATTCATGATTCAATTCATGATTCATGATTCATGATTCAATTCATGATTTATGATTCAATTCATGATTCATGATTCATGATTCAATTCATGATTCATGATTCAATTCATGATTCATGATTCATGATTCAATTCATGATTCATGATTCATGATTCAATTCATGATTCATGAATCATGATTCGATTCATGATTCATGTTTCAATTCTTGATTCAATTCTTGATTCAATTCATAATTCAATTCATGATTCATGATTCATGATTCAATTCTTGATTCATGAATCATGATTCGATTCATGATTCATGTTTCAATTCATGATTCAATTCTTGATTCAATTTATAATTCAATTCATGATTCATGATTGAATTCATGATTCATGATTCATGATTCAATTCATGATTCATGATTCGATTAATGATTCATGATTCAATTCTTGATTCATGATTCATGATTCAATTCATGATTCATGATTCAATTCATGATTCATGTTTTATGATTCAATTCATGATTCATGATTTATTTCATGATTCAATTCATGGTTCATGAATCTTGATTCAATTCATGATTTATTTCATGATTCGTGATTCAATTTATGATTCATTATTCATGATTCATGATTCATGATTCAATTCGTGATTCATGATTCAATTCATGATTCATGATTCATTTCCTGATTCATTTTATGATTTATGATTCAATTCTTGATTCAAATCATGAATCATGATTTATTTCATGATTCATTTCATGATTCATGATTCAATTCATGATTCATGATTTAATTCATGATTCATGATTCAATTCATGATTCATGATTCGATTCATGATTCAATTCATGATTCATGATTCAATTCATGATTCATGATTCATTTCATGATTCATTTCATGATTTATGATTCAATTCATTATTCATGATTCATGATTCAATTCATGATTCATGATTCAATTCTTGATTCATGATTCATGATTCGATTCATGATTCATGATTCATGATTCAATTCATGATTCAAGTTTTATGATTTAATTCATTATTCATGATTTATTTCATGATTCAATTCATGGTTCATGAATCTTGATTCAATTCATGATTTATTTCATGATTCTTGATTCATGATTCAATTTATGATTCAATTCATGATTCGTGATTCAATTTATGATTCATTATTCATGATTCATGATTCTAGATTCAATTCGTGATTCATGATTCAATTCATGATTCATGATTCATTTCCTGATTCATTTTATGATTTATGATTCAATTCTTGATTCAAATCATGAATCATGATTTATTTCATGATTCATTTCATGATTCATGATTCAATTCATGATTCATGATTTAATTCATGATTCATGATTCAATTCATGATTCATGATTCGATTCATGATTCATGATTCAATTCATGATTCATGATTCAATTCATGATTCATGATTCATTTCATGATTCATTTCATGATTTATGATTCAATTCATTATTCATGATTCATGATTCAATTCATGATTCATGATTCATGATTCGATTCATGATTCATGATTCATGATTCAATTTATGATTCAAGTTTTATGATTTAATTCATTATTCATGATTTATTTCATGATTCAATTCATGGTTCATGAATCTTGATTCAATTCATGATTTATTTCATGATTCATGATTCAATTCATGATTCATTATTCATGATTCATGATTAGATTCATGATTCATGATTCAATTCGTGATTCATGATTCATTTCATGATTCATTTCATAATTTATGATTCAATTCTTGATTCAAATCATGATTCATAATTTATTTCATGATTCATTTCATGATTCATGATTCAATTCATGATTCATGATTTATGATTCATGATTCATGATTCATGATTCAATTCATGATTCATAATTCGATTCATGATTTATGATTCGATTCATTTTTCATGATTCGATTCATGATTCTTGATTCGAATCATGATTCTTGATTCGAATCATGATTCATGATTCGATTCATAATTCATGATTCGATTCATGATTCAAGATTCACTTCATGATTCATGATTCATGATTCAATTCATGATTCATGATTCATGATTCATTTCATGATTCATGATTCATGATTTAATTCATGATTTAATACATGATTCAAATTATGATTCATAATTCTTGATTCAATTCATGATTCATGATTCATGATTCAATTCATGATTCATGATTCAATTCATGATTCATGATTCATGATTCAATTCATGATTCATGATTCAATTCATGATTCATGATTCAATTCATGATTCATGATTCATGATTCAATTCATGATTCATGATTCATGATTCAATTCATGATTCATGATTCATGATTCATGATTCATGATTCAATTCATGATTCATGAATCATGATTCGATTCATGATTCATGTTTCAATTCTTGATTCAATTCTTGATTCAATTCATAATTCAATTCATGATTCATGATTCATGATTCAATTCTTGATTCATGAATCATGATTTGATTCATGATTCATGATTCAATTCTTGATTCATGAATCATGATTCGATTCATGATTCATGTTTCAATTCATGATTCAATTCTTGATTCAATTCATAATTCAATTCATGATTCATGATTCAATTCATGATTCATGATTCATGATTTAATGCATGATTCATGATTCAATGCATGATTCATGATTCATGTTTGAATTCATGATTCAATTCATGATTCATTTCATGATTCATTATTCAATTCACGATTCATGATTCAATTCATGGTTCATGATTCATGATTTAATTCATGATTCATGATTCGATTCATGATTCATGATTCAATTCATGATTCATGATTCAATTCATGATTCATGATTCGATTTATGATTCATGATTCAAATCATGATTCATGATTCGATTCATGATTCAATTCATGATTTAATGATTCATGATTCAATTCATGATTCATGATTCGATTAATGATTCATGATTCAATTCTTGATTCATGATTCATGATTCAATTTATGATTCATTATTCATTTCATGATTCATGATTCAATTCCTGATTCAATTCATGATTCAATTTATGATTCATAATTCATGATTCAATTCATGATTTATGATTCATGATTCATTTTATGATTCATGATTCATGATTCGATTCAGGATTCATGATTCGATTCATGATTCATGATTCAATTCATGATTAATGATTCATTTCATGATTCATGACTCATGATTGAATTCATGATTCATGATTTAATTCATGATTCATGATTCGTGATTCATGATTCAATTCATGATTCATGATTCAATTCTTGATTCATGAATCATGATTCGATTCATGATTCATGATTCAATTCTTGATTCATGAATCATGATTCGATTCATAATTCATGTTTCAATTCATGATTCATGATTCAATTCATGATTCATGATTCATGATTCAATTCATGATTCATGATTGGATTAATGATTCATGATTCAATTCTTGATTCATGATTCATGATTCAATTCATGATTCATGATTCAATTCATGATTCATGTTTTATGATTCAATTCATGATTCATGATTTATTTCATGATTCAATTCATGGTTCATGAATCTTGATTCAATTCATGATTTATTTCATGATTCTTGATTCATGATTTAATTTATGATTCAATTCATGATTCGTGATTCAATTTATGATTCATTATTCATGATTCATGATTCATGATTCAATTCGTGATTCATGATTCAATTCATGATTCATGATTCATTTCCTGATTCATTTTATGATTTATGATTCAATTCTTGATTCAAATCATGAATCATGATTTATTTCATGATTCGTTTCATGATTCATGATTCAATTCATGATTCATGATTTAATTCATGATTCATGATTCAATTCATGATTCATGATTCAATTCATGATTCATGATTCAATTCATGATTCATGATTCATTTCATGATTCATTTCATGATTTATGATTCAATTCATTATTCATGATTCATGATTCGATTCATGATTCATGATTCATGATTCAATTCATGATTCAAGTTTTATGATTTAATTCATTATTCATGATTTATTTCATGATTCAATTCATGGTTCATGAATCTTGATTCAATTCATGATTTATTTCATGATTCATGATTCAATTCATGATTCATTATTCATGATTCATTATTCATGATTCATGATTAGATTCATGATTCATGATTCAATTCGTGATTCATGATTCATTTCATGATTCATTTCATGATTTATGATTCAATTCTTGATTCAAATCATGATTCATAATTTATTTCATGATTCATTTCATGATTCATGATTCAATTCATGATTCATGATTTATGATTCATGATTCATGATTCATGATTCAATTCATGATTCATAATTCGATTCATGATTTATGATTCGATTCATGATTCATGATTCGATTCATGATTCTTGATTCGAATCATGATTCATGATTCGATTCATAATTCATGATTCGATTCATGATTCAAGATTCACTTCATGATTCATGATTCATGATTCAATTCATGATTCATGATTCATGATTCATTTCATGATTCATGATACATGATTCTATTCATGATTTAATACATGATTCAAATTATGATTCATAATTCTTGATTCAATTCATGATTCATGATTCAATTCATGATTCATGATTCAATTCATGATTCAAGATTCATGATTCATGATTTATGATTCAATTCATGATTCATGATTCGATTCATGATTCATGATTCATGATTCAATTCATGATTCATGATTCAATTCATGATTCATGATTCATTTTTCCATTCATGATTCATGATTCAGTTTATGATTCATGATTCATGATTTAATTCATGATTTGTGATTCATGATTCGACTCATAATTCATGATTCATAATTCAATGCATGATTTGTGATTCATGATTCGATTCATGATTCATGATTTGATTCATGATTCTTGATTCGAATCATGATTCATGATTCGATTCATAATTCATGATTCATGATTCAATTCATGATTCATGAATCATGATTCGATTCGTGATTCATGATTAATGATTCATGATTCATGATTCATTTCATGACTCAATTCTTGATTCATGATTCATGATTCAATTCATGATTTATAATTCAATTCATGATTCATGCTTCATTTCATGATTCATGATTCAATTCATGATTCATGATTTTTGATTCATGATTCATGATTCATGATTCAATTCATGATTCATAATTCGATTCATGATTCATGATTCGATTCTTGATTCATGATTTGATTCATGATTCTTGATTCGAATCATGATTCATGATTCGATTCATAATTCATGATTCGATTCATTATTCAAGATTCAATTCATGATTCATGATTCATGATTCAATTCATGATTCATGATTCATGATTCATGATTCAATTCATGATTTAATTCATGATTCAAATTATGATTCATAATTCATGATTCAATTCATGATTCATGATTCATGATTCAATTCATGATTTATGATTCAATTCATGATTCATGATTCATGATTCAATTCATGATTCATGATTCAATTCATGATTCATGATTCATGATTCAATTCATGATTCATGATTCATGATTCAATTCATGATTCATGAATCATGATTCGATTCATGATTCATGTTTCAATTCTTGATTCAATTCTTGATTCAATTCATAATTCAATTCATGATTCATGATTCATGATTCAATTCTTGATTCATGAATCATGATTCGATTCATGATTCATGTTTCAATTCATGATTCAATTCTTGATTCAATTTATAATTCAATTCATGATTCATGATTGAATTCATGATTCATGATTCATGATTCAATTCATGATTCATGATTCGATTAATGATTCATGATTCAATTCTTGATTCATGATTCATGATTCAATTCATGATTTATGATTCAATTCATGATTCATGTTTTATGATTCAATTCATGATTCATGATTTATTTCATGATTCAATTCATGGTTCATGAATCTTGATTCAATTCATGATTTATTTCATGATTCTTGATTCATGATTCAATTTATGATTCAATTCATGATTCGTGATTCAATTTATGATTCATTATTCATGATTCATGATTCATGATTCAATTCGTGATTCATGATTCAATTCATGATTCATGATTCATTTCCTGATTCATTTTATGATTTATGATTCAATTCTTGATTCAAATCATGAATCATGATTTATTTCATGATTCATTTCATGATTCATGATTCAATTCATGATTCATGATTTAATTCATGATTCATGATTCAATTCATGATTCATGATTCGATTCATGATTCATGATTCAATTCATGATTCATGATTCAATTCATGATTCATGATTCATTTCATGATTCATTTCATGATTTATGATTCAATTCATTATTCATGATTCATGATTCAATTCATGATTCATAATTCAATTCTTGATTCATGATTCATGATTCGATTCATGATTCATGATTCATGATTCAATTCATGATTCAAGTTTTATGATTTAATTCATTATTCATGATTTATTTCATGATTCAATTCATGGTTCATGAATCTTGATTCAATTCATGATTTATTTCATGATTCTTGATTCATGATTCAATTTATGATTCAATTCATGATTCGTGATTCAATTTATGATTCATTATTCATGATTCATGATTCTAGATTCAATTCGTGATTCATGATTCAATTCATGATTCATGATTCATTTCCTGATTCATTTTATGATTTATGATTCAATTCTTGATTCAAATCATGAATCATGATTTATTTCATGATTCATTTCATGATTCATGATTCAATTCATGATTCATGATTTAATTCATGATTCATGATTCAATTCATGATTCATGATTCGATTCATGATTCATGATTCAATTCATGATTCATGATTCAATTCATGATTCATGATTCATTTCATGATTCATTTCATGATTTATGATTCAATTCATTATTCATGATTCATGATTCAATTCATGATTCATGATTCATGATTCGATTCATGATTCATGATTCATGATTCAATTTATGATTCAAGTTTTATGATTTAATTCATTATTCATGATTTATTTCATGATTCAATTCATGGTTCATGAATCTTGATTCAATTCATGATTTATTTCATGATTCATGATTCAATTCATGATTCATTATTCATGATTCATGATTAGATTCATGATTCATGATTCAATTCGTGATTCATGATTCATTTCATGATTCATTTCATAATTTATGATTCAATTCTTGATTCAAATCATGATTCATAATTTATTTCATGATTCATTTCATGATTCATGATTCAATTCATGATTCATGATTTATGATTCATGATTCATGATTCATGATTCAATTCATGATTCATAATTCGATTCATGATTTATGATTCGATTCATTTTTCATGATTCGATTCATGATTCTTGATTCGAATCATGATTCTTGATTCGAATCATGATTCATGATTCGATTCATAATTCATGATTCGATTCATGATTCAAGATTCACTTCATGATTCATGATTCATGATTCAATTCATGATTCATGATTCATGATTCATTTCATGATTCATGATTCATGATTTAATTCATGATTTAATACATGATTCAAATTATGATTCATAATTCTTGATTCAATTCATGATTCATGATTCATGATTCAATTCATGATTCATGATTCAATTCATGATTCATGATTCATGATTCAATTCATGATTCATGATTCAATTCATGATTCATGATTCATGATTTAATTCATGATTCATGATTTATGATTCAATTCATTATTCATGATTCATGATTCAATTCATGATTCATGATTCATGATTCGATTCATGATTCATGATTCATGATTCAATTTATGATTCAAGTTTTATGATTTAATTCATTATTCATGATTTATTTCATGATTCAATTCATGGTTCATGAATCTTGATTCAATTCATGATTTATTTCATGATTCATGATTCAATTCATGATTTATTATTCATGATTCATGATTAGATTCATGATTCATGATTCAATTCGTGATTCATGATTCATTTCATGATTCATTTCATAATTTATGATTCAATTCTTGATTCAAATCATGATTCATAATTTATTTCATGATTCATTTCATGATTCATGATTCAATTCATGATTCATGATTTATGATTCATGATTCATGATTCATGATTCAATTCATGATTCATAATTCGATTCATGATTTATGATTCGATTCATTTTTCATGATTCGATTCATGATTCTTGATTCGAATCATGATTCTTGATTCGAATCATGATTCATGATTCGATTCATAATTCATGATTCGATTCATGATTCAAGATTCACTTCATGATTCATGATTCATGATTCAATTCATGATTCATGATTCATGATTCATTTCATGATTCATGATTCATGATTTAATTCATGATTTAATACATGATTCAAATTATGATTCATAATTCTTGATTCAATTCATGATTCATGATTCATGATTCAATTCATGATTCATGATTCAATTCATGATTCATGATTCATGATTCAATTCATGATTCATGATTCAATTCATGATTCATGATTCATGATTCAATTCATGATTCATGATTCATGATTCAATTCATGATTCATGATTCATGATTCATGATTCATGATTCAATTCATGATTCATGAATCATGATTCGATTCATGATTCATGTTTCAATTCTTGATTCAATTCTTGATTCAATTCATAATTCAATTCATGATTCATGATTCATGATTCAATTCTTGATTCATGAATCATGATTTGATTCATGATTCATGATTCAATTCTTGATTCATGAATCATGATTCGATTCATGATTCATGTTTCAATTCATGATTCAATTCTTGATTCAATTCATAATTCAATTCATGATTCATGATTCAATTCATGATTCATGATTCATGATTTAATGCATGATTCATGATTCAATGCATGATTCATGATTCATGTTTGAATTCATGATTCAATTCATGATTCATTTCATGATTCATTATTCAATTCACGATTCATGATTCAATTCATGGTTCATGATTCATGATTTAATTCATGATTCATGATTCGATTCATGATTCATGATTCAATTCATGATTCATGATTCAATTCATGATTCATGATTCGATTTATGATTCATGATTCAAATCATGATTCATGATTCGATTCATGATTCAATTCATGATTTAATGATTCATGATTCAATTCATGATTCATGATTCGATTAATGATTCATGATTCAATTCTTGATTCATGATTCATGATTCAATTTATGATTCATTATTCATTTCATGATTCATGATTCAATTCCTGATTCAATTCATGATTCAATTTATGATTCATAATTCATGATTCAATTCATGATTTATGATTCATGATTCATTTTATGATTCATGATTCATGATTCGATTCAGGATTCATGATTCGATTCATGATTCATGATTCAATTCATGATTAATGATTCATTTCATGATTCATGACTCATGATTGAATTCATGATTCATGATTTAATTCATGATTCATGATTCGTGATTCATGATTCAATTCATGATTCATGATTCAATTCTTGATTCATGAATCATGATTCGATTCATGATTCATGATTCAATTCTTGATTCATGAATCATGATTCGATTCATAATTCATGTTTCAATTCATGATTCATGATTCAATTCATGATTCATGATTCATGATTCAATTCATGATTCATGATTGGATTAATGATTCATGATTCAATTCTTGATTCATGATTCATGATTCAATTCATGATTCATGATTCAATTCATGATTCATGTTTTATGATTCAATTCATGATTCATGATTTATTTCATGATTCAATTCATGGTTCATGAATCTTGATTCAATTCATGATTTATTTCATGATTCTTGATTCATGATTTAATTTATGATTCAATTCATGATTCGTGATTCAATTTATGATTCATTATTCATGATTCATGATTCATGATTCAATTCGTGATTCATGATTCAATTCATGATTCATGATTCATTTCCTGATTCATTTTATGATTTATGATTCAATTCTTGATTCAAATCATGAATCATGATTTATTTCATGATTCGTTTCATGATTCATGATTCAATTCATGATTCATGATTTAATTCATGATTCATGATTCAATTCATGATTCATGATTCAATTCATGATTCATGATTCAATTCATGATTCATGATTCATTTCATGATTCATTTCATGATTTATGATTCAATTCATTATTCATGATTCATGATTCAATTCATGATTCATGATTCAATTCTTGATTCATGATTCATGATTCGATTCATGATTCATGATTCATGATTCAATTCATGATTCAAGTTTTATGATTTAATTCATTATTCATGATTTATTTCATGATTCAATTCATGGTTCATGAATCTTGATTCAATTCATGATTTATTTCATGATTCATGATTCAATTCATGATTCATTATTCATGATTCATGATTAGATTCATGATTCATGATTCAATTCGTGATTCATGATTCATTTCATGATTCATTTCATGATTTATGATTCAATTCTTGATTCAAATCATGATTCATAATTTATTTCATGATTCATTTCATGATTCATGATTCAATTCATGATTCATGATTTATGATTCATGATTCATGATTCATGATTCAATTCATGATTCATAATTCGATTCATGATTTATGATTCGATTCATGATTCATGATTCGATTCATGATTCTTGATTCGAATCATGATTCATGATTCGATTCATAATTCATGATTCGATTCATGATTCAAGATTCACTTCATGATTCATGATTCATGATTCAATTCATGATTCATGATTCATGATTCATTTCATGATTCATGATACATGATTCTATTCATGATTTAATACATGATTCAAATTATGATTCATAATTCTTGATTCAATTCATGATTCATGATTCAATTCATGATTCATGATTCAATTCATGATTCAAGATTCATGATTCATGATTTATGATTCAATTCATGATTCATGATTCGATTCATGATTCATGATTCATGATTCAATTCATGATTCATGATTCAATTCATGATTCATGATTCATTTTTCCATTCATGATTCATGATTCAGTTTATGATTCATGATTCATGATTTAATTCATGATTTGTGATTCATGATTCGACTCATAATTCATGATTCATAATTCAATGCATGATTTGTGATTCATGATTCGATTCATGATTCATGATTTGATTCATGATTCTTGATTCGAATCATGATTCATGATTCGATTCATAATTCATGATTCATGATTCAATTCATGATTCATGAATCATGATTCGATTCGTGATTCATGATTAATGATTCATGATTCATGATTCATTTCATGACTCAATTCTTGATTCATGATTCATGATTCAATTCATGATTTATAATTCAATTCATGATTCATGCTTCATTTCATGATTCATGATTCAATTCATGATTCATGATTTTTGATTCATGATTCATGATTCATGATTCAATTCATGATTCATAATTCGATTCATGATTCATGATTCGATTCTTGATTCATGATTTGATTCATGATTCTTGATTCGAATCATGATTCATGATTCGATTCATAATTCATGATTCGATTCATTATTCAAGATTCAATTCATGATTCATGATTCATGATTCAATTCATGATTCATGATTCATGATTCATGATTCAATTCATGATTTAATTCATGATTCAAATTATGATTCATAATTCATGATTCAATTCATGATTCATGATTCATGATTCAATTCATGATTTATGATTCAATTCATGATTCATGATTCATGATTCAATTCATGATTCATGATTCAATTCATGATTCATGATTCATGATTCAATTCATGATTCATGATTCATGATTCAATTCATGATTCATGAATCATGATTCGATTCATGATTCATGTTTCAATTCTTGATTCAATTCTTGATTCAATTCATAATTCAATTCATGATTCATGATTCATGATTCAATTCTTGATTCATGAATCATGATTCGATTCATGATTCATGTTTCAATTCATGATTCAATTCTTGATTCAATTTATAATTCAATTCATGATTCATGATTGAATTCATGATTCATGATTCATGATTCAATTCATGATTTATGATTCAATTCATGATTCATGTTTTATGATTCAATTCATGATTCATGATTTATTTCATGATTCAATTCATGGTTCATGAATCTTGATTCAATTCATGATTTATTTCATGATTCTTGATTCATGATTCAATTTATGATTCAATTCATGATTCGTGATTCAATTTATGATTCATTATTCATGATTCATGATTCATGATTCAATTCGTGATTCATGATTCAATTCATGATTCATGATTCATTTCCTGATTCATTTTATGATTTATGATTCAATTCTTGATTCAAATCATGAATCATGATTTATTTCATGATTCATTTCATGATTCATGATTCAATTCATGATTCATGATTTAATTCATGATTCATGATTCAATTCATGATTCATGATTCGATTCATGATTCATGATTCAATTCATGATTCATGATTCAATTCATGATTCATGATTCATTTCATGATTCATTTCATGATTTATGATTCAATTCATTATTCATGATTCATGATTCAATTCATGATTCATAATTCAATTCTTGATTCATGATTCATGATTCGATTCATGATTCATGATTCATGATTCAATTCATGATTCAAGTTTTATGATTTAATTCATTATTCATGATTTATTTCATGATTCAATTCATGGTTCATGAATCTTGATTCAATTCATGATTTATTTCATGATTCTTGATTCATGATTCAATTTATGATTCAATTCATGATTCGTGATTCAATTTATGATTCATTATTCATGATTCATGATTCTAGATTCAATTCGTGATTCATGATTCAATTCATGATTCATGATTCATTTCCTGATTCATTTTATGATTTATGATTCAATTCTTGATTCAAATCATGAATCATGATTTATTTCATGATTCATTTCATGATTCATGATTCAATTCATGATTCATGATTTAATTCATGATTCATGATTCAATTCATGATTCATGATTCGATTCATGATTCATGATTCAATTCATGATTCATGATTCAATTCATGATTCATGATTCATTTCATGATTCATTTCATGATTTATGATTCAATTCATTATTCATGATTCATGATTCAATTCATGATTCATGATTCATGATTCGATTCATGATTCATGATTCATGATTCAATTTATGATTCAAGTTTTATGATTTAATTCATTATTCATGATTTATTTCATGATTCAATTCATGGTTCATGAATCTTGATTCAATTCATGATTTATTTCATGATTCATGATTCAATTCATGATTCATTATTCATGATTCATGATTAGATTCATGATTCATGATTCAATTCGTGATTCATGATTCATTTCATGATTCATTTCATAATTTATGATTCAATTCTTGATTCAAATCATGATTCATAATTTATTTCATGATTCATTTCATGATTCATGATTCAATTCATGATTCATGATTTATGATTCATGATTCATGATTCATGATTCAATTCATGATTCATAATTCGATTCATGATTTATGATTCGATTCATTTTTCATGATTCGATTCATGATTCTTGATTCGAATCATGATTCTTGATTCGAATCATGATTCATGATTCGATTCATAATTCATGATTCGATTCATGATTCAAGATTCACTTCATGATTCATGATTCATGATTCAATTCATGATTCATGATTCATGATTCATTTCATGATTCATGATTCATGATTTAATTCATGATTTAATACATGATTCAAATTATGATTCATAATTCTTGATTCAATTCATGATTCATGATTCATGATTCAATTCATGATTCATGATTCAATTCATGATTCATGATTCATGATTCAATTCATGATTCATGATTCAATTCATGATTCATGATTCATGATTCAATTCATGATTCATGATTCATGATTCAATTCATGATTCATGATTCATGATTCATGATTCATGATTCAATTCATGATTCATGAATCATGATTCGATTCATGATTCATGTTTCAATTCTTGATTCAATTCTTGATTCAATTCATAATTCAATTCATGATTCATGATTCATGATTCAATTCTTGATTCATGAATCATGATTTGATTCATGATTCATGATTCAATTCTTGATTCATGAATCATGATTCGATTCATGATTCATGTTTCAATTCATGATTCAATTCTTGATTCAATTCATAATTCAATTCATGATTCATGATTCAATTCATGATTCATGATTCATGATTTAATGCATGATTCATGATTCAATGCATGATTCATGATTCATGTTTGAATTCATGATTCAATTCATGATTCATTTCATGATTCATTATTCAATTCACGATTCATGATTCAATTCATGGTTCATGATTCATGATTTAATTCATGATTCATGATTCGATTCATGATTCATGATTCAATTCATGATTCATGATTCAATTCATGATTCATGATTCGATTTATGATTCATGATTCAAATCATGATTCATGATTCGATTCATGATTCAATTCATGATTTAATGATTCATGATTCATTTCATGATTCATGATTCGATTAATGATTCATGATTCAATTCTTGATTCATGATTCATGATTCAATTTATGATTCATTATTCATTTCATGATTCATGATTCAATTCCTGATTCAATTCATGATTCAATTTATGATTCATAATTCATGATTCAATTCATGATTTATGATTCATGATTCATTTTATGATTCATGATTCATGATTCGATTCAGGATTCATGATTCGATTCATGATTCATGATTCAATTCATGATTAATGATTCATTTCATGATTCATGACTCATGATTGAATTCATGATTCATGATTTAATTCATGATTCATGATTCGTGATTCATGATTCAATTCATGATTCATGATTCAATTCTTGATTCATGAATCATGATTCGATTCATGATTCATGATTCAATTCTTGATTCATGAATCATGATTCGATTCATAATTCATGTTTCAATTCATGATTCATGATTCAATTCATGATTCATGATTCGATTCATGATTCTTTATTCGAATCATGATTCATGATTCGATTCATAATTCGTGATTCGATTCATGATTCAAGATTCACTTCATGATTCATGATTCATGATTCAATTCATGATTCATGATTCATTTCATGATTTAATACATGATTCAAATTATGATTCATAATTCGTGATTCAATTCATGATTCATGATTCAATTCATGATTCATGATTCAATTCATGATTCATGATTCATGATTCAATTCATGATTCATGATTCAATTCATGATTCATGATTCATGATTCATGATTCAATTCATGATTCATGATTCATGATTCAATTCATGATTCATGAATCATGATTCGATTCATGATTCATGTTTCAATTCTTGATTTAATTCTTGATTCAATTCATAATTCAATTCATGATTCATGATTCATGATTCAATTCTTGATTCATGAATCATGATTCGATTCATGATTCATGATTCAATTCTTGATTCATGAATCATGATTCGATTCATGATTCATGTTTCAATTCATGATTCAATTCTTGATTCAATTCATAATTCAATTCATGATTCATGATTCAATTCATGATTCATGATTCATGATTTAATGCATGATTCATGATTCAATGCATGATTCATGATTCATGTTTGAATTCATGATTCAATTCATAATTCATTTCATGATTCATTATTCAATTCATGATTCATGATTCAATTCATGGTTCATGATTCATGATTTAATTCATGATTCATGATTCGATTCATGATTCATGATTCGATTCATGATTCATGATTCAATTCATGATTCATGATTCAATTCATGATTCATGATTCGATTTATGATTCATGATTCAAATCATGATTCATGATTCGATTCATGATTCAATTCATGATTCATGATTCATGATTCAATTCATGATTCATGATTCGATTAATGATTCATGATTCAATTCTTGATTCATGATTCATGATTCAATTCATGATTCATTATTCATTTCATGATTCATGATTCAATTCCTGATTCAATTCATGATTCAATTTATGATTCATAATTCATGATTCAATTCATGATTTATGATTCATGATTCATTTCATGATTCATGATTCATGATTCGATTCAGGATTCATGATTCGATTCATGATTCATGATTCAATTCATGATTAATGATTCATTTCATGATTCATGACTCATGATTCAATTCATGATTCATGATTTAATTCATGATTCATGATTCGTGATTCATGATTCAATTCATGATTCATGATTCAATTCTTGATTCATGAATCATGATTCGATTCATGATTCATGATTCAATTCTTGATTCATGAATCATGATTCGATTCATAATTCATGTTTCAATTCATGATTCAATTCTTGATTCAATTCATAATTTAATTCATGATTTATGATTCAATTCATGATTCATTATTCATGATTTAATGCATGATTCATGATTCATGATTCAATGCATGATTCATGATTCATGTTTGAATTCAAGATTCAATTCATGATTCATTTCATGATTCATGATTCAATTCATGATTCATGATTCAATTCATGGTTCATGATTCATGATTTAATTCATGATTCATGATTCAATGCATGATTCATGATTCATGATTCAATGCATGATTCATGATTCATGTTTGAAATCATGATTCAATTCATGATTCATTTCATGATTCATGATTCAATTCATGATTCATGATTCAATTCATGATTCATGATTTAATTCATGATTCATGATTCAATTCATGAATCATAATTCGATTCATGATTAATGCTTCAATTCATGATTAAATTCTTGATTCAATTAATAATTCAATTCATGATTCATGATTCAATTCATGATTCATGATTCATGATTCGATTCATGATTCATGTGTGAATTCATGATTCAATTCATGATTCATTTCATGATTCATGATTCAATTCATGATTCATGATTCAATTCATGATTCAAGATTCATGATTCATGATTTATGATTCAATTCATGATTCATGATTCGATTCATGATTCATGATTCGATTCATGATTCATGATTCATGATTCAATTCATGATTCATGATTCAATTCATGATTCATGATTCATTATTCCATTCATGATTCATGATTCAGTTTATGATTCATGATTCATGATTTAATTCATGATTTGTGATTCATGATTCGACTCATAATTCATGATTCATAATTCAATGCATGATTTGTGATTCATGATTCGATTCATGATTCATGATTCGATTCATGATTCTTGATTCGAATCATGATTCATGATTCGATTCATAATTCATGATTCATGATTCATGATTCAATTCATGATTTATGAATCATGATTCGATTCGTGATTCATGATTAATGATTCATGATTCATGATTCATTTCATGACTCAATTCTTGATTCATGATTCATGATTCAATTCATGATTTATAATTTAATTCTTGATTCATGCTTCATTTCATGAATTATGATTCATGATTCAATTCATGATTTAATTCATGATTCAATTTATGATTCATTATTCATGATTCAATTCATGATTTTTGATTCATTATTTAATTCATGATTTATGATTCATGATTCAATTCATGATTCATGATTTGATTCTTGATTCAATTCATGATTCATGATTCAATTCATGATTTATGATTCATGATTCAATTCATCATTCATGATTCGATTCATGATTCATGATTCATGATTCATGATTTAATTCATGATTCATGATTCAATTCATGATTCATGATTCATAAATCAATTCATGATTTATTTCATGATTCATGATTCAATTCATGATTCATTATTCATGATTCATGATTCGATTCATGATTCATGATTCAATTCGTGATTCATGATTCATTTCATGATTCATTTCATGATTCATTTCATGATTTATGATTCAATTCTTGATTCAAATGATGATTCATAATTTATTTCATGATTCATTTCATGATTCATGATTCAATTCATGATTCATGATTCAATTCATGATTCATGATTTTTGATTCATGATTAATGATTCGATTCATGATTCATGATTCGATTCCTGATTCTTGATTCGAATCATGATTCATGATTCGATTCATAATTCATGATTCGATTCATTATTCAAGATTCAATTCATGATTCATGATTCATGATTCAATTCATGATTCATGATTCATTTCATGATTCATGATTCAATTCATGATTTAATTCATGATTCAAATTATGATTCATAATTCATGATTCAATTCATGATTCATAATTCAATTCATGATTCATGATTCAATTCATGATTCATGATTCATGATTCAATTCATGATTCATGATTCAATTCATGATTCATGATTCATGATTCAATTCATGATTCATGAATCATGATTCTATTCATGATTCATGTTTCAATTCTTGATTCAATTCTTGATTCAATTCATAATTCAATTCATGATTCATGATTCATGATTCAATTCTTGATTCATGAATCATGATTCGATTCATGATTCATGATTCAATTCTTGATTCATGAATCATGATTCGATTCATGATTCATGTTTCAATTCATGATTCATGATTCATGATTTAATGCATGAATCATGATTCAATGCATGATTCATGATTCATGTTTGAATTCATGATTCAATTCATGATTCATTTCATGATTCATTATTCAATTCATGATTTATGATTCAATTCATGGTTCATGATTCATGATTCGATTCAGGATTCATGATTCGATTCATGATTCATGATTCAATTCATGATTAATGATTCATTTCATGATTCATGACTCATGATTCAATTCATTATTCATGATTCAATTCTTGATTCATGAATCATGATTCGATTCATGAATCATGATTCGATTCATTATTCATGATTCAATTCATGATTCATTTCATGATTCATGATTCAATTCATGATTCATGATTCATGATTCAATGCATGATTCATGATTCATGTTTGAATTCATGATTCAATTCATGATTCATTTCATGATTCATGATTCAATTCATGATTCATGATTCAATTCATGGTTCATGATTCATGATTCATTTCATGATTCATGATTCAATTCATGATTCATGATTCAATTCATGGTTCATGATTCATGATTTAATTCATGATTCATGATTCAATTCATGATTCATGATTCATGATTTAATTCATGATTCATGAATCATGATTCGATTCATGATTTATGTTTCAATTCTTGATTCAATTCTTGATTCAATTCATAATTCAATTCATGATTCATGATTCATGATTCAATTCTTGATTCATGAATCATGATTCGATTCATGATTCATGATTCAATTCTTGATTCATGAATCATGATTCGATTCATGATTCATGTTTCAATTCATGATTCATGATTCATGATTTAATGCATGAATCATGATTCAATGCATGATTCATGATTCATGTTTGAATTCATGATTCAATTCATGATTCATTTCATGATTCATTATTCAATTCATGATTTATGATTCAATTCATGGTTCATGATTCATGATTTAATTCATGATTCATGATTCGATTCATGATTCATGATTCAATTCATGATTCATGATTCAATTCATGATTCATGATTCGATTTATGATTCATGATTCAAATCATGATTCATGATTCGATTCATGATTCAATTCATGATTCATAATTCATGATTCAATTCATGATTCATGATTCGATTAATGATTCATGATTCAATTCTTGATTCATGATTCATGATTCAATTCATGATTCATTATTCATTTCATGATTCATGATTCAATTCCTGATTCAATTCATGATTCAATTTATGATTCATAATTCATGATTCAATTCATGATTTATGATTCAT
The DNA here is from genome assembly GCA_036250195.1 of Mixophyes australis. Lineage (NCBI taxonomy): Eukaryota > Metazoa > Chordata > Amphibia > Anura > Limnodynastidae > Mixophyes > Mixophyes australis. The sequence continues at coordinate 251,489,627 of JAVHZZ010000004.1, read as the reverse complement.
GATTCATTTCATAATTCATGATTCATGATTCGATTCAGGATTCATGATTCGATTCATGATTCATGATTCAATTCATGATTAATGATTCATTTCATGATTCATGACTCATGATTCAATTCATGATTCATGATTTAATTCATGATTCATGATTCGTGATTCATGATTTAATTCATGATTCATGATTCAATTCTTGATTCATGAATCATGATTCGATTCATGATTCATGATTCAATTCTTGATTCATGAATCATGATTCGATTTATAATTCATGTTTCAATTCATGATTCAATTCTTGATTCAATTCATAATTCAATTCATGATTCATGATTCAATTCATGATTCATGATTCATGATTTAATGCATGATTCATGATTCATGATTCAATGCATGATTCATGATTCATGTTTGAATTCATGATTCAATTCATGATTCATTTCATGATTCATGATTCAATTCATGATTCATGATTCAATTCATGGTTCATGATTCATGATTTAATTCATGATTCACGATTCAATGCATGATTCATGATTCAATGCATGATTCATGATTCATGTTTGAATTCATGATTCAATTCATGATTGATTTCATAATTCATGATTCAATTCATGATTCATGATTCAATTCATGGTTCAAGATTCATGATTTAATTCATAATTCAATTCATGATTCATGATTCATTATTCCATTCATGATTCATGATTCAGTTTATGATTCATGATTCATGATTTAATTCATGATTTGTGATTCATGATTCGACTCATAATTCATGATTCATAATTCAATGCATGATTTGTGATTCATGATTCGATTCATGATTCATGATTCGATTCATGATTCTTGATTCGAATCATGATTCATATTTCGATTCATAATTCATGATTCATGATTCATGATTCAATTCATGAATTATGATTCGATTCATGATTAATGCTTCAATTCATGATTAAATTCTTGATTCAATTCATAATTCAATTCATGATTCATGATTCAATTCATGATTCATGATTCATGATTCAATTCATGATTCAATTCATGATTCATGATTCATTATTCCATTCATGATTCATGATTCAGTTTATGATTCATGATTCATGATTTAATTCATGATTTGTGATTCATGATTCGACTCATAATTCATGATTCATAATTCAATGCATGATTTGTGATTCATGATTCGATTCATGATTCATGATTCGATTCATGATTCTTGATTCGAATCATGATTCATATTTCGATTCATAATTCATGATTCATGATTCATGATTCAATTCATGATTCATGAATCATGATTCAATTCGTGATTCATGATTAATGATTCATGATTAATTTCATGACTCAATTCTTGATTCATGATTCATGATTCAATTCATGATTTATAATTCAATTCATGATTCATGCTTCATTTCATGATTCATGATTCATGATTCAATTCATGATTTAATTCATGATTCAATTTATGATTCATTATTCATGATTCAATTCATGATTTTTGATTCATTATTTAATTCATGATTTATGATTCATGATTCAATTCATGATTCATGATTTGATTCATGATTCAATTCATGATTCATGATTCAATTCATGATTTATGATTCAAGATTCAATTCATCATTCATGATTCGATTTATGATTCATGATTCATGATTCATGATTTAATTCATGATTCATGATTCAATTCATGATTCATGATTCATAAATCAATTCATGATTTATTTCATGATTCATGATTCAATTCATGATTCATTATTCATGATTCATGATTCGATTCATGATTCATGATTCAATTCGTGATTCATGATTCATTTCATGATTCATTTCATGATTTATGATTCAATTCTTGATTCAAATCATGATTCATAATTTATTTCATGATTCATTTCATGATTCCTGATTCAATTCATGATTCATGATTCGATTCATGATTCATGATTTTTGATTCATGATTCATGATTCGATTCATGATTCATGATTCGATTCATGATTCTTGATTCGAATCATGATTCATGATTTAATTCATGATTCAAATTATGATTCATAATTCATGATTCAATTCATGATTCATGATTCATGATTCAATTCATGATTCATGATTTAATTCATGATTCATGATTCATGATTCAATTCATGATTCATTATTCAATTCATGATTCATGATTCATGATTCAATTCATGATTCATGAATCATGATTCGATTCATGATTCATGTTTCAATTCTTGATTCAATTCTTGATTCAATTCATAATTCAATTCATGATTCATGATTCATGATTCAATTCTTGATTCATGAATCATGATTCGATTCATGATTCATGTTTCAATTCATGATTCAATTCTTGATTCAATTCATAACTCAATTAATGATTCATGATTGAATTCATGATTCATGATTCATGATTCAATTCATGATTCATGATTCGATTAATGATTCATGATTCAATTCTTGATTCATGATCCATGATTCAATTCATGATTCATGATTCAATTCATGATTCATGTTTTATGATTCAATTCATGATTCATGTTTTTATTTCATGATTCAATTCATGGTTCATGAATCTTGATTCAATTCATGATTTATTTCATGATTCTTGATTCATGATTCAATTTATGATTCAATTCATGATTCGTGATTCAATTTATGATTCATTATTCATGATTCATGATTCATGATTCAATTCGTGATTCATGATTCAATTCATGATTCATGATTTATTTCCTGATTCATTTTATGATTTATGATTCAATTCTTGATTGAAATCATGATTCATGATTTATTTCATGATTCATTTCTTGATTCATGATTCAATTCATGATTCATGATTTAATTCATGATTCATGATTCAATTCATGATTCATGATTCGATTCATGATTCATGATTTAATTCATGATTCATGATTCAATTCATGATTCATGATTCATTTCATGATTCATTTCATGATTTATGATTCAATTCATTATTCATGATTCATGATTCAATTCATGATTCATGATTCAATTTTTGATTCATGATTCATGATTCGATTCATGATTCATGATTCATGATTAAATTCATGATTCATGTTTTATGATTTAATTCATTATTCATGATTTATTTCATGATTCAATTCATGGTTCATGAATCTTGATTCAATTCATGATTTATTTCATGATTCATGATTCAATTCATGATACATTATTCATGATTCATGATTAGATTCATGATTCATGATTAGATTCATGATTCATGATTCAATTCGTGATTCATGATTCATTTCATGATTCATTTCATGATTTATGATTCAATTCTTGATTCAAATCATGATTCATAATTTATTTCATGATTCATTTCATGATTCATGATTCAATTCATGATTCATGATTTATGATTCATGATTCATGATTCATGATTCAATTCATGATTCATAATTCGATTCATAATTTATGATTCGATTCATGATTCATGATTCGATTCATGATTCTTGATTCGAATCATGATTCATGATTCGATTCATAATTCATGATTCGATTCATGATTCAAGATTCACTTCATGATTCATGATTCATGATTCAATTCATGATTCATGATTCATTTCATGATTCATGATTCATGATTCAATTCATGATTTAATACATGATTCAAATTATGATTCATAATTCTTGATTCAATTCATGATTCATGATTCATGATTCAATTCATGATTCATGATTCAATTCATGATTCATGATTCATGATTCAATTCATGATTCATGATTCAATTCATGATTCATGATTCATGATTCATGATTTAATTCATGATTCATGATTCATGATTCAATTCATGATTCATGAATCATGATTCGATTCATGATTCATGTTTCTTGATTCAATTCTTGATTCAATTCATAATTCAATTCATGATTCATGATTCATGATTCAATTCTTGATTCATGAATCATGATTCGATTCATGATTCATGATTCAATTCTTGATTCATGAATCATGATTCGATTCATGATTCATGTTTCAATTCATGATTTATGATTCATGATTCAATTCATCATTCATGATTCGATTCATGATTCATGATTCATGATTTAATTCATGATTCATGATTCAATTCATGATTCATGATTCATAAATCAATTCATGATTTATTTCATGATTCATGATTCAATTCATGATTCATTATTCATGATTCATGATTCGATTCATGATTCATGATTCAATTCGTGATTCATGATTCATTTCATGATTCATTTCATGATTCATTTCATGATTTATGATTCAATTCTTGATTCAAATGATGATTCATAATTTATTTCATGATTCATTTCATGATTCATGATTCAATTCATGATTCATGATTCAATTCATGATTCATGATTTTTGATTCATGATTAATGATTCGATTCATGATTCATGATTCGATTCCTGATTCTTGATTCGAATCATGATTCATGATTCGATTCATAATTCATGATTCGATTCATTATTCAAGATTCAATTCATGATTCATGATTCATGATTCAATTCATGATTCATGATTCATTTCATGATTCATGATTCATGATTCAATTCATGATTTAATTCATGATTCAAATTATGATTCATAATTCATGATTCAATTCATGATTCATAATTCATGATTCAATTCATGATTCATGATTCAATTCATGGTTCATGATTCATGATTCAATTCATGATTCATGATTCAATTCATGATTCATGATTCAATTCATGATTCATGAATCATGATTCTATTCATGATTCATGTTTCAATTCTTGATTCAATTCTTGATTCAATTCATGATTCAATTCATGATTCATGATTCATGATTTGATTCTTGATTCAATTCATGATTCATGATTCAATTCATGATTTATGATTCATGATTCAATTCATCATTCATGATTCGATTCATGATTCATGATTCATGATTTAATTCATGATTCATGATTCAATTCATGATTCATGATTCATAAATCAATTCATGATTTATTTCATGATTCATGATTCAATTCATGATTCATTATTCATGATTCATGATTCGATTCATGATTCATGATTCAATTCGTGATTCATGATTCATTTCATGATTCATTTCATGATTCATTTCATGATTTATGATTCAATTCTTGATTCAAATGATGATTCATAATTTATTTCATGATTCATTTCATGATTCATGATTCAATTCATGATTCATGATTCAATTCATGATTCATGATTTTTGATTCATGATTAATGATTCGATTCATGATTCATGATTCGATTCCTGATTCTTGATTCGAATCATGATTCATGATTCGATTCATAATTCATGATTCGATTCATTATTCAAGATTCAATTCATGATTCATGATTCATGATTCAATTCATGATTCATGATTCATTTCATGATTCATGATTCATGATTCAATTCATGATTTAATTCATGATTCAAATTATGATTCATAATTCATGATTCAATTCATGATTCATAATTCATGATTCAATTCATGATTCATGATTCAATTCATGATTCATGATTCATGATTCAATTCATGATTCATGATTCAATTCATGATTCATGATTCATGATTCAATTCATGATTCATGAATCATGATTCTATTCATGATTCATGTTTCAATTCTTGATTCAATTCTTGATTCAATTCATGATTCAATTCATGATTCATGAATCATGATTCGATTCATGATTCATGTTTCAATTCTTGATTCAATTCATAATTCAATGCATGATTCATGATTGAATTCATGATTCATGATTCATGATTCAATTCATGATTCATGATTCAATTCTTGATTCATGATCCATGATTCAATTCATGATTCATGATTCAATTCATGATTCATGTTTTATGATTCAATTCATGATTCATGTTTTTATTTCATGATTCAATTCATGGTTCATGAATCTTGATTCAATTCATGATTTATTTCATGATTCTTGATTCATGATTCAATTTATGATTCAATTCATGATTCGTGATTCAATTTATGATTCATTATTCATGATTCATGATTCAATTCATGATTCATGATTCATGATTTAATTCATGATTCATGAATCATGATTCGATTCATGATTCATGTTTCAATTCTTGATTCAATTCTTGATTCAATTCATAATTCAATTCATGATTCATGATTCATGATTCAATTCTTGATTCATGAATCATGATTCGATTCATGATTCATGATTCAATTCTTGATTCATGAATCATGATTCGATTCATGATTCATGTTTCAATTCATGATTCAATTCTTGATTCAATTCATAATTCAATTCATGATTCATGATTCAATTCATGATTCATGATTCATGATTTAATGCATGATTCATGATTCAACGCATGATTCATGATTCATGTTTGAATTCATGATTCATTTCATGATTCATTATTCAATTCATGATTCATGATTCAATTCATGGTTCATGATTCATGATTTAATTCATGATTCATGATTCGATTCATGATTCATGATTCAATTCATGATTCATGATTCAATTCATGATTCATGATTCGATTTATGATTCATGATTCAAATCATGATTCATGATTCGATTCATGATTCAATTCATGATTCATGATTCATGATTCAATTCATGATTCATGATTCGATTAATGATTCATGATTCAATTCTTGATTCATGATTCATGATTCAATTCATGAGTCATTATTCATTTCATGATTCATGATTCAATTCCTGATTCAATTCATGATTCAATTTATGATTCATAATTCATGATTCAATTCATGATTTATGATTCATGATTCATTTCATGATTCATGATTCGATTCAGGATTCATGATTCGATTCATGATTCATGATTAAATTCATGATTAATGATTCATTTCATGATTCATGACTCATGATTCAATTCATTATTCATGATTTAATTCATGATTCATGATTCGTGATTCATGATTCAATTCATGATTCATGATTCAATTCTTGATTCATGAATCATGATTCGATTCATTATTCATGATTCAATTCTTGATTCATGAATCATGATTCGATTCATAATTCATGTTTCAATTCATGATTCAATTCTTGATTCAATTCATAATTCAATTCATGATTCATGATTCAATTCATGATTCATGATTCATGATTTAATGCATGATTCATGATTCATGATTCAATGCATGATTCATGATTCATGTTTGAATTCATGATTCAATTCATGATTCATTTCATGATTCATGATTCAATTCATGATTCATGATTCATGATTCAATGCATGATTCATGATTCATGTTTGAATTCATGATTCAATTCATGATTCATTTCATGATTCATGATTCAATTCATGATTCATGATTCAATTCATGGTTCATGATTCATGATTCATTTCATGATTCATGATTCAATTCATGATTCATGATTCAATTCATGGTTCATGATTCATGATTTAATTCATGATTCATGATTCAATTCATGCTTCATGATTCATGATTTAATTCATGATTCATGAATCATGATTCGATTCATGATTCATGTTTCAATTCTTGATTCAATTCTTGATTCAATTCATAATTCAATTCATGATTCATGATTCATGATTCAATTCTTGATTCATGAATCATGATTCGATTCATGATTCATGATTCAATTCTTGATTCATGAATCATGATTCGATTCATGATTCATGTTTCAATTCATGATTCAATTCTTGATTCAATTCATAATTCAATTCATGATTCATGATTCAATTCATGATTCATGATTCATGATTTAATGCATGATTCATGATTCATGTTTGAATTCATGATTCAATTCATGATTCATTTCATGATTCATTATTCAATTCATGATTTATGATTCAATTCATGGTTCATGATTCATGATTTAATTCATGATTCATGATTCGATTCATGATTCATGATTCAATTCATGATTCATGATTCAATTCATGATTCATGATTCGATTTATGATTCATGATTCAAATCATGATTCATGATTCGATTCATGATTCAATTCATGATTCATAATTCATGATTCAATTCATGATTCATGATTCGATTAATGATTCATGATTCAATTCTTGATTCATGATTCATGATTCAATTCATGATTCATTATTCATTTCATGATTCATGATTCAATTCCTGATTCAATTCATGATTCAATTTATGATTCATAATTCATGATTCAATTCATGATTTATGATTCATGATTCATTTCATAATTCATGATTCATGATTCGATTCAGGATTCATGATTCGATTCATGATTCATGATTCAATTCATGATTAATGATTCATTTCATGATTCATGACTCATGATTCAATTCATGATTCATGATTTAATTCATGATTCATGATTCGTGATTCATGATTTAATTCATGATTCATGATTCAATTCTTGATTCATGAATCATGATTCGATTCATGAATCATGATTCGATTCATGATTCATGATTCAATTCTTGATTAATGAATCATGATTCGATTCATAATTCATGTTTCAATTCATGATTCAATTCTTGATTCAATTCATAATTCAATTCATGATTCATGATACAATTCATGATTCATGATTCATGATTCGATTCATGATTCATGTGTGAATTCATGATTCAATTCATGATTCATTTCATGATTCATGATTCAATTCATGATTCATGATTCAATTCATGATTCAAGATTCATGATTCATGATTTATGATTCAATTCATGATTCATGATTCGATTCATGATTCATGATTCATGATTCAATTCATGATTCATGATTCAATTCATGATTCATGAATCATTATTCCATTCATGATTCATGATTCAGTTTATGATTCATGATTCATGATTTAATTCATGATTTGTGATTCATGATTCGACTCATAATTCATGATTCATAATTCAATGCATGATTTGTGATTCATGATTCGATTCATGATTCATGATTCGATTCATGATTCTTGATTCGAATCATGATTCATATTTCGATTCATAATTCATGATTCATGATTCATGATTCAATTCATGATTCATGAATCATGATTCGATTCATGATTTATAATTCAATTCATGATTCATGCTTCATTTCATGATTCATGATTCATGATTCAATTCATGATTTAATTCATGATTCAATTTATGATTCATTATTCATGATTCAATTCATGATTTTTGATTCATTATTTAATTCATGATTTATGATTCATGATTCAATTCATGATTCATGATTTGATTCATGATTCAATTCATGATTCATGATTCAATTCATGATTTATGATTCATGATTCAATTCATCATTCATGATTCGATTCATGATTCATGATTCATGATTCATGATTTAATTCATGATTCATGATTCAATTCATGATTCATGATTCATAAATCAATTCATGATTTATTTCATGATTCATGATTCAATTCATGATTCATTATTCATGATTCATGATTCGATTCATGATTCATGATTCAATTCGTGATTCATGATTCATTTCATGATTTATGATTCAATTCTTGATTCAAATCATGATTCATAATTTATTTCATGATTCATTTCATGATTCCTGATTCAATTCATGATTCATGATTCAATTCATGATTCATGATTTTTGATTCATGATTCATGATTCGATTCATGATTCATGATTCGATTCATGATTCTTGATTCGAATCATGATTCATGATTCGATTCATAATTCATGATTCGATTCATTATTCAAGATTCAATTCATGATTCATGATTCAGGATTCAATTCATGATTCATGATTCATGATTCATTTCATGATTCATGATTCATGATTCATTTCATGATTTAATTCATGATTCAAATTATGATTCATAATTCATGATTCAATTCATGATTCATGATTCATGATTCAATTCATGATTCATGATTTAATTCATGATTCATGATTCATGATTCAATTCATGATTCATGATTCAATTCATGATTCATGATTCATGATTCAATTCATGATTCATGATTCAATTCATGATTCATGATTCATGATTCAATTCATGATTCATGAATCATGATTCGATTCATGATTCATGTTTCAATTCTTGATTCAATTCTTGATTCAATTCATAATTCAATTCATGATTCATGATTCATGATTCAATTCTTGATTCATGAATCATGATTCGATTCATGACTCATGTTTCAATTCATGATTCAATTCTTGATTCAATTCATAATTCAATTCATGATTCATGATTGAATTCATGATTCATGATTCATGATTCAATTCATGATTCATGATTCGATTAATGATTCATGATTCAATTCTTGATTCATGATCCATGATTCAATTCATGATTCATGATTCAATTCATGATTCATGTTTTATGATTCAATTCATGATTCATGTTGTTATTTCATGATTCAATTCATGGTTCATGAATCTTGATTCAATTCATGATTTATTTCATGATTCTTGATTCATGATTCAATTTATGATTCAATTCATGATTCGTGATTCAATTTATGATTCATTATTCATGATTCATGATTCATGATTCAATTCGTGATTCATGATTCAATTCATGATTCATGATTTATTTCCTGATTCATTTTATGATTTATGATTCAATTCTTGATTCAAATCATGATTCATGATTTATTTCATGATTCATTTCATGATTCATGATTCAATTCATGATTCATTATTTAATTCATGATTCATGATTCAATTCATGATTCATGATTCGATTCATGATTCATGATTCAATTCATGATTCATGATTCAATTCATGATTCATGATTCATTTCATGATTCATTTCATGATTTATGATTCAATTCATTATTCATGATTCATGATTCAATTCATGATTCATGATTCAATTCTTGATTCATGATTCATGATTCGATTCATGATTCATGATTCATGATTCAATTCATGATTCAAGTTTTATGATTTAATTCATTATTCATGATTTATTTCATGATTCAATTCATGGTTCATGAATCTTGATTCAATTCATGATTTATTTCATGATTCATGATTCAATTCATGATTCATTATTCATGATTCATGATTAGATTCATGATTCATGATTCAATTCGTGATTCATGATTCATTTCATGATTCATTTCATGATTTATGATTCAATTCTTGATTCAAATCATGATTCATAATTTATTTCATGATTCATTTCATGATTCATGATTCAATTCATGATTCATGATTTATGATTCATGATTCATGATTCATGATTCAATTCATGATTCATAATTCAATTCATGATTTATGATTCGATTCATGATTCATGATTCGATTCATGATTCTTGATTCGAATCATGATTCTTGATTCGAATCATGATTCATGATTCGATTTATAATTCATGATTCGATTCATGATTCAAGATTCACTTCATGATTCATGATTCATGATTCAATTCATGATTCATGATTCATGATTCATTTCATGATTCATGATTCATGATTCAATTCATGATTTAATACATGATTCAAATTATGATTCATAATTCTTGATTCAATTCATGATTCATGATTCAATTCATGATTCATGATTCATGATTCAATTCATGATTCATGATTCAATTCATGATTCATGATTCATGATTCATGATTTAATTCATGATTCATGATTCATGATTCAATTCATGATTCATGAATCATGATTCGATTCATGATTCATGTTTCAATTCTTGATTCAATTCTTGATTCAATTCATAATTCAATTCATGATTCATGATTTATGATTCAATTCTTGATTCATGAATCATGATTCGATTCATGATTCATGATTCAATTCTTGATTCATGAATCATGATTCGATTCATGATTCATGTTTCAATTCATGATTCAATTCTTGATTCAATTCATAATTCAATTTATGATTCATGATTCAATTCATGATTCATGATTCATGATTTAATGCATGATTCATGATTCAATGCATGATTCATGATTCATGTTTGAATTCATGATTCAATTCATGATTCATTTCATGATTCATTATTCAATTCATGATTCATGATTCAATTCATGGTTCATGATTCATGATTTAATTCATGATTCATGATTCGATTCATGATTCATGATTCAATTCATGATTCATGATTCAATTCATGATTCATGATTCAATTCATGATTCATGATTCGATTTATGATTCATGATTCAAATCATGATTCATGATTCGATTCATGATTCAATTCATGATTCATGATTCCTGATTCAATTCATGATTCATGATTCGATTAATGATTCATGATTCAATTCTTGATTCATGATTCATGATTCAATTCATGATTCATTATTCATTTCATGATTCATGATTCAATTCCTGATTCAATTCATGATTCAATTTATGATTAATAATTCATGATTCAATTCATGATTTATGATTCATGATTCGATTCAGGATTCATGATTCGATTCATGATTCATGATTCAATTCATGATTAATGATTCATTTCATGATTCATGACTCATGATTCAATTCATGATTCATGATTCAATTCATGATTCATGATTCGTGATTCATGATTCAATTCATGATTCATGATTCAATTCTTGATTCATGAATCATGATTCGATTCATGATTCATGATTCAAAATTTATGATTCATGATTCAATTGATAATTTATAATTCATGATTCATGATTCATGATTCATGATTCATGATTCATTTCACGATTCATGATTCAATTCATGATTCATGATTCAATTCATGATTCAATTCATGATTCAATTCATGATTTATGATTCGATTCATGATTCATGATTTATGAATTAATTCATGATTCATGATTCATGATTCATGATTCAATTCATGATTCATAATTCGATTCATGATTCATGATTTAATTAATGATTCATGATTCATGATTCAACTCATGATTCATGATTCAATTCATGATTAATGATTCGATTCATGATTCATGATTCAATTCATGATTCATGATTCAATTCATGATTCATGATTCAATTCATAATTTATGATTCGATTCATGATTCATAATTCAATTCATGATTCATGATTCATGATTCAATTCATGATTCATGATTCAATTCATGATTCATGATTCAATTCATAATTTATGATTCGATTCATGATTCATAATTCAATTCATGATTCATGATTCATGATTCAATTCATGATTCATTATTCAATTCATGATTCATGATTCATGATTCAATTCATGATTCATGATTCAATTCCTGATTCATTATTTATGATTTAATTCATGATTCATAATTTATGATTCATGATTCAATTCATAATTTATAATTCATGATTCATGATTCATGATTCATGATTCATGATTCATGATTCAATTCATGATTTATGATTGAATTCATGATTCAATTCATGATTTATGATATATGATTTGATTCATAATTCATGATTCATGATTTGATTCATGAATTATGATTCGATTCATTATTCAAGATTCAATTCATGATTCGTGATTCATGATTCAATTCATGATTCATGATTCATGATTCATTTCATGATTCATGATTCAATTCATGATTCAAATTATGATTCATAATTCATGATTCAATTCATGATTCATGATTCATGATTAAATTCATGATACATGATTCAATTCATGATTCATGATTCATGATTCAATTCATGATTCATGAATCATGATTCGATTCATGATTCATGTTTCAATTCTTGATTCAATTCTTGATTCAATTCATAATTCAATTCATGATTCATGATTCATGATTCAATTCTTGATTCATGAATCATGATTCGATTCATGATTCATGTTTCAATTCATGATTCAATTCTTGATTCAATTCATAATTCAATTCATGATTCATGATTGAATTCATGATTCATGATTCATGATTCAATTCATGATTCATGATTCGATTAATGATTCATGATTCAATTCTTGATTCATGATCCATGATTCAATTCATGATTCATGATTCAATTCATGATTCATGTTTTATGATTCAATTCATGATTCATGTTTTTATTTCATGATTCAATTCATGGTTCATGAATCTTGATTCAATTCATGATTTATTTCATGATTCTTGATTCATGATTCAATTTATGATTCAATTCATGATTCGTGATTCAATTTATGATTCATTATTCATGATTCATGATTCAATTCGTGATTCATGATTCAAATCATGATTCATGATTTATTTCATGATTCATTTCATGATTCATGATTTAATTCATGATTCATGACTCAATTCATGATTCATGATTCGATTCATGATTCATGATTCGATTTATGATTCATGATTCAAATCATGATTCATGATTCGATTCATGATTCAATTCATGATTCATGATTCCTGATTCAATTCATGATTCATGATTCGATTAATGATTCATGATTCAATTCTTGATTCATGATTCATGATTCAATTCATGATTCATTATTCATTTCATGATTCATGATTCAATTCCTGATTCAATTCATGATTCAATTTATGATTAATAATTCATGATTCAATTCATGATTTATGATTCATGATTCGATTCAGGATTCATGATTCGATTCATGATTCATGATTCAATTCATGATTAATGATTCATTTCATGATTCATGACTCATGATTCAATTCATGATTCCTGATTCAATTCATGATTCATGATTCGTGATTCATGATTCAATTCATGATTCATGATTCAATTCTTGATTCATGAATCATGATTTGATTCATGATTCATGATTCAAAATTTATGATTCATGATTCAATTGATCATTTATAATTCATGATTCATAAGTCATGATTCATGATTCATGATTCATTTCACGATTCATGATTCAATTCATGATTCATGATTCAATTCATGATTCAATTCATGATTCAATTCATGATTTATGATTCGATTCATGATTCATGATTTATGATTCAATTCATGATTCATGATTCATGATTCATGATTCAATTCATATTTCATAATTCGATTCATGATTCATGATTTAATTAATGATTCATGATTCATGATTCAACTCATGATTCATGATTCAATTCATGATTAATGATTCGATTCATGATTCATGATTCAATTCATGATTCATGATTCAATTCATGATTCATGATTCAATTCATAATTTATGATTCGATTCATGATTCATTATTCAATTCATGATTCATGATTCATGATTCAATTCATGATTCATTATTCAATTCATGATTCATGATTCATGATTCAATTCATAATTCATTATTCAATTCATAATTTAGGATTCGATTCATTATTCATGATTCAATTCATGATTCATGATTCAATTCCTGATTCATTATTCATGATTTAATTCATGATTCATAATTTATGATTCATGATTCAATTCATAATTTATAATTCATGATTCATGATTCATGATTCATGATTGAAATCATGATTTATGATTCAATTCATGATTTAATTCATGATTTATGATTCATGATTTGATTCATGATTCATGATTCATGATTTGATTCATGAATTATGATTCGATTCATGATTCATGATTCAATTAATGATTGATGATTCATGATTCAATTCATGATTCATAATTCATGATTCAATTCATGATTCAATTCATGATTCAACTCATGATTCATGATTCAATTCATGATTCATGATTCGATTCATGATTCATGATTCAAATCATGATTCATGATTTGATTCATGATTTATGATTCAATTCATGATTGATAATTCATGATTCGATTCATGATTCATGATTCAATTCATGATTCAATTTCTGATTCAATTCATGATTCATGATTCGATTTATGATTCATGATTCATGATTCATGATTTATGATTCAATTCATGATTCATAATTCAATTCATGATTCAATTCATGATTCAACTCATGATTCATGATTCAATTCATGATTCAATTCATGATTCATGATTTGATTCATGATTCATGATGTGATTCATGATTCATGATTCAATTCATGATTCATGATTCATGATTCGATTCATGATTCATGATTCATGATTCAATTCATGATTCATGATTCGATTCATGATTCATGATTTATGATTCAATTGATGATTCATGATTCAATTCATGATTCATAATTCATTATTCAATTCATGATTCATGATTTTATTCACGATTCCTGATTCATGATTTGATTCATGATTCTTGATTCATGATTCATGATTCGATTCATGATTCATGATTCATGATTCAATTCATAATTCATGATTTGATTCATAATTCAAGATTCAATTCATGATTCATGATTCATGATTCATGATTTATGATTCATGATTCATGATTCATTTCATGATTCAATATTTGATTCATGATTCATGATTCATGATTCAATTCATGATTCATGATTCATGATTCAATTCATGATTCAAAATTTATGATTCACGATTCAATTCATAATTTATAATTCATGATTCATGATTCATGATTCAATTCATAATTCATGATTCAATTCATGATTCATTTCATGATTCATGATTCATGATTCGATTCATGATTCATGATTTATGATTCAATTCATGATTCATGATTCATGATTTGATTCATTATTCAGGATTCAGGATTCAATTCATGATTCATGATTCATGATTCAATTCATGATTCATGATTCGATTCATGATTCATGATTCAATTAATGATTCATGATTCATGATTCAATTCATGATTCATGATTCATGATACAATTCATGATTCAATTCATGATTCAACTCATGATTCATGATTCAATTCATGATTCATGATTCGATTCATGATTCATGATTCAATTCATGATTCAATTCATGATTCATGATTCAATTCATAATTTATGATTGAAATCATAATTCATGATTCAATACATGATTCATGATTCATGATTCAATTCATGATTCATTATTCAATTCATGATTCATTTTTCATGATTCAATTCATGATTCATGATTCATGTTTCAATTCATGATTCATGATTCGATTCATGATTCATGATTCATGATTCATGATTCAATTCATGATTCATGATTCATGATTCAATTCATGATTCATGATTCATGATTTAATTTATGATTCATGATTCATGATTCATGATTCAATTCATGATTCATGATTCAATTCATCATTCAATTCCTGATTCATGATTCATAATTCAATTCATGATTCATAATTTATGATTCATGATTCAATTTATAATTTATAATTCATGATTCATGATTCATGATTTGATTCATGATTCAATTCATGATTCATGATTCATGATTCATGATTCATGATTCATGATTCATGATTTGATTCATGATTCAATTCATGATTCATGATTCATGATTCAATTAATGATTGATGATTCATGATTCAATTCATGATTCATGATTCATTTCATGATTCAATTCATGATTCAACTCATGATTCATGATTCAATTCATGATTTATGATTCGATTCATGATTCATGATTCAATTCATGAATCATGATTCAATTTATGATTCATGATTCATGATTCGATTCATGATTCATGATTCAATTCATGATTCATGATTGATAGTTGATGATTTGATTCATGATTCATGATGCAATTCATGATTTAATTTCTGATTCACTTCATTATTCACGATTCGATTTATGATTCATGATTCAATTCATAATTCATGATTCATGATTTATGATTATATTCATGATTCATAATTAGATTCATGATTCAATTCATGATTAAATTCATGATTCATGATTTAATTCATTATTCAATTCATGATTCATGATTTGATTCATGATTCATGATTCAATTCATGATTCAATTCATGATTCATTATTCATGATTCAAATCATGATTCATGATTCATGATTCATGATTCAATTCATTAATTCATGATTTGTGATTCATGATTCAATTCATGATTCATGATTCGATTCATGATTCATGATTTATGGTTCAATTCATTATTCATGATTCATGATTCAATTCATGTTTCATGATTCATGATTCAATTCATGATTCATGATTTGATTCATGATTCTTGATTCATGATTTGATTCATGATTCTTGATTCATGATTCGATTCATGATTCATGATTCAATTCATGATTCATGATTCATGTTTCAATTCATAATTCATGATTCGATTCATGATTCATGATTCAATTCATGAATCGTGATTCATGATTCAATTCATGATTCATGATTCATGATTCATTTCATGATTCATGATTCATGATTCAATTCATGATTTAATTCATGATTCAAATTATGATTCATAATTCATGATTCAATTCATGATTCATGATTCATGATTAAATTCATGATACATGATTCAATTCATGATTCATGATTCATGATTCAATTCATGATTCATGAATCATGATTCGATTCATGATTCATGTTTCAATTCTTGATTCAATTCTTGATTCAATTCATAATTCAATTCATGATTCATGATTCATGATTCAATTCTTGATTCATGAATCATGATTCGATTCATGATTCATGTTTCAATTCATGATTCAATTCTTGATTCAATTCATAATTCAATTCATGATTCATGATTGAATTCATGATTCATGATTCATGATTCAATTCATGATTCATGATTCGATTAATGATTCATGATTCAATTCTTGATTCATGATCCATGATTCAATTCATGATTCATGATTCAATTCATGATTCATGTTTTATGATTCAATTCATGATTCATGTTTTTATTTCATGATTCAATTCATGGTTCATGAATCTTGATTCAATTCATGATTTATTTCATGATTCTTGATTCATGATTCAATTTATGATTCAATTTATGATTCGTGATTCAATTTATGATTCATGATTTAATTCATGATTCATGACTCAATTCATGATTCATGATTCGATTCATGATTCATGATTCAAATCATGATTCATGATTTATTTCATGATTCATTTCATGATTCATGATTCAATTCATGATTCATGATTTAATTCATGATTCATGACTCAATTCATGATTCATGATTCGATTCATGATTCATGATTCGATTTATGATTCATGATTCAAATCATGATTCATGATTCGATTCATGATTCAATTCATGATTCATGATTCCTGATTCAATTCATGATTCATGATTCGATTAATGATTCATGATTCAATTCTTGATTCATGATTCATGATTCAATTCATGATTCATGATTCATGATTCATTTCATGATTCATGATTCATGATTCAATTCATGATTTAATACATGATTCAAATTATGATTCATAATTCTTGATTCAATTCATGATTCATGATTCAATTCATGATTCATGATTCATGATTCAATTCATGATTCATGATTCAATTCATGATTCATGATTCATGATTCATGATTTAATTCATGATTCATGATTCATGATTCAATTCATGATTCATGAATCATGATTCGATTCATGATTCATGTTTCAATTCTTGATTCAATTCTTGATTCAATTCATAATTCAATTCATGATTCATGATTTATGATTCAATTCTTGATTCATGAATCATGATTCGATTCATGATTCATGATTCAATTCTTGATTCATGAATCATGATTCGATTCATGATTCATGTTTCAATTCATGATTCAATTCTTGATTCAATTCATAATTCAATTTATGATTCATGATTCAATTCATGATTCATGATTCATGATTTAATGCATGATTCATGATTCAATGCATGATTCATGATTCATGTTTGAATTCATGATTCAATTCATGATTCATTTCATGATTCATTATTCAATTCATGATTCATGATTCAATTCATGGTTCATGATTCATGATTTAATTCATGATTCATGATTCGATTCATGATTCATGATTCAATTCATGATTCATGATTCAATTCATGATTCATGATTCAATTCATGATTCATGATTCGATTTATGATTCATGATTCAAATCATGATTCATGATTCGATTCATGATTCAATTCATGATTCATGATTCCTGATTCAATTCATGATTCATGATTCGATTAATGATTCATGATTCAATTCTTGATTCATGATTCATGATTCAATTCATGATTCATTATTCATTTCATGATTCATGATTCAATTCCTGATTCAATTCATGATTCAATTTATGATTAATAATTCATGATTCAATTCATGATTTATGATTCATGATTCGATTCAGGATTCATGATTCGATTCATGATTCATGATTCAATTCATGATTAATGATTCATTTCATGATTCATGACTCATGATTCAATTCATGATTCATGATTCAATTCATGATTCATGATTCGTGATTCATGATTCAATTCATGATTCATGATTCAATTCTTGATTCATGAATCATGATTCGATTCATGATTCATGATTCAAAATTTATGATTCATGATTCAATTATTAATTTATAATTCATGATTCATGATTCATGATTCATGATTCATGATTCATTTCACGATTCATGATTCAATTCATGATTCATGATTCAATTCATGATTCAATTCATGATTCAATTCATGATTTATGATTCGATTCATGATTCATGATTTATGAATTAATTCATGATTCATGATTCATGATTCATGATTCAATTCATGATTCATAATTCGATTCATGATTCATGATTTAATTAATGATTCATGATTCATGATTCAACTCATGATTCATGATTCAATTCATGATTAATGATTCGATTCATGATTCATGATTCAATTCATGATTCATGATTCAATTCATGATTCATGATTCAATTCATAATTTATGATTCGATTCATGATTCATAATTCAATTCATGATTCATGATTCATGATTCAATTCATGATTCATGATTCAATTCATGATTCATGATTCAATTCATAATTTATGATTCGATTCATGATTCATAATTCAATTCATGATTCATGATTCATGATTCAATTCATGATTCATTATTCAATTCATGATTCATGATTCAATTCATGATTCATGATTCAATTCCTGATTCATTATTTATGATTTAATTCATGATTCATAATTTATGATTCATGATTCAATTCATAATTTATAATTCATGATTCATGATTCATGATTCATGATTCATGATTCATGATTCAATTCATGATTTATGATTGAATTCATGATTCAATTCATGATTTATGATATATGATTTGATTCATGATTCATGATTCATGATTTGATTCATGAATTATGATTCGATTCATTATTCAAGATTCAATTCATGATTCGTGATTCATGATTCAATTCATGATTCATGATTCATGATTCATTTCATGATTCATGATTCATGATTCAATTCATGATTCAAATTATGATTCATAATTCATGATTCAATTCATGATTCATGATTCATGATTAAATTCATGATACATGATTCAATTCATGATTCATGATTCATGATTCAATTCATGATTCATGAATCATGATTCGATTCATGATTCATGTTTCAATTCTTGATTCAATTCTTGATTCAATTCATAATTCAATTCATGATTCATGATTCATGATTCAATTCTTGATTCATGAATCATGATTCGATTCATGATTCATGTTTCAATTCATGATTCAATTCTTGATTCAATTCATAATTCAATTCATGATTCATGATTGAATTCATGATTCATGATTCAATTCATGATTCATGATTCGATTAATGATTCATGATTCAATTCTTGATTCATGATCCATGATTCAATTCATGATTCATGATTCAATTCATGATTCATGTTTTATGATTCAATTCATGATTCATGTTTTTATTTCATGATTCAATTCATGGTTCATGAATCTTGATTCAATTCATGATTTATTTCATGATTCTTGATTCATGATTCAATTTATGATTCAATTCATTATTCGTGATTCAATTTATGATTCATTATTCATGATTCATGATTCATGATTCAATTCGTGATTCATGATTCAAATCATGATTCATGATTTATTTCATGATTCATTTCATGATTCATGATTTAATTCATGATTCATGACTCAATTCATGATTCATGATTCGATTCATGATTCATGATTCGATTTATGATTCATGATTCAAATCATGATTCATGATTCGATTCATGATTCAATTCATGATTCATGATTCCTGATTCAATTCATGATTCATGATTCGATTAATGATTCATGATTCAATTCTTGATTCATGATTCATGATTCAATTCATGATTCATTATTCATTTCATGATTCATGATTCAATTCCTGATTCAATTCATGATTCAATTTATGATTAATAATTCATGATTCAATTCATGATTTATGATTCATGATTCGATTCAGGATTCATGATTCGATTCATGATTCATGATTCAATTCATGATTAATGATTCATTTCATGATTCATGACTCATGATTCAATTCATGATTCATGATTCAATTCATGATTCATGATTCGTGAATCATGATTCGATTCATGATTCATGATTCAAAATTTATGATTCATGATTCAATTGATAATTTATAATTCATAATTCATGATTCATGATTCATGATTCATGATTCATTTCACGATTCATGATTCAATTCATGATTCATGATTCAATTCATGATTCAATTCATGATTCAATTCATGATTTATGATTCGATTCATGATTCATGATTTATGAATTAATTCATGATTCATGATTCATGATTCATGATTCAATTCATGATTCATAATTCGATTCATGATTCATGATTTAATTAATGATTCATGATTCATGATTCAACTCATGATTCATGATTCAATTCATGATTAATGATTCGATTCATGATTCATGATTCAATTCATGATTCATGATTCAATTCATGATTCATGATTCAATTCATAATTTATGATTCGATTCATGATTCATAATTCAATTCATGATTCATGATTCATGATTCAATTCATGATTCATGATTCAATTCATGATTCATGATTCAATTCATAATTTATGATTCGATTCATGATTCATAATTCAATTCATGATTCATGATTCATGATTCAATTCATGATTCATTATTCAATTCATGATTCATGATTCATGATTCAATTCATGATTCATGATTCAATTCCTGATTCATTATTTATGATTTAATTCATGATTCATAATTTATGATTCATGATTCAATTCATAATTTATAATTCATGATTCATGATTCATGATTCATGATTCATGATTCAATTCATGATTTATGATTGAATTCATGATTCAATTCATGATTTATGATATATGATTTGATTCATGATTCATGATTCATGATTTGATTCATGAATTATGATTCGATTCATTATTCAAGATTCAATTCATGATTCGTGATTCATGATTCAATTCATGATTCATGATTCATGATTCATTTCATGATTCATGATTCATGATTCAATTCATGATTTAATTCATGATTCAAAGTATGATTCATAATTCATGATTCAATTCATGATTCATGATTCATGATTAAATTCATGATACATGATTCAATTCATGATTCATGATTCATGATTCAATTCATGATTCATGAATCATGATTCGATTCATGATTCATGTTTCAATTCTTGATTCAATTCTTGATTCAATTCATAATTCAATTCATGATTCATGATTCATGATTCAATTCTTGATTCAATTCATAATTCAATTCATGATTCAATTCTTGATTCAATTCATAATTCAATTCATGATTCATGATTGAATTCATGATTCATGATTCATGATTCAATTCATGATTCATGATTCGATTAATGATTCATGATTCAATTCTTGATTCATGATCCATGATTCAATTCATGATTCATGATTCAATTCATGATTCATGTTTTATGATTCAATTCATGATTCATGTTTTTATTTCATGATTCAATTCATGGTTCATGAATCTTGATTCAATTCATGATTTATTTCATGATTCTTGATTCATGATTCAATTTATGATTCAATTCATGATTCGTGATTCAATTTATGATTCATTATTCATGATTCATGATTCATGATTCAATTCGTGATTCATGATTCATTTCATGATTCATGATTTATTTCATGATTCATTTCATGATTCATGATTCAATTCATGATTCATGATTTAATTCATGATTCATGACTCAATTCATGATTCATGATTCGATTCATGATTCATGATTCAATTCATGATTCATGATTTAATTCATGATTCATGATTCATTTCATGATTCATTTCATGATTTATGATTCAATTCATTATTCATGATTCATGATTCAATTCTTGATTCATGATTCAATTCTTGATTCATGATTCAATTCTTGATTCATGATTCATGATTCATGATTCATGATTCATGATTCAATTCATGATTCAAGTTTTATGATTTAATTCATTATTCATGATTTATTTCATGATTCAATTCATGGTTCATGAATCTTGATTCAATTCATGATTTATTTCATGATTCATGATTCAATTCATGATTCATTATTCATGATTCATGATTAGATTCATGATTCATGATTCAATTCGTGATTCATGATTCATTTCATGATTCATTTCATGATTTATGATTCAATTCTTGATTCAAATCATGATTCATAATTTATTTCATGATTCATTTCATGATTCATAATTCAATTCATGATTCATGATTTATGATTCATGATTCATGATTCATGATTCAATTCATGATTCATAATTCGATTCATGATTTATGATTCGATTCATGATTCATGATTCGATTCATGATTCTTGATTCGAATCATGATTCATGATTCGATTCATAATTCATGATTCGATTCATGATTCAAGATTCACTTCATGATTCATGATTCAATTCATGATTCATGATTCATGATTCATTTCATGATTCATGATTCATGATTCAATTCATGATTTAATACATGATTCAAATTATGATTCATAATTCTTGATTCAATTCATGATTCATGATTCAATTCATGATTCATGATTCAATTCATGATTCATGATTCATGATTCAATTCATGATTCATGATTCAATTCATGATTCATGATTTAATTCATGATTCATGATTCATGATTCAATTCATGATTCATGAATCATGATTCGATTCATGATTCATGTTTCAATTCTTGATTCAATTCTTGATTCAATTCATAATTCAATTCATGATTCATGATTCATGATTTAATTCTTGATTCATGAATCATGATTCGATTCATGATTCATGATTCAATTCTTGATTCATGAATCATGATTCGATTCATGATTCATGTTTCAATTCATGATTCAATTCTTGATTCAATTCATAATTCAATTCATGAATCATGATTCAATTCATGATTCATGATTCATGATTTAATGCATGATTCATGATTCAATGCATGATTCATGATTCATGTTTGAATTCATGATTCAATTCATGATTCATTTCATGATTCATTATTCAATTCATGATTCATGATTCAATTCATGGTTCATGATTCATGATTTAATTCATGATTCATGATTCGATTCATGATTCATGATTCAATTCATGATTCATGATTCAATTCATGATTCATGATTCGATTTATGATTCATGATTCAAATCATGATTCATGATTCGATTCATGATTCAATTCATGATTCATGATTCATGATTCAATTCATGATTCATGATTCGATTAATGATTCATGATTCAATTCTTGATTCATGATTCATGATTCAATTTATGATTCATTATTCATTTCATGATTCATGATTCAATTCCTGATTCAATTCATGATTCAATTTATGATTCATAATTCATGATTCAATTCATGATTTATGATTCATGATTCATGATTCGATTCAGGATTCATGATTCGATTCATGATTCATGATTCAATTCATGATTAATGATTCATTTCATGATTCATGACTCATGATTCAATTCATGATTCCTGATTCAATTCATGATTCATGATTCGTGATTCATGATTCAATTCATGATTCATGATTCAATTCTTGATTCATGAATCATGATTTGATTCATGATTCATGATTCAAAATTTATGATTCATGATTCAATTGATCATTTATAATTCATGATTCATAAGTCATGATTCATGATTCATGATTCAATTCACGATTCATGATTCAATTCATGATTCATGATTCAATTCATGATTCAATTCATGATTCAATTCATGATTTATGATTCGATTCATGATTCATGATTTATGATTCAATTCATGATTCATGATTCATGATTCATGATTCAATTCATATTTCATAATTCGATTCATGATTCATGATTTAATTAATGATTCATGATTCATGATTCAACTCATGATTCATGATTCAATTCATGATTAATGATTCGATTCATGATTCATGATTCAATTCATGATTCATGATTCAATTCATGATTCATGATTCAATTCATAATTTATGATTCGATTCATGATTCATTATTCAATTCATGATTCATGATTCATGATTCAATTCATGATTCATTATTCAATTCATGATTCATGATTCATGATTCAATTCATAATTCATTATTCAATTCATAATTTAGGATTCGATTCATTATTCATGATTCAATTCATGATTCATGATTCAATTCCTGATTCATTATTCATGATTTAATTCATGATTCATAATTTATGATTCATGATTCAATTCATAATTTATAATTCATGATTCATGATTCATGATTCATGATTGAAATCATGATTTATGATTCAATTCATGATTTAATTCATGATTTATGATTCATGATTTGATTCATGATTCATGATTTGATTCATGAATTATGATTCGATTCATGATTCATGATTCAATTAATGATTGATGATTCATGATTCAATTCATGATTCATAATTCATGATTCAATTCATGATTCAATTCATGATTCAACTCATGATTCATGATTCAATTCTTGATTCATGATTCGATTCATGATTCATGATTCAAATCATGATTCATGATTTGATTCATGATTTATGATTCAATTCATGATTGATAATTCATGATTCGATTCATGATTCATGATTCAATTCATGATTCAATTTCTGATTCAATTCATGATTCATGATTCGATTTATGATTCATGATTCATGATTCATGATTTATGATTCAATTCATGATTCATAATTCAATTCATGATTCAATTCATGATTCAACTCATGATTCATGATTCAATTCATGATTCAATTCATGATTCATGATTTGATTCATGATTCATGATGTGATTCATGATTCATGATTCAATTCATGATTCATGATTCATGATTCGATTCATGATTCATGATTCATGATTCAATTCATGATTCATGATTCGATTCATGATTCATGATTTATGATTCAATTGATGATTCATGATTCAATTCATGATTCATAATTCATTATTCAATTCATGATTCATGATTTTATTCACGATTCCTGATTCATGATTTGATTCATGATTCTTGATTCATGATTCATGATTCGATTCATGATTCATGATTCATGATTCAATTCATAATTCATGATTTGATTCATAATTCAAGATTCAATTCATGATTCATGATTCATGATTCATGATTTATGATTCATGATTCATGATTCATTTCATGATTCAATATTTGATTCATGATTCATGATTCATGATTCAATTCATGATTCATGATTCATGATTCAATTCATGATTCAAAATTTATGATTCACGATTCAATTCATAATTTATAATTCATGATTCATGATTCATGATTCATGATTCAATTCATAATTCATGATTCAATTCATGATTCATTTCATGATTCATGATTCATGATTCGATTCATGATTCATGATTTATGATTCAATTCATGATTCATGATTTGATTCATTATTCAGGATTCAGGATTCAATTCATGATTCATGATTCATGATTCAATTCATGATTCATGATTCGATTCATGATTCATGATTCAATTAATGATTCATGATTCATGATTCAATTCATGATTCATGATTCATGATACAATTCATGATTCAATTCATGATTCAACTCATGATTCATGATTCAATTCATGATTCATGATTCGATTCATGATTCATGATTCAATTCATGATTCAATTCATGATTCATGATTCAATTCATAATTTATGATTGAAATCATAATTCATGATTCAATACATGATTCATGATTCATGATTCAATTCATGATTCATTATTCAATTCATGATTCATTTTTCATGATTCAATTCATGATTCATGATTCATGTTTCAATTCATGATTCATGATTCGATTCATGATTCATGATTCATGATTCATGATTCAATTCATGATTCATGATTCATGATTCAATTCATGATTCATGATTCATGATTTAATTTATGATTCATGATTCATGATTCAATTCATGATTCATGATTCAATTCATCATTCAATTCCTGATTCATGATTCATAATTCAATTCATGATTCATAATTTATGATTCATGATTCAATTTATAATTTATAATTCATGATTCATGATTTGATTCATGATTCAATTCATGATTCATGATTCATGATTCATGATTCATGATTCATGATTCATGATTCATGATTTGATTCATGATTCAATTCATGATTCATGATTCATGATTCAATTAATGATTGATGATTCATGATTCAATTCATGATTCATGATTCATTTCATGATTCAATTCATGATTCAACTCATGATTCATGATTCAATTCATGATTTATGATTCGATTCATGATTCATGATTCAATTCATGAATCATGATTCAATTTATGATTCATGATTCATGATTCGATTCATGATTCATGATTCAATTCATGATTCATGATTGATAGTTGATGATTTGATTCATGATTCATGATGCAATTCATGATTTAATTTCTGATTCAATTCATTATTCACGATTCGATTTATGATTCATGATTCAATTCATAATTCATGATTCATGATTTATGATTATATTCATGATTCATAATTAGATTCATGATTCAATTCATGATTAAATTCATGATTCATGATTTAATTCATTATTCAATTCATGATTCATGATTTGATTCATGATTCATGATTCAATTCATGATTCAATTCATGATTCATTATTCATGATTCAAATCATGATTCATGATTCATGATTCATGATTCAATTCATTAATTCATGATTTGTGATTCATGATTCAATTCATGATTCATGATTCGATTCATGATTCATGATTTATGGTTCAATTCATTATTCATGATTCATGATTCAATTCATGTTTCATGATTCATGATTCAATTCATGATTCATGATTTGATTCATGATTCTTGATTCATGATTTGATTCATGATTCTTGGTTCATGATTCGATTCATGATTCATGATTCATGATTCAATTCATGATTCATGATTCATGTTTCAATTCATAATTCATGATTCGATTCATGATTCATGATTCAATTCATGATTCGTGATTCATGATTCAATTCATGATTCATGATTCATGATTCATTTCATGATTCATGATTCATGATTCAATTCATGATTTAATTCATGATTCAAATTATGATTCATAATTCATGATTCAATTCATGATTCATGATTCATGATTAAATTCATGATACATGATTCAATTCATGATTCATGATTCATGATTCAATTCATGATTCATGAATCATGATTCGATTCATGATTCATGTTTCAATTCTTGATTCAATTCTTGATTCAATTCATAATTCAATTCATGATTCATGATTCATGATTCAATTCTTGATTCATGAATCATGATTCGATTCATGATTCATGTTTCAATTCATGATTCAATTCTTGATTCAATTCATAATTTAATTCATGATTCATGATTGAATTCATGATTCATGATTCATGATTCAATTCATGATTCATGATTCGATTAATGATTCATGATTCAATTCTTGATTCATGATCCATGATTCAATTCATGATTCATGATTCAATTCATGATTCATGTTTTATGATTCAATTCATGATTCATGTTTTTATTTCATGATTCAATTCATGGTTCATGAATCTTGATTCAATTCATGATTTATTTCATGATTCTTGATTCATGATTCAATTTATGATTCAATTTATGATTCGTGATTCAATTTATGATTCATGATTTAATTCATGATTCATGACTCAATTCATGATTCATGATTCGATTCATGATTCATGATTCAAATCATGATTCATGATTTATTTCATGATTCATTTCATGATTCATGATTCAATTCATGATTCATGATTTAATTCATGATTCATGACTCAATTCATGATTCATGATTCGATTCATGATTCATGATTCGATTTATGATTCATGATTCAAATCATGATTCATGATTCGATTCATGATTCAATTCATGATTCATGATTCCTGATTCAATTCATGATTCATGATTCGATTAATGATTCATGATTCAATTCTTGATTCATGATTCATGATTCAATTCATGATTCATTATTCATTTCATGATTCATGATTCAATTCCTGATTCAATTCATGATTCAATTTATGATTAATAATTCATGATTCAATTCATGATTTATGATTCATGATTCGATTCAGGATTCATGATTCGATTCATGATTCATGATTCAATTCATGATTAATGATTCATTTCATGATTCATGACTCATGATTCAATTCATGATTCATGATTCAATTCATGATTCATGATTCGTGATTCATGATTCAATTCATGATTCATGATTCAATTCTTGATTCATGAATCATGATTCGATTCATGATTCATGATTCAAAATTTATGATTCATGATTCAATTGATAATTTATAATTCATGATTCATGATTCATGATTCATGATTCATGATTCATTTCACGATTCATGATTCAATTCATGATTCATGATTCAATTCATGATTCAATTCATGATTCAATTCATGATTCATGATTCAATTCATGATTCATGATTCGATTCATGATTCATGATTCAAATCATGATTCATGATTTGATTCATGATTTATGATTCAATTCATGATTGATAATTCATGATTCGATTCATGATTCATGATTCAATTCATGATTCAATTTCTGATTCAATTCATGATTCATGATTCGATTTATGATTCATGATTCATGATTCATGATTTATGATTCAATTCATGATTCATAATTCAATTCATGATTCAATTCATGATTCAACTCATGATTCATGATTCAATTCATGATTCAATTCATGATTCATGATTTGATTCATGATTCATGATGTGATTCATGATTCATGATTCAATTCATGATTCATGATTCATGATTCGATTCATGATTCATGATTCATGATTCAATTCATGATTCATGATTCGATTCATGATTCATGATTTATGATTCAATTGATGATTCATGATTCAATTCATGATTCATAATTCATTATTCAATTCATGATTCATGATTTTATTCACGATTCCTGATTCATGATTTGATTCATGATTCTTGATTCATGATTCATGATTCGATTCATGATTCATGATTCATGATTCAATTCATAATTCATGATTTGATTCATAATTCAAGATTCAATTCATGATTCATGATTCATGATTCATGATTTATGATTCATGATTCATGATTCATTTCATGATTCAATATTTGATTCATGATTCATGATTCATGATTCAATTCATGATTCATGATTCATGATTCAATTCATGATTCAAAATTTATGATTCACGATTCAATTCATAATTTATAATTCATGATTCATGATTCATGATTCATGATTCAATTCATAATTCATGATTCAATTCATGATTCATTTCATGATTCATGATTCATGATTCGATTCATGATTCATGATTTATGATTCAATTCATGATTCATGATTCATGATTTGATTCATTATTCAGGATTCAGGATTCAATTCATGATTCATGATTCATGATTCAATTCATGATTCATGATTCGATTCATGATTCATGATTCAATTAATGATTCATGATTCATGATTCAATTCATGATTCATGATTCATGATACAATTCATGATTCAATTCATGATTCAACTCATGATTCATGATTCAATTCATGATTCATGATTCGATTCATGATTCATGATTCAATTCATGATTCAATTCATGATTCATGATTCAATTCATAATTTATGATTGAAATCATAATTCATGATTCAATACATGATTCATGATTCATGATTCAATTCATGATTCATTATTCAATTCATGATTCATTTTTCATGATTCAATTCATGATTCATGATTCATGTTTCAATTCATGATTCATGATTCGATTCATGATTCATGATTCATGATTCATGATTCAATTCATGATTCATGATTCATGATTCAATTCATGATTCATGATTCATGATTTAATTTATGATTCATGATTCATGATTCAATTCATGATTCATGATTCAATTCATCATTCAATTCCTGATTCATGATTCATAATTCAATTCATGATTCATAATTTATGATTCATGATTCAATTTATAATTTATAATTCATGATTCATGATTTGATTCATGATTCAATTCATGATTCATGATTCATGATTCATGATTCATGATTCATGATTCATGATTCATGATTCATGATTTGATTCATGATTCAATTCATGATTCATGATTCATGATTCAATTAATGATTGATGATTCATGATTCAATTCATGATTCATGATTCATTTCATGATTCAATTCATGATTCAACTCATGATTCATGATTCAATTCATGATTTATGATTCGATTCATGATTCATGATTCAATTCATGAATCATGATTCAATTTATGATTCATGATTCATGATTCGATTCATGATTCATGATTCAATTCATGATTCATGATTGATAGTTGATGATTTGATTCATGATTCATGATGCAATTCATGATTTAATTTCTGATTCAATTCATTATTCACGATTCGATTTATGATTCATGATTCAATTCATAATTCATGATTCATGATTTATGATTATATTCATGATTCATAATTAGATTCATGATTCAATTCATGATTAAATTCATGATTCATGATTTAATTCATTATTCAATTCATGATTCATGATTTGATTCATGATTCATGATTCAATTCATGATTCAATTCATGATTCATTATTCATGATTCAAATCATGATTCATGATTCATGATTCATGATTCAATTCATTAATTCATGATTTGTGATTCATGATTCAATTCATGATTCATGATTCGATTCATGATTCATGATTTATGGTTCAATTCATTATTCATGATTCATGATTCAATTCATGTTTCATGATTCATGATTCAATTCATGATTCATGATTTGATTCATGATTCTTGATTCATGATTTGATTCATGATTCTTGGTTCATGATTCGATTCATGATTCATGATTCATGATTCAATTCATGATTCATGATTCATGTTTCAATTCATAATTCATGATTCGATTCATGATTCATGATTCAATTCATGATTCGTGATTCATGATTCAATTCATGATTCATGATTCATGATTCATTTCATGATTCATGATTCATGATTCAATTCATGATTTAATTCATGATTCAAATTATGATTCATAATTCATGATTCAATTCATGATTCATGATTCATGATTAAATTCATGATACATGATTCAATTCATGATTCATGATTCATGATTCAATTCATGATTCATGAATCATGATTCGATTCATGATTCATGTTTCAATTCTTGATTCAATTCTTGATTCAATTCATAATTCAATTCATGATTCATGATTCATGATTCAATTCTTGATTCATGAATCATGATTCGATTCATGATTCATGTTTCAATTCATGATTCAATTCATGTTTCATGATTCATGATTCAATTCATGATTCATGATTTGATTCATGATTCTTGATTCATGATTTGATTCATGATTCTTGGTTCATGATTCGATTCATGATTCATGATTCATGATTCAATTCATGATTCATGATTCATGTTTCAATTCATAATTCATGATTCGATTCATGATTCATGATTCAATTCATGATTCGTGATTCATGATTCAATTCATGATTCATGATTCATGATTCATTTCATGATTTAATTCATGATTCAAATTATGATTCATAATTCATGATTCAATTCATGATTCATGATTCATGATTAAATTCATGATACATGATTCAATTCATGATTCATGATTCATGATTCAATTCATGATTCATGAATCATGATTCGATTCATGATTCATGTTTCAATTCTTGATTCAATTCTTGATTCAATTCATAATTCAATTCATGATTCATGATTCATGATTCAATTCTTGATTCATGAATCATGATTCGATTCATGATTCATGTTTCAATTCATGATTCAATTCTTGATTCAATTCATAATTTAATTCATGATTCATGATTGAATTCATGATTCATGATTCATGATTCAATTCATGATTCATGATTCGATTAATGATTCATGATTCAATTCTTGATTCATGATCCATGATTCAATTCATGATTCATGATTCAATTCATGATTCATGTTTTATGATTCAATTCATGATTCATGTTTTTATTTCATGATTCAATTCATGGTTCATGAATCTTGATTCAATTCATGATTTATTTCATGATTCTTGATTCATGATTCAATTTATGATTCAATTTATGATTCGTAATTCAATTTATGATTCATGATTTAATTCATGATTCATGACTCAATTCATGATTCATGATTCGATTCATGATTCATGATTCAAATCATGATTCATGATTTATTTCATGATTCATTTCATGATTCATGATTCAATTCATGATTCATGATTTAATTCATGATTCATGACTCAATTCATGATTCATGATTCGATTCATGATTCATGATTCGATTTATGATTCATGATTCAAATCATGATTCATGATTCGATTCATGATTCAATTCATGATTCATGATTCCTGATTCAATTCATGATTCATGATTCGATTAATGATTCATGATTCAATTCTTGATTCATGATTCATGATTCAATTCATGATTCATTATTCATTTCATGATTCATGATTCAATTCCTGATTCAATTCATGATTCAATTTATGATTAATAATTCATGATTCAATTCATGATTTATGATTCATGATTCGATTCAGGATTCATGATTCGATTCATGATTCATGATTCAATTCATGAATTATGATTCATTTCATGATTCATGACTCATGATTCAATTCATGATTCATGATTCAATTCATGATTCATGATTCGTGATTCATGATTCAATTCATGATTCATGATTCAATTCTTGATTCATGAATCATGATTCGATTCATGATTCATGATTCAAAATTTATGATTCATGATTCAATTGATAATTTATAATTCATGATTCATGATTCATGATTCATGATTCATGATTCATTTCACGATTCATGATTCAATTCATGATTCATGATTCAATTCATGATTCAATTCATGATTCAATTCATGATTTATGATTCGATTCATGATTCATGATTTATGAATTAATTAATGATTCATGATTCATGATTCATGATTCAATTCATGATTCATAATTCGATTCATGATTCATGATTTAATTAATGATTCATGATTCATGATTCAACTCATGATTCATGATTCAATTCATGATTAATGATTCGATTCATGATTCATGATTCAATTCATGATTCATGATTCAATTCATGATTCATGATTCAATTCATAATTTATGATTCGATTCATGATTCATAATTCAATTCATGATTCATGATTCATGATTCAATTCATGATTCATGATTCAATTCATGATTCATGATTCAATTCATAATTTATGATTCGATTCATGATTCATAATTCAATTCATGATTCATGATTCATGATTCAATTCATGATTCATTATTCAATTCATGATTCATGATTCATGATTCAATTCATGATTCATGATTCAATTCCTGATTCATTATTTATGATTTAATTCATGATTCATAATTTATGATTCATGATTCAATTCATAATTTATAATTCCTGATTCATGATTCATGATTCATGATTCATGATTCATGATTCAATTCATGATTTATGATTGAATTCATGATTCAATTCATGATTTATGATATATGATTTGATTCATGATTCATGATTCATGATTTGATTCATGAATTATGATTCGATTCATTATTCAAGATTCAATTCATGATTCGTGATTCATGATTCAATTCATGATTCATGATTCATGATTCATTTCATGATTCATGATTCATGATTCAATTCATGATTTAATTCATGATTCAAATTATGATTCATAATTCATGATTCAATTCATGATTCATGATTCATGATTAAATTCATGATACATGATTCAATTCATGATTCATGATTCAATTCATGATTCATGAATCATGATTCGATTCATGATTCATGTTTCAATTCTTGATTCAATTCTTGATTCAATTCATAATTCAATTCATGATTCATGATTCATGATTCAATTCTTGATTCATGAATCATGATTCGATTCATGATTCATGTTTCAATTCATGATTCAATTCTTGATTCAATTCATAATTCAATTCATGATTCATGATTGAATTCATGATTCATGATTCATGATTCAATTCATGATTCATGATTCGATTAATGATTCATGATTCAATTCTTGATTCATGATCCATGATTCAATTCATGATTCATGATTCAATTCATGATTCATGTTTTATGATTCAATTCATGATTCATGTTTTTATTTCATGATTCAATTCATGGTTCATGAATCTTGATTCAATTCATGATTTATTTCATGATTCTTGATTCATGATTCAATTTATGATTCAATTCATGATTCGTGATTCAATTTATGATTCATTATTCATGATTCATGATTCATGATTCAATTTGTGATTCATGATTCATTTCATGATTCATGATTTATTTCATGATTCATTTCATGATTCATGATTCAATTCATGATTCATGATTTAATTCATGATTCATGACTCAATTCATGATTCATGATTCGATTCATGATTCATGATTCAATTCATGATTCATGATTTAATTCATGATTCATGATTCATTTCATGATTCATTTCATGATTTATGATTCAATTCATTATTCATGATTCATGATTCAATTCTTGATTCATGATTCAATTCTTGATTCATGATTCATGATTCGATTCATGATTCATGATTCAATTCATGATTCAAGTTTTATGATTTAATTCATTATTCATGATTTATTTCATGATTCAATTCATGGTTCATGAATCTTGATTCAATTCATGATTTATTTCATGATTCATGATTCAATTCATGATTCATTATTCATGATTCATGATTAGATTCATGATTCATGATTCAATTCGTGATTCATGATTCATTTCATGATTCATTTCATGATTTATGATTCAATTCTTGATTCAAATCATGATTCATAATTTATTTCATGATTCATTTCATGATTCATGATTCAATTCATGATTCATGATTTATGATTCATGATTCATGATTCATGATTCAATTCATGATTCATAATTCGATTCATGATTTATGATTCGATTCATGATTCATGATTCGATTCATGATTCTTGATTCGAATCATGATTCATGATTCGATTCATAATTCATGATTCGATTCATGATTCAAGATTCACTTCATGATTCATGATTCAATTCATGATTCATGATTCATGATTCATTTCATGATTCATGATTCAATTCATGATTTAATACATGATTCAAATTATGATTCATAATTCTTGATTCAATTCATGATTCATGATTCATGATTCAATTCATGATTCATGATTCAATTCATGATTCATGATTCATGATTCAATTCATGATTCATGATTCAATTCATGATTCATGATTTAATTCATGATTCATGATTCATGATTCAATTCATGATTCATGAATCATGATTCGATTCATGATTCATGTTTCAATTCTTGATTCAATTCTTGATTCAATTCATAATTCAATTCATGATTCATGATTCATGATTTAATTCTTGATTCATGAATCATGATTCGATTCATGATTCATGATTCAATTCTTGATTCATGAATCATGATTCGATTCATGATTCATGTTTCAATTCATGATTCAATTCTTGATTCAATTCATAATTCAATTCATGAATCATGATTCAATTCATAATTCAATTCATGAATCATGATTCAATTCATGATTCATGATTCATGATTTAATGCATGATTCATGATTCAATGCATGATTCATGATTCATGTTTGAATTCATGATTCAATTCATGATTCATTTCATGATTCATTATTCAATTCATGATTCATGATTCAATTCATGGTTCATGATTCATGATTTAATTCATGATTCATGATTCGATTCATGATTCATGATTCAATTCATGATTCATGATTCAATTCATGATTCATGATTCGATTTATGATTCATGATTCAAATCATGATTCATGATTCGATTCATGATTCAATTCATGATTCATGATTCATGATTCAATTCATGATTCATGATTCGATTAATGATTCATGATTCAATTCTTGATTCATGATTCATGATTCAATTTATGATTCATTATTCATTTCATGATTCATGATTCAATTCCTGATTCAATTCATGATTCAATTTATGATTCATAATTCATGATTCAATTCATGATTTATGATTCATGATTCATGATTCGATTCAGGATTCCTGATTCAATTCATGATTCATGATTCGTGATTCATGATTCAATTCATGATTCATGATTCAATTCTTGATTCATGAATCATGATTCGATTCATGATTCATGATTCAAAATTTATGATTCATGATTCAATTGATCATTTATAATTCATGATTCATAAGTCATGATTCATGATTCATAATTCAATTCACGATTCATGATTCAATTCATGATTCATGATTCAATTCATGATTCAATTCATGATTCAATTCATGATTTATGATTCGATTCATGATTCATGATTTATGATTCAATTCATGATTCATGATTCATGATTCATGATTCAATTCATATTTCATAATTCGATTCATGATTCATGATTTAATTAATGATTCATGATTCATGATTCAACTCATGATTCATGATTCAATTCATGATTAATGATTCGATTCATGATTCATGATTCAATTCATGATTCATGATTCAATTCATGATTCATGATTCAATTCATAATTTATGATTCGATTCATGATTCATTATTCAATTCATGATTCATGATTCATGATTCAATTCATGATTCATTATTCAATTCATGATTCATGATTCATGATTCAATTCATAATTCATTATTCAATTCATAATTTAGGATTCGATTCATTATTCATGATTCAATTCATGATTCATGATTCAATTCCTGATTCATTATTCATGATTTAATTCATGATTCATAATTTATGATTCATGATTCAATTCATAATTTATAATTCATGATTCATGATTCATGATTCATGATTCAAATCATGATTTATGATTCAATTCATGATTTAATTCATGATTTATGATTCATGATTTGATTCATGATTCATGATTCATGATTTGATTCATGAATTATGATTCGATTCATGATTCATGATTCAATTAATGATTGATGATTCATGATTCAATTCATGATTCATGATTCATGATTCAATTCATGATTCAATTCATGATTCAACTCATGATTCATGATTCAATTCATGATTCGATTCATGATTCATGATTCAAATCATGATTCATGATTTGATTCATGATTTATGATTCAATTCATGATTTATGATTCAATTCATGATTCATAATTCAATTCATGATTCAATTCATGATTCAACTCATGATTCATGATTCAATTCATGATTCAATTCATGATTCATGATTTGATTCATGATTCATGATTCAATTCATGATTCATGATTCATGATTCGATTCATGATTCATGATTCATGATTCAATTCATGATTCATGATTCGATTCATGATTCATGATTTATGATTCAATTGATGATTCATGATTCAATTCATGATTCATAATTCATTATTCAATTCATGATTCATGATTTTATTCACGATTCCTGATTCATGATTTGATTCATGATTCTTGATTCATGATTCATGATTCGATTCATGATTCATGATTCATGATTCAATTCATAATTCATGATTTGATTCATAATTCAAGATTCAATTCATGATTCATGATTCATGATTCATGATTTATGATTCATGATTCATGATTCATTTCATGATTCAATATTTGATTCATGATTCATGATTCAATTCATGATTCATGATTCAATTCATGATTCAAAATTTATGATTCACGATTCAATTCATAATTTATAATTCATGATTCATGATTCATGATTCATGATTCAATTCATAATTCATGATTCAATTCATGATTCATTTCATGATTCATGATTCATGATTCGATTCATGATTCATGATTTATGATTCAATTCATGATTCATGATTCATGATTTGATTCATTCTTCAGGATTCAGGATTCAATTCATGATTCATGATTCATGATTCAATTCATGATTCATGATTCGATTCATGATTCATGATTCAATTAATGATTCATGATTCATGATTCAATTCATGATTCATGATACAATTCATGATTCAATTCATGATTCAACTCATGATTCATGATTCAATTCATGATTCATGATTCGATTCATGATTCATGATTCAATTCATGATTCAATTCATGATTCATGATTCAATTCATAATTTATGATTGAAATCATAATTCATGATTCAATACATGATTCATGATTCATGATTCAATTCATGATTCATTATTCAATTCATGATTCATTTTTCATGATTCAATTCATGATTCATGATTCATGTTTCAATTCATGATTCATGATTCGATTCATGATTCATGATTCATGATTCATGATTCAATTCATGATTCATGATTCATGATTCAATTCATGATTCATGATTCATGATTTAATTTATGATTCATGATTCATGATTCATGATTCAATTCATGATTCATGATTCAATTCATCATTCAATTCCTGA
Organism: Mixophyes australis; assembly: GCA_036250195.1. NCBI lineage: Eukaryota > Metazoa > Chordata > Amphibia > Anura > Limnodynastidae > Mixophyes > Mixophyes australis. The sequence goes on along the minus strand of JAVHZZ010000004.1, from coordinate 251,449,004 downwards.
TTCATGATTCATGATTCAATTCATGATTCATAATTTATGATTCATGATTCAATTTATAATTTATAATTCATGATTCATGATTCATGATTTGATTCATGATTCAATTCATGATTCATGATTCATGATTCATGATTCATGATTCATGATTCATGATTTGATTCATGATTCAATTCATGATTCATGATTCATGATTCAATTAATGATTGATGATTTATGATTCAATTCATGATTCATGATTCATGATTCATTTCATGATTCAATTCATGATTCAACTCATGATTCATGATTCAATTCATGATTTATGATTCGATTCATGATTCATGATTCAATTCATGAATCATGATTCAATTTATGATTCATGATTCATGATTCGATTCATGATTCATGATTCAATTCATGATTCATGATTGATAGTTGATGATTTGATTCATGATTCATGATGCAATTCATGATTTAATTTCTGATTCACTTCATTATTCATGATTCGATTTATGATTCATGATTCAATTCATAATTCATGATTCATGATTTATGATTATATTCATGATTCATAATTAGATTCATGATTCAGTTCATGATTAAATTCATGATTCATGATTTAAATCATTATTCAATTCATGATTCATGATTTGATTCATGATTCATGATTCAATTCATGATTCAATTCATGATTCATTATTCATGATTTAAATCATGATTCATGATTCATGATTCATGATTCAATTCATTAATTCATGATTTGTGATTCATGATTCAATTCATGATTCATGATTCGATTCATGATTCATGATTTATGGTTCAATTCATTATTCATGATTCATGATTCAATTCATGTTTCATGATTCATGATTCAATTCATGATTCATGATTTGATTCATGATTCTTGATTCATGATTTGATTCATGATTCTTGATTCATGATGCGATTCATGATTCATGATTCATGATTCAATTCATGATTCATGATTCATGTTTCAATTCATAATTCATGATTCGATTCATGATTCATGATTCAATTCATGATTCATGATTCATGATTCATTTCATGAGTCATTATTCGATTCATGATTCATGATTAATGATTCAATTTATTATTCATGATTCATGATTCAATTCATAATTCATGATTCGATTCATGATTCATGATTCAATTCATGATTCATGATTCATGATTCAATTCATGATTCATTATTAATGATTAAATTTATGATTCATGATTCATGATTCGTGAATCATGATACATGATTCGATTCATGATTCTTGATTCATGATTCAATTCATGATTCATGATTCATAATTCAATTTATGATTCATGATTCATGATTTGAATTATGATTCTTGATTCATGATTCATGATTTGATTCATGATTCATGATTCATGATTCAATTTATGATTCATGATTCATGATTCATGATTCAATTCATCATTCAATTCCTGATTCATGATTCATGATTCAATTCATGATTCATAATTTATGATTCATGATTCAATTCATAATTTATAATTCATGATTCATGATTCATGATTCATGATTTGATTCATGAATTATGAATCGATTCATGATTCATGATTCAATTAATGATTGATGATTCATGATTCAATTCATGATTCATGATTCATGATTCAATTCATGATTCAATTCATGATTCAACTCATGATTCATGATTCAATTCATGATTTATGATTCGATTCATGATTCATGATTCAATTCATGAATCATGATTCAATTCATGATTCATGATTCATGATTCAATTCATGATTCATGATTGATAATTTATGATTTGATTCATGATTCATGATGCAATTCATGATTTAATTTCTGATTCAATTCATTATTCTTGATTCGATTTATGATTCATGATTCAATTCATAAATCATGATTCATGATTTATGATTATATTCATGATTCATAATTCGATTCATGATTCAATTCATGATTCAATTCATGATTCATGATTTAATTCATTATTCAATTCATGATTCATGATTTGATTCATGATTCATGATTCAATTCATGATTCAATTCATGATTCATTATTCATGATTCAAATCATGATTCATGATTCATGATTCATGATTCAATTCATTAATTCATGATTTGTGATTCATGATTCAATTCATGATTCATGATTCAAATCATTATTCATGATTTGTGGTTCAATTCATTATTAATGATTCATGATTCAATTCATGTTTTATGATTCATGATTCAATTCATGAATCATGATTTGATTCATAATTCTTGATTCATGATTTGATTCATGATTCTTGATTCATGATTCATGATTCGATTCATGATTCATGATTCATGATGCAATTCATGATTCATGATTCATGTTTCAATTCATAATTCATGATTCGATTCATGATTCATGATTCAATTCATGATTCATGATTCATGATTCATTTCATGAGTCATTATTCGATTCCTGATTCAATTCATGATTCAATTTATGATTCATAATTCATGATTCAATTCATGATTTATGATTCATGATTCATGATTCGATTCAGGATTCCTGATTCAATTCATGATTCATGATTCGTGATTCATGATTCAATTCATGATTCATGATTCAATTCTTGATTCATGAATCATGATTCGATTCATGATTCATGATTCAAAATTTATGATTCATGATTCAATTGATCATTTATAATTCATGATTCATAAGTCATGATTCATGATTCATAATTCAATTCACGATTCATGATTCAATTCATGATTCATGATTCAATTCATGATTCAATTCATGATTCAATTCATGATTTATGATTCGATTCATGATTCATGATTTATGATTCAATTCATGATTCATGATTCATGATTCATGATTCAATTCATATTTCATAATTCGATTCATGATTCATGATTTAATTAATGATTCATGATTCATGATTCAACTCATGATTCATGATTCAATTCATGATTAATGATTCGATTCATGATTCATGATTCAATTCATGATTCATGATTCAATTCATGATTCATGATTCAATTCATAATTTATGATTCGATTCATGATTCATTATTCAATTCATGATTCATGATTCATGATTCAATTCATGATTCATTATTCAATTCATGATTCATGATTCATGATTCGATTCATGATTCGTGATTCAAATTATGATTCATGATTGATAATTCATGATTCGATTCATGATTCATGATTCAATTCATGATTCAATTTCTGATTCAATTCATGATTCATGATTCGATTTATGATTCATGATTCATGATTCAATTCATAATTCATGATTCATTATTTATGATTCAATTCATGATTCACAATTCGATTCATGATTCAATTCATGATTCAATTCATGATTCATGATTCAATTCATGATTCAATTCATGAATCATGATTTGATTCATGATTCATGATTTATGATTCAATTCATGATTCATAATTCGATTAATGATTCAATTTATTATTCATGATTCATGATTCAATTCATAATTCATGATTCGATTCATGATTCATGATTCAATTCATAATTCATGATTCGATTCATGATTCATGATTCAATTCATGATTCATGATTCAAGTCATGATTCATGATTCAATTCATGATTCATTATTAATGATTAAATTTATGATTCATGATTCATGATTCGTGATTCATGATTCATGATTCGATTCATGATTCTTGATTCATGATTCAATTCATGATTCATGATTCAATTCATAATTTATGATTCGATTCATGATTAATGATTCAATTCATAAATCATGATTCATGATTCAATTTATGATTCATGATTCGATTCATGATTCATGACTCATGATTCAATTCATGATTCATGATTCATGATTCAAGTCATGATTCATGATTGATGATTCATGATTGATGATTTAATTCATGATTCATGATTCATGATTCATGATTTAATTCATGATTCATGATTCATGATTCCTGATTCATGATTCATGATTCAATTCATGATTCATAATTTATGATTCATGATTCAATTTATAATTTATAATTCATGATTCATGATTCATGATTCATGATTTGATTCATGATTCAATTCATGATTCATGATTCATGATTCATGATTCATGATTCATGATTTGATTAATGAATTATGAATCGATTCATGATTCATTATTCAATTAATGATTGATGATTCATGATTCAATTCATGATTCATGATTCATGATTCAATTCATGATTCAATTCATGATTCAACTCATGATTCATGATTCAATTCATGATTTATGATTCGATTCATGATTCATGATTCAATTCATGAATCATGATTCAATTCATGATTCATGATTCATGATTCGATTCATGATTCATGATTCAATTCATGATTCATGATTGATAGTTGATGATTTGATTCATGATTCATGATGCAATTCATGATTTAATTTCTGATTCACTTCATTATTCATGATTCGATTTATGATTCATGATTCAATTCATAATTCATGATTCATGATTTATGATTATATTCATGATTCATAATTAGATTCATGATTCAATTCATGATTCAATTCATGATTCATGATTTAATTCATTATTCAATTCATGATTCATGATTTGATTCATGATTCATGATTCAATTCATGATTCAATTCATGATTCATTATTCATGATTCAAATCATGATTCATGATTCATGATTCATGATTCAATTCATTAATTCATGATTTGTGATTCATGATTCAATTCATGATTCATGATTCGATTCATGATTCATGATTTATGGTTCAATTCATTATTCATGATTCATGATTCAATTCATGTTTCATGATTCATGATTCAATTCATGATTCATGATTTGATTCATGATTCTTGATTCATGATTTGATTCATGATTCTTGATTCATGATTCGATTCATGATTCATGATTCATGATTCAATTCATGATTCATGATTCATGTTTCAATTCATAATTCATGATTCGATTCATGATTCATGATTCAATTCATGATTCATGATTCATGATTCATTTCATGAGTCATTATTCGATTCATGATTCATGATTAATGATTCAATTTATTATTCATGATTCATGATTCAATTCATAATTCATGATTCGATTCATGATTCATGATTCAATTCATGATTCATGATTCATAATTCAATTTATGATTCATGATTCATGATTTAATTCATGATTCATGATTTGAATTATGATTCTTGATTCATGATTCATGATTTGATTCATGATTCATGATTTATGATTCAATTTATGATTCATGATTCATGATTCATGATTCAATTCATCATTCAATTCCTGATTCATGATTCATGATTCAATTCATGATACATAATTTATGATTCATGATTCAATTCATAATTTATAATTCATGATTTATGGTTCATGATTTGATTCATGATTCAAATTATGATTCATGATTCATGATTCATGATTCATGATTTGATTCATGAATTATGAATCAATTCATGATTCATGATTCAATTAATGATTCATGATTCATGATTCAATTCATGATTCAACTCATGATTCATGATTCAATTCATGATTTATGATTCGATTCATGATTCATGATTCAATTCATGAATCATGATTCAATTCATGATTCATGATTCTTGTTTCAATTCATTATTCATGATTGATAATTTATGATTTGATTCATGATTCATGATGCAATTCATGATTTAATTTCTGATTCAATTTATTATTCATGATTCGATTTATGATTCATGATTCAATTCATAAATCATGATTCATGATTTATGATTATATTCATGATTCATAATTCGATTCATGATTCAATTCATGATTCAATTCATGATTCATGATTTAATTCATTATTCAATTCATGATTCATGATTTGATTCATGATTCATGATTCAATTCATGATTCAATTCATGATTCATTATTCATGATTCAAATCATGATTCATGATTCATGATTCATGATTCAATTCATTAATTCATGATTTGTGATTCATGATTCAATTCATGATTCATGATTCAAATCATTATTCATGATTTGTGGTTCAATTTATTATTCATGATTCATGATTCAATTCATGTTTCATGATTCATGATTCAATTCATGATTCATGATTTGATTCATAATTCTTGATTCATGATTTGATTCATGATTCTTGATTCATGATTCATGATTCGATTCATGATTCATGATTCAATTCATGATTCATGTTTCAATTCATAATTCATGATTCGATTCATGATTCATGATTCAATTCATGATTCATGATTCATGATTCATTTCATGAGTCAGTATTCGATTCATGATTCATGATTCATGATTCGATTCATGATTCATGATTCATGATTCAATTCATAATTTATGATTTGATTCATGATTAATGATTCAATTCATGATTCATGATTCATGATTCGATTCATGATTCATGATTCAAATTATGATTCATGATTGATAATTCATGATTCGATTCATGATTCATGATTCAATTCATGATTCAATTTCTGATTCAATTCATGATTCATGATTCGATTTATGATTCATGATTCATGATTCAATTCATAATTCATGATTCATTATTTATGATTCAATTCATGATTCACAATTCGATTCATGATTCAATTCATGATTCAATTCATGATTCATGATTCAATTCATGATTCAATTCATGAATCATGATTTGATTCATGATTCATGATTTATGATTCAATTCATGATTCATAATTCGATTAATGATTCAATTTATTATTCATGATTCATGATTCAATTCATAATTCATGATTCGATTCATGATTCATGATTCAATTCATAATTCATGATTCGATTCATGATTCATGATTCAATTCATGATTCATGATTCAAGTCATGATTCATGATTCAATTCATGATTCATTATTAATGATTAAATTTATGATTCATGATTCATGATTCGTGATTCATGATTCATGATTCGATTCATGATTCTTGATTCATGATTCAATTCATGATTCATGATTCAATTCATAATTTATGATTCGATTCATGATTAATGATTCAATTCATAAATCATGATTCATGATTCAATTTATGATTCATGATTCGATTCATGATTCATGACTCATGATTCAATTCATGATTCATGATTCATGATTCAAGTCATGATTCATGATTGATGATTCATGATTGATGATTTAATTCATGATTCATGATTCATGATTCATGATTTAATTCATGATTCATGATTCATGATTCCTGATTCATGATTCATGATTCAATTCATGATTCATAATTTATGATTCATGATTCAATTTATAATTTATAATTCATGATTCATGATTCATGATTCATGATTTGATTCATGATTCAATTCATGATTCATGATTCATGATTCATGATTCATGATTCATGATTTGATTAATGAATTATGAATCGATTCATGATTCATTATTCAATTAATGATTGATGATTCATGATTCAATTCATGATTCATGATTCATGATTCAATTCATGATTCAATTCATGATTCAACTCATGATTCATGATTCAATTCATGATTTATGATTCGATTCATGATTCATGATTCAATTCATGAATCATGATTCAATTCATGATTCATGATTCATGATTCGATTCATGATTCATGATTCAATTCATGATTCATGATTGATAGTTGATGATTTGATTCATGATTCATGATGCAATTCATGATTTAATTTCTGATTCACTTCATTATTCATGATTCGATTTATGATTCATGATTCAATTCATAATTCATGATTCGATTCATGATTCATGATTCAATTCATGATTCATGATTCATAATTCAATTTATGATTCATGATTCATGATTTAATTCATGATTCATGATTTGAATTATGATTCTTGATTCATGATTCATGATTTGATTCATGATTCATGATTTATGATTCAATTTATGATTCATGATTCATGATTCATGATTCAATTCATCATTCAATTCCTGATTCATGATTCATGATTCAATTCATGATACATAATTTATGATTCATGATTCAATTCATAATTTATAATTCATGATTTATGGTTCATGATTTGATTCATGATTCAAATTATGATTCATGATTCATGATTCATGATTCATGATTTGATTCATGAATTATGAATCAATTCATGATTCATGATTCAATTAATGATTCATGATTCATGATTCAATTCATGATTCAACTCATGATTCATGATTCAATTCATGATTTATGATTCGATTCATGATTCATGATTCAATTCATGAATCATGATTCAATTCATGATTCATGATTCTTGATTCAATTCATTATTCATGATTGATAATTTATGATTTGATTCATGATTCATGATGCAATTCATGATTTAATTTCTGATTCAATTTATTATTCATGATTCGATTTATGATTCATGATTCAATTCATAAATCATGATTCATGATTTATGATTATATTCATGATTCATAATTCGATTCATGATTCAATTCATGATTCAATTCATTAATTCATGATTTGTGATTCATGATTCAATTCATGATTCATGATTCAAATCATTATTCATGATTTGTGGTTCAATTTATTATTCATGATTCATGATTCAATTCATGTTTCATGATTCATGATTCAATTCATGATTCATGATTTGATTCATAATTCTTGATTCATGATTTGATTCATGATTCTTGATTCATGATTCATGATTCGATTCATGATTCATGATTCAATTCATGATTCATGTTTCAATTCATAATTCATGATTCGATTCATGATTCATGATTCAATTCATGATTCATGATTCATGATTCATTTCATGAGTCAGTATTCGATTCATGATTCATGATTCATGATTCAATTCATGATTCATGATTCATGATTCAATTCATAATTTATGATTTGATTCATGATTAATGATTCAATTCATGATTCATGATTCATGATTCGATTCATGATTCATGATTCAAATTATGATTCATGATTGATAATTCATGATTCGATTCATGATTCATGATTCAATTCATGATTCAATTTCTGATTCAATTCATGATTCATGATTCGATTTATGATTCATGATTCATGACTCAATTCATAATTCATGATTCATGATTTATGATTCAATTCATGATTCATAATTCGATTCATGATTCAAATTATGATTCAATTCATGATTCATGATTCAATTCATGATTCAATTCATGAATCATGATTTGATTCATGATTCATGATTTATGATTCAATTAATGATTCATAATTCGATTAATGATTCAATTTATTATTCATGATTCATGATTCAATTCATAATTCATGATTCGATTCATGATTCATGATTCAATTCATGATTCATGATTCATGATTCAAGTCATGATTCATGATTCAATTCATGATTCATTATTAATGATTAAATTTATGATTCATGATTCATGATTAGTGATTCATGATTCATGATTCGATTCATGATTCTTGATTCATGATTCAATTCATGATTCATGATTCAATTCATAATTTATGATTCGATTCATGATTAATGATTCAATTCATAAATCATGATTCATGATTCAATTTATGATTCATGATGCGATTCATGATTCATGACTCATGATTCAATTCATGATTCATGATTCATGATTCAAGTCATGATTCATGATTCATGATTCATGATTGATGATTTAATTCATGATTCATGATTCATGATTCATGATTTAATTCATGATTCATGATTCATGATTCATGATTCATGAGTCATGATTCAATTCATGATTCATGATTTATGATTCATGATTCATGATTCATGATTCATGATTCAATTAATGATTGATGATTCATGATTCAATTCATGATTCATGATTCATGATTCAATTCATGATTTATGATTTGATTCAAGATTCATGATTCAATTCATGATTCATGATTCAATTCATGATTCATGATTCATGATTCGATTCATGATTCATGATTCAATTCATGATTCATGATTGATAATTCATGATTCGATTCATGATTCATGATTCAATTCATGATTCAATTTCTGATTCAATTCATAATTTATGATTCATGATTTATGATTCAATTCATGATTCATAATTCGATTCATGATTCAATTCATGATTCAATTCATGATTCATGATTCAATTCATGATTCAATTCATGATTCATGATTTGATTCATGATTCATGATTTATGATTCAATTCATGATTCATAATTCGATTCATGATTCAATTCATGATTCAATTCATGATTCATGATTCAATTCATGATTCATGGTTCAATTCATAATTTATGATTCGATTCATGATTCATGATTCAATTTATGATTCATAATTCATGATTCAATTCATGATTCATGATTCGATTCATGATTCATGATTCATAATTCATGATTCATGATTCAATTCATGATTCATGATTCTTGATTCAATTTATGATTCATGATTCATGATTCATGATTCAATTCCTGTTTCAATTCCTGATTCATGATTCATGATTCAATTCATGATTCATAATTTATGATTCATGAGTCAATTCATAATTTATAATTTATGATTCATGATTAATGATTCATGATTCAATTCATGATTCATGATTCAATTCATGATTCAATTCATGATTCAATTCATGATTCATGATTCATGATTCATGATTTGATTCATGATTCATGATTCATGATTCATGATTCATGATTTGATTCATGAATTATGATTCGATTCATGATTCATAATTCAATTAATGATTGATGATTCAAGATTCAATTCATGATTCATGATTCATGATTCATGATTCAATTCATGATTCAATTCATGATTCAACTCATGATTCATGATTCAATTCATGATTCATGATTCGATTCATGATTCATGATTCAATTCATGATTCATGATTCAATTCATGATTCATGATTCGATACATGAATTATGATTCAATTCATGATTCAAGATTCGATTCATGATTCATGATTCAATTCATGATTCAATTTCTGATTCAATTCATGATTCATTATTCGATTTATGATTCATGATTCATGATTCAATTCATAATTCATGATTCATGATTTATGATTCAATTCATGATTCCTAATTCAATTTATGATTCAATACATGATTCATGATTCAATTCATGATTAAATTCATGATTCATGATTAAATTCATGATTCATGATTCATGATTCAATTCATGATTCAAAATTTATGATTCATGAATCAATTGATAATTTATAATTCATTATTCATGATTCAATTCACGATTCATGATTCAATTCATGATTCATGATTTATGATTCAATTCATGATTCATGATTCATGATTCATGATTTAATTAATGATTCATGATTCATGATTCAATTCATGATTTATGATTCATGATTCAATTCAGGATTCAACTCATGATTCATGATTCAATTAATGATTAATGATTCAATACATGATTCATGATTCAATTCATGATTCATGATTCAATTCATGATTCATGATTCAATTCATAATTTATGATTCGATTCATGATTCATGATTCAATTCATGATTCATGATTCATGATTCAATTCATGATTCAATATTCAATTCATGATTCATGATTCATGATTCAATTCATAATTCATTATTCAATTCATAATTTAGGATTCGATTCAGAATTCATGATTCAATTCATGATTCATGATTCAATTCCTGATTCATGATTCATGATTTAATTCATGATTCATAATTTATGATTCATGATTCAATTCATAATTTATAATTCATGATTCATGATTCATGATTCATGATTCATGATTCAATTCATGATTCATGATTAATGATTCATGATTTGATTCATGATTCATGATTCATGATTTGATTCATGAATTATGATTCGATTCATGATTCATGATTCAATTAATGATTGATGATTCATGATTCAATTCATGATTCATGATTCATGATTCAATTCATGATTCAATTCATGATTCAACTCATGATTCATGATTCAATTCATGATTCATGATTTGATTCATGATTCATGATTCAATTCATGATTAATGATTCATGATTTGATTCATGATTCATGATTCAATTCATAATTCATGACTGATAATTCATGATTCAATTCATGATTCAATTTCTGATTCAATTCATGATTCATGATTCGATTTATGATTCATGATTTATGTATCAATTCATGATTCATAATTCAATTCATGATTCAATTCATGATTCAACTCATGATTCATGATTCAATTCATGATTCAATTCATGATTCATGATTTGATTCATGATTCATGATTCAAATCATGATTCAATTCATGATTCATGATTCAATTCATTAATTCATGATTTGTGATTCATGATTCAATTCATGATTCATGATTCGATTCATGATTCATGATTTATGGTTTAATTCATTATTCATGATTCATGATTCAATTCATGTTTCATGATTCATGATTCAATTCATGATTCATGATTTGATTCATGATTCTTGATTCATGATTTGATTCATGATTCTTGATTCATGATTCATGATTCGATTCATGATTCATGATTCATGATTCAATTCATGATTCATGATTCATGTTTCAATTCATAATTCATGATTCGATTCATGATTCATGATTCAATTCATGATTCATGATTCATGATTCATTTCATGAGTCATTATTTGATTCATGATTCATGATTAATGATTCAATTTATGATTCATGATTCATGATTCAATTCATAATTCATGATTCGATTCATGATTCATGATTCAATTCATGATTCATGATTCAATTCATGATTCATGATTCATGATTCATGATTCATAATTCAATTCATGATTCATGATTCAAGATTTAATTCATGATTCATGATTTGAATTATGATTCTTGATTCATGATTCATGATTTGATTCATGATTCATGATTCATGATTCAATTCATGATTCATGATTCAATTCATAATTTATGATTCGATTCATGATTAATGATTCAATTCATAATTCATGATTCATGATTCAATTTATGATTCATGATTCGATTCATGATTAATGATTCATGATTCAATTCATGATTCATGATTCATGATTCAAGTCATGATTCATGATTCATGATTCATGATTCATGATTTAATTCATGATTCATGATTCATGATTCATGATTCAATTCATGATTCATGATTCATGATTTGATTCATGATTCATGATTCATGATTCATGATTCATAATTCATGATTTGATTCATGAATTATGATTCGATTCATGATTTGTGATTCAATTAATGATTGATGATTCATGATTCAATTCATGATTCATGATTCATGATTCATGATTCAATTCATGATTTATGATTTGATTCATGATTCATGATTCAATTCATGATTCATGATTCAATTCATGATTCATGATTCATGATTCGATTCATGATTCATGATTCAATTCATGATTCATGATTGATAATTCATGATTCGATTCATGATTCATGATTCAATTCATGATTCAATTTCTGATTCAATTCATGATTCATGATTCGATTTATGATTCATGATTCATGACTCAATTCATAATTCATGATTCATGATTTATGATTCAATTCATGATTCATAATTCGATTCATGATTCAATTCATGATTCAATTCATGATTCATGATTCAATTCATGATTCAATTCATGATTCATGATTTGATTCATGATTCATGATTTATGATTCAATTTATGATTCATAATTCGATTCATGATTCAATTCATGATTCATGATTCAATTCATGATTCAATTCATGATTCATGATTCAAACCATGATTCAATTCATGATTCATGATTTGATTCATGATTCATGATTTGATTCATGATTCATGATTTGATTCATGATTCATGATTCGATTCATGATTAAATTCATTATTCATTATTCATGATTCGATTCATGATTCATGATTCATTATTCAATTCATGATTCATGATTCATGATTCAATTCATGATTTTATTCATGATTCCTGATTCATGATTTGATTCATGATTCTTGATTCATGATTCATGATTCGATTCATGATTCATGATTCCTGATTCAATTCATAATTCATGATTCGATTCATAATTCAAGATTCAATTTATGATTCATGATTCAATTCATGATTCAAAATTTATGATTCACGATTCAATTCATAATTTATAATTCATGATTCATGATTCATGATTCAATTCATAATTCATGATTCAATTCATGATTCATTTCATGATTCATGATTCATTTCATGATTCATGATTCATGATTCGATTCATGATTCATGATTTATGATTCAATTCATGATTCATGATTCATGATTCAATTCATGATTTATGATTCATGATTCATGATTCAATTCATGATTCATGATTCGATTCATGACTCATGATTCAATTAATGATTCATGATTCATGATTCAATTCATGATTCATGATTCATGATTCATGATTCATGATTCAATTCATGATTCATGATTCAATTCATGATTCATGATTCAATTCATGATTCATGATTCAATTCATAATTTATGATTTAATTCATAATTCATGATTCAATTCATGATTCATGATTCATGATTCAATTCATGACTCATTATTCAATTCATGATTCATGATTCATGATTCAATTCATGATTCATGATTCAATTTATAATTTATGATTCGATTCATTTTTCATGATTCAATTCATGATTCATGATTCATGATTCAATTCATGATTCATAATTCGATTCATGATTCATGATTCATGATTAATGATTCAATTCATGATTCATGATTCATGATTGAATTTATGATTCATGATTCATGATTCAATTTATGATTCATGATTCATGATTCAATTCATGATTCATGATTCAATTCATCATTCAATTCCTGATTCATGATTCATGATTCAATTCATAATTCATAATTTATGATTTATGATTCAATTCATAATTTATAATTCATGATTCGTGATTCATGATTCAATTCATGATTCATAATTCATTATTCAATTCATGATTCATGATTTTATTCATGATTCCTGATTCATGATTTGATTCATGATTCTTAATTCATGATTCGATTCATGATTCATGATTCATGATTCAATTCATAATTCATGATTCATGATTCAATTTATGATTCATGATTCGATTCATGATTAATGATTCATGATTCAATTCATGATTCATGATTCATGATTCAAGTCATGATTCATGATTCATGATTGATGATTTAATTCATGATTCATGATTCATGATTCAATTCATGATTCATGATTCAATTTATGATTCATGATTCATGATTCATGATTCAATTCATGATTCATGATTCATGATTTAATTCATGATTCATGATTCATGATTCATGATTCATAATTCATGATTTGATTCATGAATTATGATTCGATTCATGATTCGTGATTCAATTAATGATTGATGATTTATGATTCAATTCATGATTCATGATTCATGATTCATGATTCAATTCATGATTTATGATTTGATTCATGATTCATGATTCAATTCATGATTCATGATTCAATTCATGATTCATGAGTCATGATTCGATTCATGATTCATGATTCAATTCATGATTCATGATTGATAATTCATGATTCGATTCATGATTCAATTTCTGATTCAATTCATGATTCATGATTCGATTTATGATTCATGATTCATGACTCAATTCATAATTCATGATTCATGATTTATGATTCATAATTCGATTCATGATTCAATTCATGATTCAATTCATGATTCATGATTCAATTCATGATTCAATTCATGATTCATGATTTGATTCATGATTCATGATTTATGATTCAATTTATGATTCATAATTCGATTCATGATTCAATTCATGATTCAATTCATGATTCATGATTCAATTCATGATTCAATTCATGATTCATGATTCAAATCATGATTCAATTCATGATTCATGATTTGATTCATGATTCATGATTTGATTCATGATTCATGATTTGATTCATGATTCATGATTCATGATTCAATTCATGATTAAATTCATGATTCATTATTCATGATTCGATTCATGATTCATGATTCATGATTCAATTCATGATTCATGATTCATGATTCAATTCATGATTCCTAATTTTATTCATGATTCCTAATTCATGATTTGATTCATGATTCTTGATTCATGATTCATGATTCGATTCATGATTCATGATTCATGATTCATGATTCATGATTCATGATTCAATTCATAATTCTTGATTCGATTCATAATTCAAGATTCAATTAATGATTCATGATTCATGATTCATTTCATGATTCAATATTCGATTCATGATTCATGATTCATGATTCAATTCATGATTCATGATTCATGATTCAATTCATGATTCAAAATTTATGATTCACGATTCAATTCATAATTTATAATTCATGATTCATGATTCAATTCATAATTCATGATTCAATTCATGATTCATTTCATGATTCATGATTCATGATTCGATTCATGATTCATGATTTATGATTCAATTCATGATTCATGATTCATGATTCAATTCATGATTTATGATTCATGATTCATGATTCAATTCATGATTCATGATTGATAATTCATGATTCGATTCATGATTCATGATTCAATTCATGATTCAATTTCTGATTCAATTCATGATTCATGATTCGATTTATGATTCATGATTCATGACTCAATTCATAATTCATGATTCATGATTTATGATTCATAATTCGATTCATGATTCAATTCATGATTCAATTCATGATTCATGATTCAATTCATGATTCAATTCATGATTCATGATTTGATTCATGATTCATGATTTATGATTCAATTTATGATTCATAATTCGATTCATGATTCAATTCATGATTCAATTCATGATTCATGATTCAATTCATGATTAAATTCATGATTCATGATTCAAATCATGATTCAATTCATGATTCATGATTTGATTCATGATTCATGATTTGATTCATGATTCATGATTTGATTCATGATTCATGATTCAATTCATGATTAAATTCATGATTCATTATTCATGATTCGAATCATGATTCATGATTCATGATTCGATTCATGATTCATGATTCATGATTCAATTCATAATTCATGATTCGATTCATAATTCAAGATTCAATTCATGATTCATGATTCATGATTCATTTCATGATTCAATATTCGATTCATGATTCATGATTCATGATTCAATTCATGATTCATGATTCATGATTCAATTCATGATTCAAAATTTATGATTCACGATTCAATTCATAATTTATAATTCATGATTCATGATTCATGATTCATGATTCAATTCATAATTCATGATTCAATTCATGATTCATTTCATGATTCATGATTCATGATTCGATTCATGATTCATGATTTATGATTCAATTCATGATTCATGATTCATGATTCAATTCATGATTTATGATTCATGATTCATGATTCAATTCATGATTCATGATTCGATTCATGATTCATGATTCAATTAATGATTCATGATTCATGATTCAATTCATGATTCATGATTCATGATTCAATTCATGATTCAACTCATGATTCATGATTCAATTCATGATTCATTATTCGATTCATGATTCATGATTCAATTCATGATTCATGATTCAATTCATGATTCATGATTCAATTCATAATTTATGATTGAATTCATAATTCATGATTCGATTCATGATTCATGATTCATGATTCAATTCATGACTCATTATTCAATTCATGATTCATGATTCATGATTCAATTCATGATTCATGATTCAATTTATAATTTATGATTCGATTCATTTTTCATGATTCAATTCATGATTCATGATTCATGATTCAATTCATGATTCATAATTCGATTCATGATTCATGATTCATGATTCAATTCATGATTCATGATTGAATTTATGATTCATGATTCATGATTCAATTTATGATTCATGATTCATGATTCATGATTCAATTCATGATTCATGATTCAATTCATCATTCAATTCCTGATTCATGATTCATGATTCAATTCATAATTCATAATTTATGATTCATGATTCGTGATTCATGATTCAATTCATGATTCATAATTCATTATTCAATTCATGATTCATGATTCAATTCATGATTCCTGATTCATGATTTGATTCATAATTCTTAATTCATGATTCGATTCATGATTCATGATTCATGATTCAATTCATAATTCATGATTCGATTCATAATTCAAGATTCAATTCATGATTCATAATTCATGATTCATTTCATGATTCAATATTCGATTCATGATTCATGATTCAATTCATGATTCATGATTCATGATTCAATTCATGATTCAAAATTTATGATTCATGATTCAATTCATAATTTATAATTCATGATTCATGATTCATTATTCATGATTCAATTCATAATTCATGATTCAATTCATGAATTATGATTCAATACATGATTCATTTCATGATTCATGATTCATGATTCGATTCATGATTCATGATTTATGATTCAATTCATGATTCATGATTCATGATTTGATTCATGATTCATGATTCAATTCATGATTCATGATTCGATTCATGATTCATGATTCAATTAATGATTCATGATTCAATTCATGATTCATGATTCGATTCATGATTCATGATCTAATTCATGATTCATGATTCAATTCATGATTCATGATTCAATTCATGATTCATGATTCAATTCATAATTTATGATTGAATTCATAATTCATGATTCAATTCATGATTCATGATTCATGATTCAATTCATAATTCATGATTCAATTCATGATTCATGATTCATGATTCAATTCATGACTCATTATTCAATTCATGATTCATAATTCAAGATTCAATTCATGATTCATGATTCATGATTCATTTCATGATTCAATATTCGATTCATGATTCATGATTCATGATTCAATTCATGATTCATGATTCATGATTCAATTCATGATTCAAAACTTATGATTCACAATTCAATTCATAATTTATATTTCATGATTCATGATTCATGATTCAATTCATAATTCATGATTCAATTCATGATTCATGATTCAATTCATGAATTATTTCATGATTCATGATTCATGATTCGATTCATGATTCATGATTTATGATTCAATTCATGATTCATGATTCAATTCATGATTCATGATTCGATTCATGATTCATGATTCAATTAATGATTCATGATTCATGATTCAATTCATGATTCATGATTCAATTCATGATTCAATTCATGATTCAACTCATGATTCATGATTCAATTCATGATTCATGATTCGATTCATGATTCATGATTCAATTCATGATTCATGATTCAATTCATGATTCATGATTCAATTCATGATTTATGATTCAATTCATAATTTATGATTGAATTCATAATTCATGATTCAATTCATGATTCATGATTCATGATTCAATTCATGACTCATTATTCAATTCATGATTCATGATTCATGATTCAATTCATGATTCATGATTCAATTTATAATTTATGATTCGATTCATTTTTCATGATTCAATTCATGATTCATGATTCATGATTCAATTCATGATTCATAATTCGATTCATGATTCATGATTCATGATTCAATTCATGATTCATGATTCATGATTGAATTTATGATTCATGATTCATGATTCAATTCATGATTCATAATTCAATTCATCATTCAATTCCTGATTCATGATTCATGATTCAATTCATAATTCATAATTTATGATTTATGATTCAATTCATAATTTATAATTCATGATTCGTGATTCATGATTCAATTCATGATTCATAATTCATTATTCAATTCATGATTCATGATTTTATTCATGATTCCTGATTCATGATTTGATTCATGATTCTTAATTCATGATTCGATTCATGATTCATGATTCATGATTCAATTCATAATTCATGATTCGATTCATAATTCAAGATTCAATTCATGATTCATAATTCATGATTCATTTCATGATTCAATATTCGATTCATGATTCATGATTCAATTCATGATTCATGATTCATGATTCAATTCATGATTCATGATTCATTATTCATGATTCAATTCATAATTCATGATTCAATTCATGAATTATGATTCAATTCATGATTCATTTCATGATTCATGATTCATGATTCGATTCATGATTTATGATTCAATTCATGATTCATGATTCATGATTTGATTCATGATTCATGATTCAATTCATGATTTATGATTTATGATTCATGATTCAATTCATAATTTATAATTCATGATTCATGATTCATGATTTGATTCATGATTCAATTCATGATTCATGATTCATGATTCATGATTCATGATTTGATTCATGAATTATGAATCGATTCATGATTCATGATTCAATTAATGATTGATGATTCATGATTCAATTCATGATTCATGATTCATGATTCAATTCATGATTCAACTCATGATTCAACTCATGTTTCATGATTCAATTCATGATTTATGATTCGATTCATGATTCATGATTCAATTTATGAATCATGATTTATGATTCAATTCATGATTCATGATTCAATTCATGATTCATAATTCATTATTCAATTCATGATTCATGATTTTATTCATGATTCTTGATTCATGATTTGATTCATGATTCTTGATTCATGATTCATGATTCGATTCATGATTCATGATTCATGATTCAATTCATAATTCATGATTTGATTCATAATTCAAGATTCAATTCATGATTCATGATTCATGATTCATTTCATGATTCAATATTCGATTCATGATTCATGATTCATGATTCAATTCATGATTCAATATTCGATTCATGATTCATGATTCTTGATTCAATTCATGATTCATGATTCATGATTCAATTCATGATTCAAAATTTATGATTCACGATTCAATTCATAATTCATGATTCGATTCATGATTCATGATTTATGATTCAATTCATGATTCATGATTCATGATTTGATTCATGATTCATGATTCATGATTCAATTCATGATTCATGATTCGATTCATGATTCATGATTCATGATTCAATTCATAATTCATGATTTGATTCATAATTCAAGATTCAATTCATGATTCATGATTCATGATTCATTTCATGATTCAATATTCGATTCATGATTCATGATTCATGATTCAATTCATGATTCAATATTCGATTCATGATTCATGATTCATGATTCAATTCATGATTCATGATTCATGATTCAATTCATGATTCAAAATTTATGATTCACGATTCAATTCATAATTCATGATTCGATTCATGATTTATGATTTATGATTCAATTCATGATTCATGATTCATGATTCAATTCATGATTCATGATTCGATTCATGATTCAATTAATGATTCATGATTCATGATTCAATTCATGATTCATGATTCATGATTCAATTCATGATTCAATTCATGATTCAACTCATGATTCATGATTAAATTCATGATTCATGATTCGATTCATGATTCATGATTCAATTCATGATTCATGATTAAATTCATGATTCATGATTCAATTCATAATTTATGATTGAATTCATGATTCATGATTCAATTCATGATACATTATTCAATTCATGATTCATGATTCATTTCATCATTCAATTCCTGATTCATGATTCATGATTCATGATTAAATTCATGATTCAATATTCGATTCATGATTCATGATTCAATTCATGATTCATGATTCATGATTCATGATTCAATTAATGATTCAATTCATGATTCAATTTATGATTCATAATTCATGATTCAATTCATGATTCATGATTCATGATTCAATTTATGAATCATGAATCATGATTCAATTCATGATTCATGATTCGCTTTATGATTCATGATTGAATTCATGATTCATGATTCGCTTTATGATTCATGATTGAATTCATGATTCATGATTCGCTTCATGATTCATGATTCGCTTCATGATTCATGATTCAATTCATGATTCATGATGCATGATTCGCTTCATGATTCATGAATCAATTCATGATTCATGATTCATGATTCAATTCATGATTAAATTCTTGATTGAATTCATAATTCAATTCATGATTCATGATTCAATTCATGATTCAATTCTTGATTCAATTCATAATTCAATTCATAATTCATGATTCATGATTCAATTCATGATTCAATGCATGATTCATGATTCATGATTCAATGCATGATTCATGATTCATGATTTGATTCATGATTCATGTTTGAATTCATGATTCAATTTATGATTCATTTCATGATTCATGATTCAATTCATGATTCATGATTCAATTCATGATTCATGTTGCAATTCATGAATTATGATTTAATTCATGATTCATTTCATTATTCATGATTCATGATTCGATTCATGATTTATGATTCAATTCATGATTCATGATTCATGATTTGATTCATGATTCATGATTCAATTCATGATTTATGATTTATGATTCATGATTCAATTCATAATTTATAATTCATGATTCATGATTTGATTCATGATTCAATTCATGATTCATGATTCATGATTCATGATTCATGATTTGATTCATGAATTATGAATCGATTCATGATTCATGATTCAATTAATGATTGATGATTCATGATTCAATTCATGATTCATGATTCATGATTCAATTCATGATTCAACTCATGATTCAACTCATGATTCATGATTCAATTCATGATTTATGATTCGATTCATGATTCATGATTCAATTTATGAATCATGATTTATGATTCAATTCATGATTCATGATTCAATTCATGATTCATAATTCATTATTCAATTCATGATTCATGATTTTATTCATGATTCTTGATTCATAATTTGATTCATGATACTTGATTCATGATTCATGATACGATTCATGATTCATGATTCAATTCATAATTCATGATTTGATTCATAATTCAAGATTCAATTCATGATTCATGATTCATGATTCATTTCATGATTCAATATTCGATTCATGATTCATGATTCATGATTCATGATTCATGATTCATGATTCAATATTCGATTCATGATTCATGATTCAATTCATGATTCATGATTCATGATTCAATTCATGATTCAAAATTTATGATTCACGATTCAATTCATAATTCATGATTCGATTCATGATTCATGATTTATGATTCAATTCATGATTCATGATTTGATTCATGATTCATGATTCATGATTCGATTCATGATTCATGATTCATGATTCGATTCATGATTCATGATTCATGATTCAATTCATAATTCATGATTTGATTCATAATTCAAGATTCAATTCATAATTCATGATTCATGATTCATTTCATGCTTCAATATTCGATTCATGATTCATGATTCATGATTCAATTCATGATTCAATATTCGATTCATGATTCATGATTCATGATTCAATTCATGATTCATGATTCATGATTCAATTCATGATTCAAAATTTATGATTCACGATTCAATTCATAATTCATGATTCGATTCATGATTTATGATTCAATTCATGATTCATGATTCATGATTCAATTCATGATTCATGATTCGATTCATGATTCAATTAATGATTCATGATTCATGATTTAATTCATGATTCATGATTCATGATTCAATTCATGATTCAATTCATGATTCAACTCATGATTCATGATTAAATTCATGATTCATGATTCGATTCATGATTCATGATTCAATTCATGATTCATGATTAAATTCATGATTCATGATTCAATTCATAATTTATGATTGAATTCATAATTCATGATTCAATTCATGATTCATGATTCATGATTCAATTCATGATTCATTATTCAATTCATGATTCATGATTCATTTCATCATTCAATTCCTGATTCATGATTCATGATTCATTTCATGATTCAATATTCGATTCATGATTCATGATTCAATTCATGATTCATGATTCATGATTCAATTCATGATTCAAAATTTATGATTCACGATTCAATTCATAATTTATAATTCATGATTCATGATTAATTATTCATGATTCAATTCATGAATCATGATTCAATTCATGATTCATGATTCGATTCATGATTCATGATTCAATTCATGATTCATGATTGATAATTTATAATTTGATTCATGATTCATGATGCAATTCATGATTTAATTTCTGATTCAATTCATTATTCATGATCGATTTATGATTCATGATTCAATTCATAATTCATGATTCATGATTTATGATTCAATTCATGATTCATAATTCGATTCATGAATCAATTCATGATTCAATTCATGATTCATGATTTAATTCATTATTCAATTCATGATTCATGATTTGATTCATGATTCATGATTCAATTCATGATTCAATTCATGATTCATGATTCATGATTTGATTCATGATTCATGATTTGATTCATGAATTATGAATCGATTCATGATTCATGATTCAATTAATGATTGATGATTCATGATTCAATTCATGATTCATGATTCAATTCATGATTCAACTCATGATTCAACTCATGATTCAACTCATAATTCATGATTCAATTCATGATTTATGATTCGATTCATGATTCATGATTCAATTTATGAATCATGATTTATGATTCAATTCATGATTCATGATTCAATTTATGAATCATGATTTATGATTCAATTCATGATTCATGATTCAATTCATGATTCATAATTCATTATTCAATTCATGATTCATGATTTTATTCATGATTCTTGATTCATGATTTGTTTCATGATTCTTGATTCATGATTCATGATTCGATTCATGAATCATGATTCATGATTCAATTCATGATTCATGATTTTATTCATGATTCTTGATTCATGATTTGATTCATGATTCTTGATTCATGATTCAAGATTCAATTCATGATTCATGATTCATGATTCATTTCATGATTCAATATTTGATTCATGATTCATGATTCATGATTCAATTCATGATTCAATATTCGATTCATGATTCATAATTCATGATTCAATTCATGATTCATGATTCAATTCATGATTCAAAATTTATGATTCACGATTCAATTCATAATTCATGATTCGATTCATGATTCATGATTTATGATTCAATTCATGATTCATGATTCATGATTTGATTCATGATTCATGATTCATGATTCGATTCATGATTCATGATTCAATTCATAATTCATGATTTGATTCATAATTCAAGATTCAATTCATGATTCATGATTCATGATTCATTTCATGATTCAATATTCGATTCCTGATTCATGATTCATGATTCAATTCATGATTCAATATTCGATTCATGATTCATGATTCAATTCATGATTCATGATTCATGATTCAATTCATGATTCAAAATTTATGATTCACGATTCAATTCATAATTCATGAATCGATTCATGATTCATGATTTATGATTCAATTCATGATTCATGATTCATGATTCAATTAATGATTCATGATTCGATTCATGATTCAATTAATGATTCATGATTCATGATTCAATTCATGATTCATGATTTAATTCATGATTCAATTCATGATTCAACTCATGATTCATGATTAAATTCATGATTCATGATTCGATTCATGATTCATGATTCAATTCATGATTCATGATTAAATTCATGATTCATGATTTAATTCATAATTTATGATTGAATTCATAATTCATGATTCAATTCATGATTCATGATTCATGATTCAATTCATGATTCATTATTCAATTCATGATTCATGATACATTTCATCATTCAATTCCTGATTCATGATTCATGATTCAATTCATGATTCATAATTTATGATTCATGATTCAATTCCTAATTTATAATTCATGATTCATGATTCATGATTCATGATTTGATTCATGATTCAATTCATGATTCATGATTCATGATTCATGATTCATGATTCATGATTTGATTCATGAATTATGAATCGATTCATGATTCATGATTCAATTAATGATTGATGATTCATGATTCAATTCATGATTCATGATTCATGATTCAATTCATGATTCAATTCATGATTCAACTCATGATTCATGATTCAATTCATGATTTATGATTCGATTCATGATTCATGATTCAATTCATGAATCATGATTCAATTCATGATTCATGATTCGATTCATGATTCATGATTCAATTCATGATTCATGATTGATAATTTATGATTTGATTCATGATTCATGATGCAATTCATGATTTAATTTCTGATTCAATTCATTATTCATGATTCGATTTATGATTCATGATTCAATTCATAATTCATGATTCATGATTTATGATTCAATTCATGATTCATAATTCGATTCATGAATCAATTCATGATTCAATTCATGATTCATGATTTAATTCATTATTCAATTCATGATTCATGATTTGATTCATGATTCATGATTCAATTCATGATTAAATTCATGATTCATTATTCATGATTCAAATCATGATTTATGATTCATTATTCAGGATTCAATTCATTAATTCATGATTTGTGATTCATGATTCAATTCATGATTCATGATTCGATTCATGATTCATGATTTATGGTTCAATTCATTATTCATGATTCATGATTCAATTCATGTTTCATGATTCATGATTCAATTCATGATTCATGATTTGATTCATGATTCTTGATTCATGATTTGATTCATGATTTGTGATTCATGATTCAATTCATGATTCATGATTCGATTCATGATTCATGATTTATGGTTCAATTCATTATTCATGATTCATGATTCAATTCATGTTTCATGATTCATGATTCAATTCATGATTCATGATTTGATTCATGATTCTTGATTCATGATTTGATTCATGCTTCTTGATTCATGATTCATGATTCGATTCATGATTCATGATTCATGATTCAATTCATGATTCATGATTCATGTTTCAATTCATAATTCATGATTCGATTCATGATTCATGATTAATGATTCAATTTATGATTCATGATTCATGATTCAATTCATAATTCATGATTCAATTCATGATTCATGATTCAATTCATGATTCATGATTCATGATTCAAGTCATGATTCATGATTCAATTCATGATTCATGATTAATGATTAAATTTATGATTCATGATTCATGATTCGTGATTCATGATTCATGATTCGATTCATGATTCTTGATTCATGATTCAATTCATGATTCATGATTCATAATTCAATTCATGATTCATGATTCATGATTTAATTCATGATTCATGATTTGAATTATGATTCTTGATTCATGATTCATGATTTGATTCATGATTCATGATTCATGATTCAATTCATGATTCATGATTCAATTCATAATTTATGATTCAATTCATGATTAATGATTCAATTCATAATTCATGATTCATGATTCAATTTATGATTCATGATTCGATCCATGATTCATGATTCAATTCATGATTCATGATTCAATTTATAATTTATAATTCATGATTCATGATTCATGATTCATGATTCAATTCATAATTCATGATTCAATTCATGATTCATGATTCAATTCATGATTCATGATTCAATTTATAAATTATGATTCGATTCATTTTTCATGATTCAATTCATGATTCATGATTCATGATTCAATTCATGATTCATGATTCGATTCATGATTCATGATTCATGATTCATGATTCAATTCATGATTCATGATTCATGATTGAATTTATGATTCATGATTCATGATTCAATTCATGATTCATGATTCAATTCATCATTCAATTCCTGATTCATGATTCATGATTCAAATTATAATTCAAAATTTATGATTTATGATTCAATTCATAATTTATAATTCATGATTCGTGATTCATGATTCAATTCGTGATTCATAATTCATTTTTCAATTCATGATTCATGATTTTATTCATGATTCCTGATTCATGATTTGATTCATGATTCTTAATTCATGATTCGATTCATGATTCATGATTCATGATTCAATTCATAATTCATGATTCGATTCATAATTCAAGATTCAATTCATGATTCATAATTCATGATTCATTTCATGATTCAATATTCGATTCATGATTCATGATTCAATTCATAACTCATGATTCATGATTCAATTCATGATTCAAAATTTATGATTCACGATTCAATTCATAATTTATAATTCATGATTCATGATTCATGATTCATGATTCAATTCATAATTCATGATTCAATTCATGAATTATGATTCAATTCATGATTCATGATTCATGATTCGATTCATGATTCATGATTTATGATTCAATACATGATTCATGATTCATGATTTGATTCATGATTCATGATTCAATTCATGATTTATGATTCATGATTCATGATTCAATTCATGATTCATGATTCGATTCATGATTCATGATTCAATAAATGATTCATGATTCATGATTCAATTCATGATTCATGATTCGATTAATGATTCATGATTCAATTCATGATTCATTATTCAATTCATGATTCATGATTTTATTCATGATTCCTGATTCATGATTTGATTCATGATTCTTAATTCATGATTCGATTCATGATTCATGATTCATGATTCAATTCATAATTCATGATTCGATTCATAATTCAAGATTCAATTCATGATTCATAATTCATGATTCATTTCATGATTCAATATTCGATTCATGATTCATGATTCAATTCATAATTCATGATTCATGATTCAATTCACGATTCAAAATTTATGATTCACGATTCAATTCATAATTTATAATTCATGATTCATGATTCATGATTCATGATTCAATTCATAATTCATGATTCAATTCATGAATTATGATTCAATTCATGATTCATGATTCATGATTCAATTCATAATTTATGATTCAATTCATAATTCATGATTCAATTCATGATTCATGATTCAATTCATGACTCATTATTCAATTCATGATTCATGATTCATGATTCAATTCATGATTCATGATTCAATTTATAATTAATGATTCGATTCATTTTTCATGATTCAATTCATGATTCATGATTCAATTCATGATTCATGATTTGATTCATGATTCATGATTCATGATTGAATTCATGATTCATGATTCATGATTCAATTTATGATTCATGATTCATGATTCAATTCATGATTCATGATTCAATTCATCATTCAATTCCTGATTCATGATTCATGATTCAATTCATGATTCATAATTTATGATTCATAATTCAATTCATAATTTATAATTCATGATTCATGATTCATGATTTGATTCATGATTCATGATTTGATTCATGATTCATGATTCATGATTTATGATTTGATTCATGAATTATGAATCGATTCATGATTCATGATTCAATTAATGATTGATGATTCATGATTCAATTCATGATTCATGATTCACTTCATGATTCAACTCATGATTCAACTCATGATTCATGATTCAATTCATGATTTATGATTCGATTCATGAGTCATGATTCAATTCATGAATCATGATTCGATTCATGATTCATGATTCAATTCATGATTCATGATTCAATTCATGATTCATGATTGATAATTCATGATTTGATTCATGATTCATGATGCAATTCATGATTTAATTTCTGATTCAATTCATTATTCATGATTCGATTTATGATTCATGATTCAATTCAAAAGTCATGATTCATGATTTATGATTCAATTCATGATCCATAATTCGATTCATGATTCAATTCATGATTCATGATTTGATTCATGATTCATGATTCAATTCATGATTCAATTCATGATTCATTATTCATGATTCAAATCATGATTCATGATTCATGATTCATGATTCAATTCATTAATTCATGATTTGTGATTCATGGTTCAATTTATTATTCATGATTCATGATTCAATTCATGTTTCATGATTCATGATTCAATTCATGATTCATGATTTGATTCATGATTCTTGATTCATGATTTGATTCATGATTCTTGATTCATGATTCATGATTCGATTCATGATTCATGATTCATGATTCAATTCATAATTCATGATTCGATTCATGATTCAATTCATAATTTATAATTCATGATTCAAGATTCATGATTCATGATTTGATTCATGATTCAATTCATGATTCATGATTCATGATTCATGATTCATGATTTGATTCATGAATTATGAATCGATTCATGATTCATGATTCAATTAATGATTGATGATTCATGATTCAATTCATGATTCATGATTCATGATTCAATTCATGATTCAATTCATGATTCAACTCATGATTCATGATTCAATTCATGATTTATGATTCAATTCATGATTCATGATTCAATTCATGAATCATGATTCAATTCATGATTCATGATTCGATTCATGATTCATGATTCAATTCATGATTCATGATTGATAATTTATAATTTGATTCATGATTCATGATGCAATTCATGATTTAATTTCTGATTCAATTCATTATTCATGATTCGATTTATGATTCATGATTCAATTCATAATTCATGATTCATGATTTATGATTCAATTCATGATTCATAATTCGATTCATGAATCAATTCATGATTCAATTCATGATTCATGATTTAATTCATTATTCAATTCATGATTCATGATTTGATTCATGATTCATGATTCAATTCATGATTCAATTCATGATTCATGATTCATGATTTGATTCATGATTCATGATTTGATTCATGAATTATGAATCGATTCATGATTCATGATTCAATTAATGATTGATGATTCATGATTCAATTCATGATTCATGATTCAATTCATGATTCAACTCATGATTCAACTCATGATTCAACGCATGATTCATGATTCAATTCATGATTTATGATTCGATTCATGATTCATGATTCAATTTATGAATCATGATTTATGATTCAATTCATGATTCATGATTCAATTTATGAATCATGATTTATGATTCAATTCATGATTCAATTCATGATTCATAATTCATTATTCAATTCATGATTCATGATTTTATTCATGATTCTTGATTCATGATTTGTTTCATGATTCTTGATTCATGATTCATGATTCGATTCATGATTCATGATTCATGATTCAATTCATGATTCATGATTTTATTCATGATTCTTGATTCATGATTTGATTCATGATTCTTGATTCATGATTCAAGATTCAATTCATGATTCATGATTCATGATTCATTTCATGATTCAATATTCGATTCATGATTCATGATTCATGATTCAATTCATGATTCAATATTCGATTCATGATTCATAATTCATGATTCAATTCATGATTCATGATTCATGATTCAATTCATGATTCAAAATTTATGATTCACGATTCAATTCATAATTCATGATTCGATTCATGATTCATGATTTATGATTCAATTCATGATTCATGATTCATGATTTGATTCATGATTCATGATTCATGATTCGATTCATGATTCATGATTCAATTCATAATTCATGATTTGATTCATAATTCAAGATTCAATTCATGATTCATGATTCATGATTCATTTCATGATTCAATATTCGATTCCTGATTCATGATTCAATTCATGATTCAATATTCGATTCATGATTCATGATTCATGATTCAATTCATGATTCATGATTCATGATTCAATTCATGATTCAAAATTTATGATTCACGATTCAATTCATAATTCATGAATCGATTCATGATTCATGATTTATAATTCAATTCATGATTCATGATTCATGATTCAATTCATGATTCATGATTCGATTCGTGATTCAATTAATGATTCATGATTCATGATTCAATTCATGATTCATGATTTAATTCATGATTCAATTCATGATTCAACTCATGATTCATGATTAAATTCATGATTCATGATTCGATTCATGATTCATGATTCAATTCATGATTCATGATTAAATTCATGATTCATGATTCAATTCATAATTTATGATTGAATTCATAATTCATGATTCAATTCATGATTCATGATTCATGATTCAATTCATGATTCATTATTCAATTCATGATTCATGATACATTTCATCATTCAATTCCTGATTCATGATTCATGATTCAATTCATGATTCATAATTTATGATTCATGATTCAATTCCTAATTTATAATTCATGATTCATGATTTGATTCATGATTCAATTCATGATTCATGATTCATGATTCATGATTCATGATTCATGATTTGATTCATGAATTATGAATCGATTCATGATTCAATTAATGATTGATGATTCATGATTCAATTCATGATTCATGATTCATGATTCAATTCATGATTCAATTCATGATTCAACTCATGATTCATGATTCAATTCATGATTTATGATTCGATTCATGATTCATGATTCGATTCATGATTCATGATTCAATTCATGATTCATGATTGATAATTTATGATTTGATTCATGATTCATGATGCAATTCATGATTTAATTTCTGATTCAATTCATTATTCATGATTCGATTTATGATTCATGATTCAATTCATAATTCATGATTCATGATTTATGATTCAATTCATGATTCATAATTCGATTCATGAATCAATTCATGATTCAATTCATGATTCATGATTTAATTCATTATTCAATTCATGATTCATGATTTGATTCATGATTCATGATTCAATTCATGATTAAATTCATGATTCATTATTCATGATTCAAATCATGATTCATGATTCATTATTCATGATTCAATTCATTAATTCATGATTTGTGATTCATGATTCAATTCATGATTCATGATTCGATTCATGATTCATGATTTATGGTTCAATTCATTATTCATGATTCATGATTCAATTCATGTTTCATGATTCATGATTCAATTCATGATTCATGATTTGATTCATGATTCTTGATTCATGATTTGATTCATGATTTGTGATTCATGATTCAATTCATGATTCATGATTCGATTCATGATTCATGATTTATGGTTCAATTCATTATTCATGATTCATGATTCAATTCATGTTTCATGATTCATGATTCAATTCATGATTCATGATTTGATTCATGATTCTTGATTCATGATTTGATTCATGCTTCTTGATTCATGATTCGATTCATGATTCATGATTCATGATTCAATTCATGATTCATGATTCATGTTTCAATTCATAATTCATGATTCGATTCATGATTCATGATTAATGATTCAATTTATGATTCATGATTCATGATTCAATTCATAATTCATGATTCGATTCATGATTCATGATTCAATTCATGATTCATGATTCATGATTCAAGTCATGATTCATGATTCAATTCATGATTCATGATTAATGATTAAATTTATGATTCATGATTCATGATTCGTGATTCATGATTCGATTCATGATTCTTGATTCATGATTCAATTCATGATTCATGATTCATAATTCAATTCATGATTCATGATTCA
This sequence comes from Mixophyes australis, assembly GCA_036250195.1. Lineage (NCBI taxonomy): Eukaryota > Metazoa > Chordata > Amphibia > Anura > Limnodynastidae > Mixophyes > Mixophyes australis. The sequence goes on along the minus strand of JAVHZZ010000004.1, from coordinate 251,415,821 downwards.
TGATTTAATTCATGATTCATGATTTGAATTATGATTCTTGATTCATGATTCATGATTTGATTCATGATTCATGATTCATGATTCAATTCATGATTCATGATTCAATTCATAATTTATGATTCGATTCATGATTAATGATTCAATTCATAATTCATGATTCATGATTCAATTTATGATTCATGATTCGATCCATGATTCATGATTCAATTCATGATTCATGATTCAATTTATAATTTATAATTCATGATTCATGATTCATGATTCATGATTCAATTCATAATTCATGATTCAATTCATGATTCATGATTCAATTCATGATTCATGATTCAATTTATAAATTATGATTCGATTCATTTTTCATGATTCAATTCATGATTCATGATTCATGATTCAATTCATGATTCATGGTTCGATTCATGATTCATGATTCATGATTCATGATTCAATTCATGATTCATGATTCATGATTGAATTTATGATTCATGATTCATGATTCAATTCATGATTCATGATTCAATTCATCATTCAATTCCTGATTCATGATTCATGATTCAAATTATAATTCAAAATTTATGATTTATGATTCAATTCATAATTTATAATTCATGATTCGTGATTCATGATTCAATTCGTGATTCATAATTCATTTTTCAATTCATGATTCATGATTTTATTCATGATTCCTGATTCATGATTTGATTCATGATTCTTAATTCATGATTCGATTCATGATTCATGATTCATGATTCAATTCATAATTCATGATTCGATTCATAATTCAAGATTCAATTCATGATTCATAATTCATGATTCATTTCATGATTCAATATTCAATTCATGATTCATGATTCAATTCATAACTCATGATTCATGATTCAATTCATGATTCAAAATTTATGATTCACGATTCAATTCATAATTTATAATTCATGATTCATGATTCATGATTCATGATTCAATTCATAATTCATGATTCAATTCATGAATTATGATTCAATTCATGATTCATGATTCATGATTCGATTCATGATTCATGATTTATGATTCAATTCATGATTCATGATTCATGATTTGATTCATGATTCATGATTCAATTCATGATTTATGATTCATGATTCATGATTCAATTCATGATTCATGATTCGATTCATGATTCATGATTCAATAAATGATTCATGATTCATGATTCAATTCATGATTCATGATTCGATTCATGATTCATGATTCAATTCATGATTCATTATTCAATTCATGATTCATGATTTTATTCATGATTCCTGATTCATGATTTGATTCATGATTCTTAATTCATGATTCGATTCATGATTCATGATTCATGATTCAATTCATAATTCATGATTCGATTCATAATTCAAGATTCAATTCATGATTCATAATTCATGATTCATTTCATGATTCAATATTCGATTCATGATTCATGATTCAATTCATAATTCATGATTCATGATTCAATTCACGATTCAAAATTTATGATTCACGATTCAATTCATAATTTATAATTCATGATTCATGATTCATGATTCATGATTCAATTCATAATTCATGATTCAATTCATGAATTATGATTCAATTCATGATTCATGATTCATGATTCAATTCATAATTTATGATTCAATTCATAATTCATGATTCAATTCATGATTCATGATTCAATTCATGACTCATTATTCAATTCATGATTCATGATTCATGATTCAATTCATGATTCATGATTCAATTCATGATTCATGATTTGATTCATGATTCATGATTCATGATTGAATTCATGATTCATGATTCATGATTCAATTTATGATTCATGATTCATGATTCATGATTCAATTCATGATTCATGATTCAATTCATCATTCAATTCCTGATTCATGATTCATGATTCAATTCATGATTCATAATTTATGATTCATAATTCAATTCATAATTTATAATTCATGATTCATGATTCATGATTTGATTCATGATTCATGATTTGATTCATGATTCATGATTCATGATTTATGATTTGATTCATGAATTATGAATCGATTCATGATTCATGATTCAATTAATGATTGATGATTCATGATTCAATTCATGATTCATGATTCACTTCATGATTCAACTCATGATTCAACTCATGATTCATGATTCAATTCATGATTTATGATTCGATTCATGAGTCATGATTCAATTCATGAATCATGATTCAATTCATGATTTATGATTCATGATTCGATTCATGATTCATGATTCAATTCATGATTCATGATTCAATTCATGATTCATGATTGATAATTCATGATTTGATTCATGATTCATGATGCAATTCATGATTTAATTTCTGATTCAATTCATTATTCATGATTCGATTTATGATTCATGATTCAATTCAAAAGTCATGATTCATGATTTATGATTCAATTCATGATCCATAATTCGATTCATGATTCAATTCATGATTCATGATTTGATTCATGATTCTTGATTCATGATTTGATTCATGCTTCTTGATTCATGATTCATGATTCGATTCATGATTCATGATTCATGATTCAATTCATGATTCATGATTCATGTTTCAATTCATAATTCATGATTCGATTCATGATTCATGATTAATGATTCAATTTATGATTCATGATTCATGATTCAATTCATAATTCATGATTCGATTCATGATTCATGATTCAATTCATATTTCATGATTCATGATTCAAGTCATGATTCATGATTCAATTCATGATTCATGATTAATGATTAAATTTATGATTCATGATTCATGATTCGTGATTCATGATTCATGATTCGATTCATGATTCTTGATTCATGATTCAATTCATGATTCATGATTCATAATTCAATTCATGATTCATGATTCATGATTTAATTCATGATTCATGATTTGAATTATGATTCTTGATTCATGATTCATGATCTGATTCATGATTCATGATTCATGATTCAATTCATGATTCATGATTCAATTCATAATTTATGATTCGATTCATGATTAATGATTCAATTCATAATTCATGATTCATGATTCAATTTATGATTCATGATTCGATCCATGATTCATGATTCAATTCATGATTCATTATTCAATTTATAATTTATAATTCATGATTCATGATTCATGATTCATGATTCAATTCATAATTCATGATTCAATTCATGATTCATGATTCAATTCATGATTCATGATTCAATTTATAAATTATGATTCGATTCATTTTTCATGATTCAATTCATGATTCATGATTCATGATTCAATTCATGATTCATGATTCGATTCATGATTCATGATTCATGATTCATGATTCAATTCATGATTCATGATTCATGATTGAATTTATGATTCATGATTCATGATTCAATTCATGATTCATGATTCAATTCATCATTCAATTCCTGATTCATGATTCATGATTCAAATTATAATTCAAAATTTATGATTTATGATTCAATTCATAATTTATAATTCATGATTCGTGATTCATGATTCAATTCGTGATTCATAATTCATTTTTCAATTCATGATTCATGATTTTATTCATGATTCCTGATTCATGATTTGATTCATGATTCTTAATTCATGATTCGATTCATGATTCATGATTCATGATTCAATTCATAATTCATGATTCGATTCATAATTCAAGATTCAATTCATGATTCATAATTCATGATTCATTTCATGATTCAATATTCGATTCATGATTCATGATTCAATTCATAACTCATGATTCATGATTCAATTCATGATTCAAAATTTATGATTCACGATTCAATTCATAATTTATAATTCATGATTCATGATTCATGATTCATGATTCAATTCATAATTCATGATTCAATTCATGAATTATGATTCAATTCATGATTCATGATTCATGATTCGATTCATGATTCATGATTTATGATTCAATTCATGATTCATGATTCATGATTTGATTCATGATTCATGATTCAATTCATGATTTATGATTCATGATTCATGATTCAATTCATGATTCATGATTCGATTCATGATTCATGATTCAATAAATGATTCATGATTCATGATTCAATTCATGATTCATGATTCGATTCATGATTCATGATTCAATTCATGATTCATTATTCAATTCATGATTCATGATTTTATTCATGATTCCTGATTCATGATTTGATTCATGATTCTTAATTCATGATTCGATTCATGATTCATGATTCATGATTCAATTCATAATTCATGATTCGATTCATAATTCAAGATTCAATTCATGATTCATAATTCATGATTCATTTCATGATTCAATATTCGATTCATGATTCATGATTCAATTCATAATTCATGATTCATGATTCAATTCACGATTCAAAATTTATGATTCACGATTCAATTCATAATTTATAATTCATGATTCATGATTCATGATTCATGATTCAATTCATAATTCATGATTCAATTCATGAATTATGATTCAATTCATGATTCATGATTCATGACTCAATTCATAATTTATGATTCAATTCATAATTCATGATTCAATTCATGATTCATGATTCAATTCATGACTCATTATTCAATTCATGATTCATGATTCATGATTCAATTCATGATTCATGATTCAATTTATAATTAATGATTCGATTCATTTTTCATGATTCAATTCATGATTCATGATTCAATTCATGATTCATGATTTGATTCATGATTCATGATTCATGATTGAATTCATGATTCATGATTCATGATTCAATTTATGATTCATGATTCATGATTCATGATTCAATTCATGATTCATGATTCAATTCATCATTCAATTCCTGATTCATGATTCATGATTCAATTCATGATTCATAATTTATGATTCATAATTCAATTCATAATTTATAATTCATGATTCATGATTCATGATTTGATTCATGATTCATGATTTGATTCATGATTCATGATTTATGATTTGATTCATGAATTATGAATCGATTCATGATTCATGATTCAATTAATGATTGATGATTCATGATTCAATTCATGATTCATGATTCACTTCATGATTCAACTCATGATTCAACTCATGATTCATGATTCAATTCATGATTTATGATTCGATTCATGAGTCATGATTCAATTCATGAATCATGATTCAATTCATGATTTATGATTCATGATTCGATTCATGATTCATGATTCAATTCATGATTCATGATTCAATTCATGATTCATGATTGATAATTCATGATTTGATTCATGATTCATGATGCAATTCATGATTTAATTTCTGATTCAATTCATTATTCATGATTCGATTTATGATTCATGATTCAATTCAAAAGTCATGATTCATGATTTATGATTCAATTCATGATCCATAATTCGATTCATGATTCAATTCATGATTCATGATTTGATTCATGATTCATGATTCAATTCATGATTCAATTCATGATTCATTATTCATGATTCAAATCATGATTCATGATTCATGATTCATGATTCAATTCATTAATTCATGATTTGTGATTCATGGTTCAATTTATTATTCATGATTCATGATTCAATTCATGTTTCATGATTCATGATTCAATTCATGATTCATGATTTGATTCATGATTCTTGATTCATGATTTGATTCATGATTCTTGATTCATGATTCATGATTCGATTCATGATTCATGATTCATGATTCAATTCATAATTCATGATTCGATTCATGATTCATGATCCAATTCATGATTCATGATTCATGATTCATTTCATGAGTCATTATTCGATTCATGATTCATGATTAATGATTCAATTTATGATTCATGATTCAATTTATAATTCATGATTCGATTCATGATTCAATTCATGATTCATGATTCATGATTCAAGTCATGATTCATGATTTAATTCATGATTCATGATTAATGATTCAATTTATGATTCATGATTCATGATTCGTGATTAATGGTTCATGATTCGATTCATGATTCTTGATTCATGATTCAATTCATGATTCATGATTCATAATTCAATTCATGATTCATGATTCATGATTTAATTCATGATTCATGATTTGAATTATAATTCTTGATTCATGATTCATGATTCAATTCATGATTCATGATTCATGATTCAATTCATAATTTATGATTCGATTCATGATTAATGATTCAATTCATGATTCATGATTCATGATTCAATTTATGATTCATGATTCATGATTCATGATTCATGATTTAATTCATGATTCATGATTCATGATTCACTTCCTGATTCATGATTCATGATTCAATTCATGATTCATAATTTATGATTCATGATTCAATTCATAATTTATAATTCATGATTCATGATTCAATTCATGATTCATAATTCATGATTTGATTCATGATTCATGATTCATAATTCATGATTTGATTCATGAATTATGATTCGATTAATGATTCATGATTCAATTCATGATTCAATTCCTGATTCAATTCTTGATTCATGATTCGATTCTTGATTCATGATTCAATTCATGATTCATGATTCAATTCATGATTAATGATTCATGATTGAATTCATGATTCATGATTCAATTCATGATTTGATTCCTGATTCAATTCATGATTCATGATTCGATTTATGATTCATGATTCATAAATTCAACTCATGATTCATGATTCATGATTCAATTCATGATTCATGATTCATGATTAATGATTCAATTCATGATTCAATTCATGATTCATGATTTGATTCATGATTCATGATTCAATTCATGAATCATGATTCATGATTCATGATTCATGATTCAATTCATGAATTATGATTTGATTCATGATTCATGATTCAATTCATGATTCATGATTCAATTCATGATTCATGATTAATAATTCGATTCATGATTCATGATTCAATTCATGATTCATGATTGATAATTCATGATTCGATTCATGATTCATGATTCAATTCATAATTCATGATTCATGATTTATGATTCAATGCATGATTCATAATTCGATTCATGATTCAATTCATGATTCAATTCTTGATTCATGATATAATTCATGATTCAATTCATGATTCATGATATAATTCATGATTCAATTCATGATTCATGATTTTATTCATGATTCATGATTCAATTCATGATTCAATTCATGATTCATTATTCATGATTCGATTCATGATTCATGATTTATGATTCAATTCATGATTCATGATTCATGATTTGATTCATGATTCATGATTCAATTCATGATTTATGATTCATGTTTCATGATTCAATTCATGATTTATGATTCGATTCATGATTCATGATTCAATTAATGATTCATGATTCAATTCATGATTCATGATTCGATTCATGATTCATGATTCAATTCATGATTCATGATTCAATTCATGATTCATGATTCAATTTATAATTTATGATTGAATTCATAATTCATGATTCAATTCATGATTCATGATTCAATTTATGACTCATTATGCAATTCATGATTCATGATTCATGATTCAATTCATGATTCATGATTCAATTTATAATTTATGATTCGATTCATTTTTCATGATTCAATTCATGATTCATGATTCATGATTCAATTCATGATTCATGATTTGATTCATGATTCATGATTCATGATTGAATTCATGATTCATGATTCATGATTGAATTCATGATTCATGATTCATGATTGAATTCATGATTCATGATTCAATTTATGATTCATGATTGATGATTCATGATTCAATTTATGATTCATGATTCAATTCATCATTCAATTCCTGATTCATGATTCATGATTCAATTCATGATTCATAATTTATGATTCATGATTCAATTCATAATTTATAATTCATGATTCATGATTCATGATTTGATTCATGATTCAATTCATGATTCATGATTCATGATTCATGATTCATGATTCATGATTTGATTCATGAATTATGAATCGATTCATGATTCATGATTCAATTCATGATTTATGATTCAATTCATGATTCATGATTCAATTCATGAATCATGATTCAATTCATGATTTATGATTCATGATTCGATTCATGATTCATGATTCAATTCATGATTCATGATTGATAATTCATGATTTGAATCATGATTCATGATTCAATTCATGATTCAATTTCTGATTCAATTCATGATTCATGATTCAATTCATAATTCATGATTCATGATTTATGATTCAATTCATGATTCATAATTCGATTCATGATTCAATTGATGATTCAATTCATGATTCATGATTCAATTCATGATTAAATTCATGATTCATGATTTGATTCATGATTCTTGATTCAATTCATGATTCATAATTTATGATTCATGATTCAATTCATAATTTATAATTCATGATTCATGATTCATGATTCAATTCATAATTCATGATTCAATTCATGATTTAATTCATGAGTCATGATTCATGATTTGATTCATGATTCATGATTCATAATTCATGATTCATAATTCATGATTTGATTCATGAATTATGATTCGATTCATGATTCATGATTCAATTCATGATATATGATTTGATTCATGATTCATGATTCATAATTCAATTCATGATTCATGATTCGATTCATGATTCATGATTCATGATTCAATTCATGATTCATGATTCAATTCATGATTCATGATTCGATTCATGATATATGATTCAATTCATGATTCATGATTCAATTCATGATTAATGATTCATGTTTCAATTCATGATTCAATTCTTGATTCAATTCATAATTCAATTCATGATTTAATTCATAATTCAATTCATGATTAATGATTCAATTCATGATTCATGATTCATGATTCAATGCATGATTCATGATTCATGATTCAATGCATGATTCATGATTCGATTCATGATTCATGTTTGAATTCATGATCCAATTCATGATTCATGATTTAATTCAGGATTCATGATTCAATTCATGATTCATGATTCATGATTCATGATTCATGATTCAATTAATGATTCGATTCATGATTCATGATTCATGATTTAATTCATGATTCATGATTCATGATTAAATTCATGATTCATGATTCAATTCATGATTCATGATTCATTTCATGATTCATGATTCATTTCATGATTTATGATTCAATTCATGATTCATGATTCATGATTCCATTCATGATTCATGATTCAATTTATGATTCATGATTTAATTCATGATTTCTGATTCATGATTCGATTCACTTTTCATTATTCGATTCATGATTCAAGATTAAATTCATGATTCATAATTCAATTCATAATTCATGTTTTAAATCATGATTCAATTCATGATTCATGTTTTAATTCATGATTCATGATTCAATTCATCATTCAATTCATGATTCATGATTCAATTCATGATTCATCATTCTAAATTCATGATTCAATTCATGTTTAATGATTCGATTCATGATTCAATTCATGATTCATGATTTAATTCATGATTCATTATTCATGATTCATGATTCGATTCATGATTCATGATTCATGATTCAATTCGTGATTTATGATTCAATTCATGATTCATGATTTATTTCATAATTTATGATTCAATTCTTGATTTAATTCATGATTCATGATTCAATTCATGATTCATGATTTAATTCATGATTCATTATTCATGATTCATGATTCGATTCATGATTCATGATTCATGATTCAATTCGTGATTTATGATTCAATTCATGATTCATGATTTATTTCATAATTTATGATTCAATTCATGATTCGATTAACGATTCATGATTCATGATTCAATTCATGATTCATGATTTATGATTCAATTCATGATTCATGATTTATTTCATGATTCAATTCATGGTTCATAAATCTTGATTCAATTCATGATTTATTTCATGATTCTTGATTCATGATTCAATTCATGATTCATGATTCAATTCATGATTTGTGATTCAATTCATGATTCATGATTCATAATTCAATTCATGATTCATGATTCGATTCATGATTCATGATTCATGATTCAATTCATGATTCATGATTCAATTCATGATTCATGATTCGATTCATGATATATGATTCAGATCATGATTCATGATTCAATTCATGATTAATGAATCATGTTTCAATTCATGATTCAATTCTTGATTCAATTCATAATTCAATTCATGATTTAATTCATAATTCAATTCATGATTAATGATTCAATTCATGATTAATGATTCATGATTCAATGCATGATTCATGATTCATGATTCAATGCATGATTCATGATTCGATTCAAGATTCATGTTTGAATTCATGATTCAATTCATGATTCATTTCATGATTCATGATTTAATTCATGATTCATGATTCAATTCATGATTCTTAAATCATGTTTTAATTCATGGTTCATGATTTAAATTATGATTCATGATTCATGATTCAATTCATGATTCATGATTCAATTCATGATTCATGATTCAATTCATGATTCATGATTCATTTCATGATTTATGATTCCATTCATGATTCATGATTCATTTTATGATTCATGATTCAATTCATGATTTCTGATTCATGATTCGATTCACTTTTCATTATTTGATTCATGATTCAAGATTTAATTCATGATTCATGATTCAATTCATAATTCATGTTTTAAATCATGATTCAATTCATGATTCATGTTTTAATTCATGATTCATGATTCAATTCATGATTCAATTCATGATTCATGATTCAATTCATGATTCATGATTCTAAATTCATGATTCAATTCATGATTTATGATTCGATTCATGATTCAATTCATGATTCATGATTCAATTCATGATTCATTATTCATGATTCATGATTCAATTCATGATTTCTGATTCATGATTCGATTCACTTTTCATTATTTGATTCATGATTCAAGATTTAATTCATGATTCATGATTCAATTCATAATTCATGTTTTAAATCATGGTTCAATTCATGATTCATGTTTTAATTCATGATTCATGATTAAATTCATGATTCAATTCATGATTCATGATTCAATTCATGATTCATGATTCATAATTCAATTCATGATTCATGATTCATGATTTAATTCATGTTTCATGATTTGAATTATGATTCTTGATTCATGATTTATGATTGATTCATGATTCATGATTCATGATTCAATTCATGATTCATGATTCATGATTCAATTCATAATTTATGATTCGATTCATGATTAATGATTCAATTCATGATTCATGATTCATGATTTAATTTATGATTCATGATTCGATTCATGATTCATGATTCAATTCATGATTCATGATTCAAGTCATGATTCATGATTCATGATTCATGATTGATGATTTAATTCATGATTCATGATTCATGATTTAATTTATGATTCATGATTCATGATTCATGATTCATGATTCAATTCATGATTCATGATTCATTATTCAATTCCTGATTCATGATTCATGATTCAATACATGATTCATAATTTATGATTCATGATTCAATTCATAATTCATGATTCAATTCATGATTTAATTCATGATTCATGATTCATGATTTGATTCATGATTCATGATTCATAATTCATGATTCATAATTCATGATTTGATTCATGAATTATGATTCAATTCATGATTCATGATTCAATTCATGATTTATGATTTGATTCATGATTCATGATTCAATTCATGATACATGATTAAATTCATGATTCGATTCAAGATTCATGATTCAATTCATGATTCATGATTGATAATTCATGATTCGATTCATGATTCATGATTCAATTCATGATTCAATTTCTGATTCAATTCATGATTCATGATTTAATTCATAATTCATGATTCATGATTTATGATTCAATTCATGATTCATAATTCGATTCATGATTCAATTGATGATTCAATTCATGATTCATGATTCAATTCATGATTAAATTCATGATTCGTGATTCAATTCATGATTCATGATTCTAAATTCATGATTCAATTCATGTTTAATGATTCGATTCATGATTCAATTCATGATTCATGATTTAATTCATGATTCATTATTCATGATTCATGATTCGATTCATGATTCATGATTCAATTCGTGATTTATGATTCAATTCATGATTCATGATTTATTTCATAATTTATGATTCAATTCTTGATTTAATTCATGATTCATGATTTATTTCATAATTCATTTAAAGATTCATGATTGATGATTCAATTCATGATTCAGATCATGATTCATTTTATGATTCATAATTCATGATTCAATTCATGATTCATTTCTTGATTCATGATTCAATTCATGATTCAAGATTCAATTCATGATTCATGATTCATGATTCAATTCATGATTCGATTCATGATTCTTGATTCATGTTTCAATTCATGGTTCATGATTTAAATTATGATTCATGATTCATGATTCAATTCATGATTCATGATTCAATTCATGATTCATGATTCAATTCATGATTCATGATTCATTTCATGATTTATGATTCCATTCACGATTCATGATTCATTTTATGATTCATGATTCAATTCATGATTTCTGATTCATGATTCGATTCACTTTTCATTATTTGATTCATGATTCAAGATTTAATTCATGATTCATGATTCAATTCATAATTCATGTTTTAATTAATGATTCAATTCATGATTCATGTTTTAATTCATGATTCATGATTCAATTCATGATTCAATTCATGATTCATGATTCAATTCATGATTCATGATTCTAAATTTATGATTCAATTCATGATTTATGATTAGATTCATGATTCAATTCATGATTCATGATTCAATTCATGATTCATTATTTATGATTCATGATTCAATTCATGATTTCTGATTCATGATTCGATTCACTTTTCATTATTTGATTCATGATTCAAGATTTAATTCATGATTCATGATTCAATTCAGAATTAATGTTTTAAATCATGGTTCAATTCATGATTCATGTTTTAATTCATGATTCATGATTCAATTCATGATTCAATTCATGATTCATGATTCAATTCATGATTCATGATTCATAATTCAATTCATGATTCATGATTCATGATTCAATTCATGATTCATGATTCAATTCATAATTTATGATTCGATTCATGATTAATGATTCAATTCATAATTTATGATTCATGATTTAATTTATGATTCATGATTCGATTCATGATTCATGATTCATGATTCAATTCATGATTCATGATTCAAGTCATGATTCATGATTCATGATTCATGATTGATGATTTAATTCATGATTCATGATTCATGATTTAATTTATGATTCATGATTCATGATTCATGATTCAATTCATGATTCATGATTCATTATTCAATTCCTGATTCATGATTCATGATTCAATACATGATTCATAATTTATGATTCATGATTCAATTCATAATTTATAATTCATGATTCATGATTCATGATTCAATTCATAATTCATGATTCAATTCATGATTTAATTCATGATTCATGATTCATGATTTGATTCATTATTCATGATTCATGATTCATAATTCATGATTCATAATTCATGATTTGATTCATGAATTATGATTCGATTCATGATTCATGATTCAATTCATGATTTATGATTTGATTCATGATTCATGATTCAATTCATGATTCATGATTAAATTCATGATTCATGATTCGATTCAAGATTCATGATTCAATTCATGATTCATGATTGATAATTCATGATTCGATTCATGATTCATGATTCAATTGATGATTCAATTTCTGATTCAATTCATGATTCATGATTCAATTCATAATTCATGATTCATGATTTATGATTCAATTCATGATTCATAATTCGATTCATGATTCAATTGATGATTCAATCCATGATTCATGATTCAATTCATGATTAAATTCATGATTCATGATTTGATTCATGATTCTTGATTCAATTCATGATTCAATTCATGATTCATTATTCATGATTCGATTCATGATTCATGATTCATGATTCAAATCATGATTCATGATTTGTGATTCATGATTCAATTCATGATTCATGTTTCGATTCATGAATCATGATTTATGGTTCAATTCATGATTCATAATTCATTAATTCAATTCATGATTCAATTCATGATTCATGATTCATGATTCAATTCATGATTCATGATTTGTGATTCATGATTCAATTCATGATTCATGATTCGATTCATGATTCATTATTCAATTCATGATTCATGATTCATGATTCATGATTCGATTCATGATTAGATTCATGATTTATGATTCAAGTCATGATTCATGATTCATGACTCATTTCATGATTCATTATTTGATTCATGATTCATGATTAATGATTCAATTCATAATTCATGATTCGATTCATGATTCATGATTCAATTCATGATTCATGATTCATGATTCAAGTCATGATTCATGATTCAATTCATGATTCATGATTAATGATTCAATTTATGATTCATGATTCATGATTCGTGATTCATGATTCATAATTCGATTCATGATTCTTGATTTATGATTCAATTCAAGATTCATGATTCATAATTCAATTCATGATTCATGATTTAATTCATGATTCATGATTTGATTCATGATTCTTGATTCATGATTCATGATTTGATTCATAATTCATGATGCATGATTCAATTCATAATTTATGATTCGATTCATGATTCATGATTCAATTCATGATTCATGATTCAATTTATGATTCATGATTCGATTTATAAAACATGATTCATGATTCAATTCATGATTCAATTCATGATTCATGATTCAAGATTCAATTCATGATTCATGATTCGATTCATGATTCATGTATCATGATTCAATTCATGATTCATGATTCAATTTATGATTCATGATTCATGATTCGATTCATGTTTCATGATTCATGATTCAATTCATGATTCATGATTCGATTCATGATTCATGATTCAATTCTTGATTCATGATTCATGATTCAATTTATGATTCATGATTCATGATTCATGATTTAATTCATGATTCATGATTCATGAATCAATTCATGATTCGATTCATGATTCGATTCATGATTCATGATTCATTATTCAATTCATGATTCATGATTCAATTCATGATTCATGATTCATTTCATGATTCAATTCAAGATTCATGATTCATGGTTGAATTTATGATTCATGATTCATGATTCCTGATTCAGGTTTCAATTCATGATTAATGATTCATGATTCAATTCATGATTCATGCTTCATGATTTAATTTATGATCCATGATTCATGATTCATGAATCAATTCATGAATCAATTCCTGATTCATGATTCATGATTCATGATTTAATTCATGATTCATGATTTGATTCATGATTCTTGATTCATGATTCATGATTTGATTCATAATTCATGATGCATGATTCAATTCATAATTTATGATTCGATTCATGATTCATGATTCAATTCATGATTCATGATTCAATTTATGATTCATGATTCGATTTATAAAACATGATTCATGATTCAATTCATGATTCAATTCATGATTCATGATTCAAGATTCAATTCATGATTCATGATTCGATTCATGATTCATGTATCATGATTCAATTCATGATTCATGATTCAATTTATGATTCATGATTCATGATTCGATTCATGTTTCATGATTCATGATTCAATTCATGATTCATGATTCGATTCATGATTCATGATTCAATTCTTGATTCATGATTCATGATTCAATTTATGATTCATGATTCATGATTCATGATTTAATTCATGATTCATGATTCATGAATCAATTCATGATTCGATTCATGATTCGATTCATGATTCATGATTCATTATTCAATTCATGATTCATGATTCAATTCATGATTCATGATTCATTTCATGATTCAATTCAAGATTCATGATTCATGGTTGAATTTATGATTCATGATTCATGATTCCTGATTCAGGTTTCAATTCATGATTAATGATTCATGATTCAATTCATGATTCATGCTTCATGATTTATTTTATGATCCATGATTCATGATTCATGAATCAATTCATGATTCAATTCCTGATTCATGATTCATGATTCAATTCATGATTCATAATTTATGATTCATGATTCAATTCATGATTCATGATTCATGATTTGATTCATGATTCATGATTCATGATTTGATTCATGAATTATGATTTGATTCATGATTCATGATTCAATTAATGATTCATGATTCATGATTCAATTCATGATTCATGATTCAATTCATGTTTTAACTCATAATTCATGATTCAATTCATGATTCATGATTCGATTCATGATTCATGATTTAATTCATGATTCATGATTCAATTCATGATTCATGATTCGATTCATGATTCATGATACAATTCATGATTCAATTTCTGATTCAATTCATAATTCATGATTCGATTTATGATTCATGATTCAATTCATGATTCAATTTCTGATTCAATTCATAATTCATGATTCGATTTATGATTCATGATTCATGATTCAATTCATGATTCATGATTCTTGATTTGATTCATGATTCATGTTTCATGATTCAATTCATGATTTAATTACTGATTCATGATTCATGATTCAATTCATGATTCATAATGTATGATTCAATTTATGATTCATGATTCAATTCATAATTTATAATTCGATTCATGATTCATGATTCAATTCATGATTCAATTCATGTTTCATGATTCATGATTCGATTCATGATTCATGATTCAATTCATGATTCAAGATTCAATTCATGATTCTTGATTCGATTCATGACTTATGATTCAATTCATGATTCATGATTCAATTCATGATTCATGATTCATGATTCAATTCATGATTCATGATTCAATTCATAATTTATGATTCGATTCATGATTCAATTCATGATTCATGATTCGATTCATAATTTATGATTCAATTCATGATTCAATTCATGATTCATGATTCATGATTTGATTTATGATTCATGATTCATGATTCATGATTCAATTCATGATTCAATTCATGATTCATGATTCAATTCATGATTCAATTCATGATTCATGATTCGATTCATAATTTATGATTCAATTCATGATTCAATTCATGATTCATGATTCATGATTTGATTCATGATTCATGATTCATCATTCAATTCATGATTGATGATTCAATTCATGATTTGATTCATGATTCATGATTCATGATTCAATTCAGATTCATGATTCATAATTCAATTCATGACTTATGATTCATGATTTAATTCATTATTCATGATTTGATTCATGATTCATGAATCGATTCATGATTCATGATTCATGATTCAATTCATGATTCATGATTCATGATTCAATTCATAATTCATGATTCGATTCATGATTCATGATTCAATTCATGATTCATGATTCAAGTCATGATTCATGATTCAATTCATGATTCATGATTAATGATTCAATTTATGATTCATGATTCATGATTCGTGATTCATGATTCATGATTTGATTCATGATTCATGATTCATGATTCAATTCATGATTCATGATTTATGATTCAATTCATGATTCATGATTTATTTCATGATTCAATTCATGGTTCATAAATCTTGATTCAATTCATGATTTATTTCATGATTCTTGATTCATGATTCAATTCATGATTCATGATTCAATTCATGATTTGTGATTCAGTTCATGATTCATGATTCATAATTCAATTCATGATTCATGATTCGATTCATGATTCATGATTCATGATTCAATTCATGATTCATGATTCAATTCATGATTCATGATTCGATTCATGATATATGATTCAATTCATGATTCATGATTCAATTCATGATTAATGATTCATGTTTCAATTCATGATTCAATTCTTGATTCAATTCATAATTCAATTCATGATTTAATTCATAATTCAATTCATGATTAATGATTCAATTCATGATTCATGATTCATGATTCAATGCATGATTCATGATTCATGATTCAATTCATGATTCGTGATTCGATTCATGATTCATGTTTGAATTCATGATTCAATTCATGATTCATTTCATGATTCATGATTTAATTCATGATTCATGATTCAATTCATGATTCATGATTCAATTAATGATTCGATTCATGATTCATGATTCAATTCATGATTCATGATTTAATTCATGATTCATGATTCATGATTAAATTCATGATTCATGATTCAATTCATGATTCATGATTCATTTCATGATTTATGATTCAATTCATGATTCATGATTCATGATTCCATTCATGATTCATGATTCAATTTATGATTCATGATTCAATTCATGATTTCTGATTCATGATTCGATTCACTTTTCATTATTCGATTCATGATTCAAGATTAAATTCATGATTCATAATTCAATTCATAATTCATGTTTTAAATCATGATTAAATTCATGATTCATGTTTTAATTCATGATTCATGATTCAATTCATGATTCAATTCATGATTCATGATTCAATTCATGATTCATGATTCTAAATTCATGATTCAATTCATGTTTAATGATTCGATTCATGATTCAATTCATGATTCATGATTTAATTCATGATTCATTATTCATGATTCATGATTCAATTCATGATTCATGATTCATGATTCAATTCGTGATTTATGATTCAATTCATGATTCATGATTTATTTCATAATTTATGATTCAATTCTTGATTTAATTCATGATTCATGATTTATTTCATAATTCATTTAAAGATTCATGATTGATGATTCAATTCATGATTCAGATCATGATTCATTTTATGATTCATAATTCATGATTCAATTCATGATTCAATTCGTGATTCCTGATTCAATTCATGATTAATGATTCAATTTATGATTCAATGCATGATTCATGATTCAATGCATGATTCATGATTCGAATTATGATTCATGTTTAAATTCATGATTCAATTCATGATTCATTTCTTGATTCATGATTCAATTCATGATTCATGATTCAATTCATGATTCATGATTCATGATTCATGATTCAATTCATGATTCGATTCATGATTCTTGATTCATGTTTCAATTCATGGTTCATGATTTAAATTATGATTCATGATTCATGATTCAATTCATGATTCATGATTCAATTCATGATTCATGATTCAATTCATGATTCATGATTCATTTCATGATTTATGATTCCATTCATGATTCATGATTCATTTTATGATTTATGATTCAATTCATGATTTCTGATTCATGATTCGGTTCACTTTTCATTATTTGATTCATGATTCAAGATTTAATTCATGATTCATGATTCAATTCATAATTCATGTTTTAAATCATGATTCAATTCATGATTCATGTTTTAATTCATGATTCATGATTCAATTCATGATTCAATTCATGATTCATGATTCAATTCTTGATTCATGATTCTAAATTCATGATTCAATTCATGATTCATGATTCGATTCATGATTCAATTCATGATTCATGATTCAATTCATGATTCATTATTCATGATTCATGATTCAATTCATGATTTCTGATTCATGATTCGATTCACTTTTCATTATTTGATTCATGATTCAAGATTTAATTCATGATTCATGATTCAATTCATAATTCATGTTTTAAATCATGATTCAATTCATGATTCATGTTTTAATTCATGATTCATGATTCAATTCATGATTCAATTCATGATTCATGATTCAATTCATGATTCATGATTCTAAATTCATGATTCAATTCATGATTCATGATTCGATTCATGATTCAATTCATGATTCATGAATTAATTCATGATTCATTATTCATGATTTATGATTCAAGTCATGATTCATGATTCATGACTCATTTCATGATTTATTATTTGATTCATGATTCATGATTAATGATTCAATTTATGATTCATGATTCATGATTCAATTCATAATTCATGATTCGATTCATGATTCATGATTCAAATCATGATTCATGATTCATGATTTAAGTCATGATTCATGATTCAATTCATGATTCATGATTAATGATTTAATTTATGATTCATGATTCATGATTCGTGATTCATGATTCATAATTCGATTCATGATTCTTGATTTATGATTCAATTCAAGATTCATGATTCATAATTCAATTCATGATTCATGATTTAATTCATGATTCATGATTTGATTCATGATTCTTGATTCATGATTCATGATTTGATTCATAATTCATGATTCATGATTTAATTCATGATTCATGATTCAATTCATAATTTATGATTCGATTCATGATTCATGATTCAATTCATGATTCATGATTCATGATTCAATTTATGATTCATGATTCGATTCATAAAACATGATTCATGATTCAATTCATGATTCAATTCATGATTCATGATTCAAGATTCAATTCATGATTCATGATTCGATTCATGATTCATGTATCATGATTCAATTCATGATTCATGATTCAATTTATGATTCATGATTCATGATTCGATTCATGTTTCATGATTCATGATTCAATTCATGATTCATGATTCGATTCATGATTCATGATTCAATTCTTGATTCATGATTCATGATTCAATTTATGATTCATGATTCATGATTCATGATTTAATTCATGATTCATGATTCATGATTCATGAATCAATTCATGATTCAATTCATGATTCGTGATTCGATTCATGATTCATGTTTGAATTCATGATTCAATTCATGATTCATTTCATGATTCATGATTTAATTCATGATTCATGATTCAATTCATGATTCATGATTCAATTAATGATTCGATTCATGATTCATGATTCAATTCATGATTCATGATTTAATTCATGATTCATGATTCATGATTAAATTCATGATTCATGATTCAATTCATGATTCATGATTCATTTCATGATTTATGATTCAATTCATGATTCATGATTCATGATTCCATTCATGATTCATGATTCAATTTATGATTCATGATTCAATTCATGATTTCTGATTCATGATTCGATTCACTTTTCATTATTCGATTCATGATTCAAGATTAAATTCATGATTCATAATTCAATTCATAATTCATGTTTTAAATCATGATTAAATTCATGATTCATGTTTTAATTCATGATTCATGATTCAATTCATGATTCAATTCATGATTCATGATTCAATTCATGATTCATGATTCTAATTTCATGATTCAATTCATGTTTAATGATTCGATTCATGATTCAATTCATGATTCATGATTTAATTCATGATTCATTATTCATGATTCATGATTCAATTCATGATTCATGATTCATGATTCAATTCGTGATTTATGATTCAATTCATGATTCATGATTTATTTCATAATTTATGATTCAATTCTTGATTTAATTCATGATTCATGATTTATTTCATAATTCATTTAAAGATTCATGATTGATGATTCAATTCATGATTCAGATCATGATTCATTTTATGATTCATAATTCATGATTCAATTCATGATTCAATTCGTGATTCCTGATTCAATTCATGATTAATGATTCAATTTATGATTCAATGCATGATTCATGATTCAATGCATGATTCATGATTCGAATTATGATTCATGTTTAAATTCATGATTCAATTCATGATTCATTTCTTGATTCATGATTCAATTCATGATTCATGATTCAATTCATGATTCATGATTCATGATTCATGATTCAATTCATGATTCGATTCATGATTCTTGATTCATGTTTCAATTCATGGTTCATGATTTAAATTATGATTCATGATTCATGATTCAATTCATGATTCATGATTCAATTCATGATTCATGATTCAATTCATGATTCATGATTCATTTCATGATTTATGATTCCATTCATGATTCATGATTCATTTTATGATTTATGATTCAATTCATGATTTCTGATTCATGATTCGGTTCACTTTTCATTATTTGATTCATGATTCAAGATTTAATTCATGATTCATGATTCAATTCATAATTCATGTTTTAAATCATGATTCAATTCATGATTCATGTTTTAATTCATGATTCATGATTCAATTCATGATTCAATTCATGATTCATGATTCAATTCTTGATTCATGATTCTAAATTCATGATTCAATTCATGATTCATGATTCGATTCATGATTCAATTCATGATTCATGATTCAATTCATGATTCATTATTCATGATTCATGATTCAATTCATGATTTCTGATTCATGATTCGATTCACTTTTCATTATTTGATTCATGATTCAAGATTTAATTCATGATTCATGATTCAATTCATAATTCATGTTTTAAATCATGATTCAATTCATGATTCATGTTTTAATTCATGATTCATGATTCAATTCATGATTCAATTCATGATTCATGATTCAATTCATGATTCATGATTCTAAATTCATGATTCAATTCATGATTCATGATTCGATTCATGATTCAATTCATGATTCATGAATTAATTCATGATTCATTATTCATGATTTATGATTCAAGTCATGATTCATGATTCATGACTCATTTCATGATTTATTATTTGATTCATGATTCATGATTAATGATTCAATTTATGATTCATGATTCATGATTCAATTCATAATTCATGATTCGATTCATGATTCATGATTCAAATCATGATTCATGATTCATGATTTAAGTCATGATTCATGATTCAATTCATGATTCATGATTAATGATTTAATTTATGATTCATGATTCATGATTCGTGATTCATGATTCATAATTCGATTCATGATTCTTGATTTATGATTCAATTCAAGATTCATGATTCATAATTCAATTCATGATTCATGATTTAATTCATGATTCATGATTTGATTCATGATTCTTGATTCATGATTCATGATTTGATTCATAATTCATGATTCATGATTTAATTCATGATTCATGATTCAATTCATAATTTATGATTCGATTCATGATTCATGATTCAATTCATGATTCATGATTCATGATTCAATTTATGATTCATGATTCGATTCATAAAACATGATTCATGATTCAATTCATGATTCAATTCATGATTCATGATTCAAGATTCAATTCATGATTCATGATTCGATTCATGATTCATGTATCATGATTCAATTCATGATTCATGATTCAATTTATGATTCATGATTCATGATTCGATTCATGTTTCATGATTCATGATTCAATTCATGATTCATGATTCGATTCATGATTCATGATTCAATTCTTGATTCATGATTCATGATTCAATTTATGATTCATGATTCATGATTCATGATTTAATTCATGATTCATGATTCATGATTCATGAATCAATTCATGATTCGATTCATGATTCAATTCATGATTCGATTCATGATTCATGATTCATTATTCAATTCATGATTCATGATTCAATTCATGATTCATGATTCATTTCATGATTCAATTCAAGATTCATGATTCATGGTTGAATTTATGATTCATGATTCATGATTCCTGATTCAGGTTTCAATTCATGATTAATGATTCATGATTCAATTCATGATTCATGCTTCATGATTCAATTTATGATCCATGATTCATGATTCATGAATCAATTCATGATTCAATTCCTGATTCATGATTCATGATTCAATTCATGATTCATAATTTATGATTCATGATTCAATTCATAATTTATAATTTATGTTTCATGATTTATGATTCAATTCATGATTCATGATTCAATTCATGATTCATGATTCAATTCATGATTCATGATTCATGATTTGATTCATGATTCATGATTCATGATTCATGATTTGATTCATGAATTATGATTCGATTCATGATTCATGATTCAATTAATGATTCATGATTCATGATTCAATTCATGATTCATGATTCAATTCATGATTCATGATTCAATTCATGATTCAATTCATGTTTTAACTCATAATTCATGATTCAATTCATGATTCATGATTCGATTCATGATTCATGATTTAATTCATGATTCATGATTCAATTCATGATTCATGATTCGATTCATGATTCATGATACAATTCATGATTTATGATTGATGATTGATGATTCGATTCATGATTCATGATTCAATTCATGATTCAATTTCTGATTCAATTCATGATTCATGATTCGATTTATGATTCATGATTCATGATTCAATGCATGATTTATGATTCATGATTCAATTCATGATTCTTGATTTGATTCATGATTCATGTTTCATGATTCAATTCATGATTTAATTACTGATTCATGATTCATGATTCAATTCATGATTCATAATGTATGATTCAATTTATGATTCATGATTCAATTCATAATTTATGATTCGATTCATGATTCATGATTCAATTCATGAATCAATTCATGTTTCATGATTCATGATTCGATTCATGATTCATGATTCAATTCATGATTCAAGATTCAATTCTTGATTCTTGATTCGATTCATGACTTATGATTCAATTCATGATTCATGATTCAATTCATGATTCATGATTCATGATTCAATTCATGATTCATGATTCAATTCATAATTTATGATTCGATTCATGATTAATGATTTGATTTATGATTCATGATTCATGATTCATGATTCAATTCATGATTCAATTCATGATTCATGATTCAATTCATGATTCAATTCATGATTCATGATTCGATTCATGATTTATGATTTAATTCATGATTTAATTCATGATTCATGATTCATGATTTGATTCATGATTCATGATTCATGATTCAATTCATGATTCATGATTCAATTCATGATTCATGATTCGTGATTCATGATTCAATTCATGATTTGATTCATGATTCATGATTCATGATTTAATTCATGATTCATGATTCATAATTCAATTTATGACTTATGATTCATGATTTAATTCATGATTCATGATTTGATTCATGATTCATGATTCGAATTATGATTCATGATTCATGATTCAATTCATGATTCATAATTCATGATTCAATTCATAATTCATGATTCGATTCATGATTCATGATTCAATTCATGATTCATGATTCAAGTCATGATTCATGATTCAATTCATGATTCATGATTAATGATTCAATTTATGATTCATGATTCATGATTCGTGATTCATGATTTATGATTCGATTCATGATTCTTGATTCATGATTCAATTCATGATTCATGATTCATAATTCAATTCATGATTCATGATTTAATTCATGATTCATGATTTGAATTATGATTCTTGATTCATGATTCATGATTTGATTCATGATTCATGATTCATGATTCATGATTTGATTCATGAATTATGATTCGATTCATGATTCATGATTCAATTAATGATTCATGATTCATGATTCAATTCATGATTCATGATTCAATTCATGATTCAATTCATGTTTTAACTCATAATTCATGATTCAATTCATGATTCATGATTCGATTCATGATTCATGATTTAATTCATGATTCATGATTCAATTCATGATTCATGATTCGATTCATGATTCATGATACAATTCATGATTTATGATTGATGATTGATGATTCGATTCATGATTCATGATTCAATTCATGATTCAATTTCTGATTCAATTCATGATCCATGATTCGATTTATGATTCATGATTCATGATTCAATTCATGATTCATGATTCATGATTCAATTCATGATTCTTGATTTGATTCATGATTCATGTTTCATGATTCAATTCATGATTTAATTACTGATTCATGATTCATGATTCAATTCATGATTCATAATGTATGATTCAATTTATGATTCATGATTCAATTCATAATTTATGATTCGATTCATGATTCATGATTCAATTCATGAATCAATTCATGTTTCATGATTCATGATTCGATTCATGATTCATGATTCAATTCATGATTCAAGATTCAATTCATGATTCTTGATTCGATTCATGACTTATGATTCAATTCATGATTCATGATTCAATTCATGATTCATGATTCATGATTCAATTCATGATTCATGATTCAATTCATAATTTATGATTCGATTCATGATTAATGATTTGATTTATGATTCATGATTCATGATTCATGATTCAATTCATGATTCAATTCATGATTCATGATTCAATTCATGATTCAATTCATGATCCATGATTCGATTCATGATTTATGATTCAATTCATGATTTAATTCATGATTCATGATTCATGATTTGATTCATGATTCATGATTCATGATTCAATTCATGATTCATGATTCAATTCATGATTCATGATTCGTGATTCATGATTCAATTCATGATTTGATTCATGATTCATGATTCATGATTCAATTCATGATTCATGATTTGATTCATGATTCATGATTCGAATTATGATTCATGATTCTTGATTCAATTCATGATTCATGATTCATGATTCAATTCATAATTCATGATTCGATTCATGATTCATGATTCAATTCATGATTCATGATTCAAGTCATGATATATGATTCAATTCATGATTCATGATTAATGATTCAATTTATGATTCATGATTCATGATTCGTTATTCATGATTTATGATTCGATTCATGATTCTTGATTCATGATTCAATTCATGATTCATGATTCATAATTCAATTCATGATTCATGATTTAATTCATGATTCATGATTTGAATTATGATTCTTGATTCATGATTCATGATTTGATTCATGATTCATGATTCATGATTCAATTCTTAATTCATGATTCATGATTCGATTCGCGATTCATGATTCATGATTCAATTCATGATTCATGATTTATGATTCAATTCATGATTCATGATTTATTTCATGATTCAATTCATGGTTCATAAATCTTGATTCAATTCATGATTTATTTCATGATTCTTGATTCATGATTCAATTCGTGATTTATGATTCAATTCATGATTCATGATTTATTTCATAATTTATGATTCAATTCTTGATTTAATTCATGATTCATGATTTATTTCATAATTCATTTGAAGATTCATGATTGATGATTCAATTCATGATTCAGATCATGATTCATTTTATGATTCATAATTCATGATTCAATTCATGATTCAATTCGTGATTCATGATTCAATTCATGATTAATGATTCAATTCATGATTCATGATTCATGATTCAATGCATGATTCATGATTCAATGCATGATTCATGATTCGAATTATGATTCATGTTTAAATTCATGATTCAATTCATGATTCATTTCTTGATTTATGATTCAATTCATGATTCATGATTCAATTCATGATTCACGATTCAATTCATGATTCATGATTCATGATTCATGATTCAATTCATGATTCGATTCATGATTCTTGATTCATGTTTCAATTCATGGTTCATGATTTAAATTATGATTCATGATTCATGATTCAATTCATGATTCATGATTCAATTCATGATTCATGATTCAATTCATGATTCATGATTCATTTCATGATTTATGATTCCATTCATGATTCATGATTCATTTTATGATTCATGATTCAATTCATGATTTCTGATTCATGATTCGATTCACTTTTCATTATTTGATTCATGATTCAAGATTTAATTCATGATTCATGATTCAATTCATAATTCATGTTTTAAATCATGATTCAATTCATGATTCATGTTTTAATTCATGATTCATGATTCGATTCATGATTCAATTCATGATTCATGATTCAATTCATGATTCATGATTCTAAATTCATGATTCAATTCATGATTCATGATTCGATTCATGATTCAATTCATGATTCATGATTCAATTCATGATTCATTATTCATGATTCATGATTCGATTCATGATTCATGATTCAATTAGTGACTTATGATTCAATTCATGATTCATGATTCACTTCATAATTTATGATTCAATTCTTGATTTAATTCATGATTTATGATTGATTTCATAATTCATTTAAAGATTCATGATTGATGATTCAATTCATGATTCAATTCGTGATTCATGATTCAATTCATGATTTCTGATTCATGATTCGATTCATGTTTCATTATTCGATTTATGAATCAAGATTCAATTTATGATTCATGATTCAATTCATGATTCATGTTTCAATTCATGATTCATGATTCATGATTCAATTAATGATTCATGATTTAAGATTCGATTCATGATTCATGATTTAATTCATGATTTATGATTTATGATTCGATTCATGATTCATGATTCATGATTCATGATTCATGATTCGATTCATGATTCATGATTCATTAATCATGATTCATGATTCAATTCATGATTCATGATTCAATTCATGATTCATGATTCATTTCATAATTTATGATTCAATTCTTGATTTAATTCATGATTCATGCTTTATTTCATAATTCATTTAAAGATTCATGATTGATGATTCAATTCATGATTCAGATCTTGATTCATTTTATGATTCATAATTCATGATTCAATTCATGATTCAATTCATAATTCAATTCATGATTAATGATTCAATTCATGATTCATGATTCATGATTCAAAGCATGATTCAGGATTCATGATTCAGTGCATGATTCATGATTCAATTCATGATTCATGATTCGATTCATGATTCATGATTTAATTCATGATTCATGATTCAATTCATGATTCATGATTCGATTCATGATTCATGATACAATTCATGATTTATGATTGATGATTGATGATTCGATTCATGATTCATGATTCAATTCATGATTCAATTTCTGATTCAATTCATGATTCATGATTCGATTTATGATTCATGATTCATGATTCAATTCATGATTCATGATTCATGATTCAATTCATGATTCTTGATTTGATTCATGATTCATGTTTCATGATTCAATTCATGATTTAATTACTGATTCATGATTCATGATTCGATTCATGATTCATGATTTAATTCATGATTCATGATTCAATTCATGATTCATGATTCGATTCATGATTCATGATACAATTCATGATTTATGATTGATGATTGATGATTCGATTCATGATTCATGATTCAATTCATGATTCAATTTCTGATTCAATTCATGGTTCATGATTCGATTTATGATTCATGATTCAATTCATGATTCGATTTATGATTCATGATTCAATTCATGATTCATGATTCATGATTCAATTCATGATTCTTGATTTGATTCATGATTCATGTTTCATGATTCAATTCATGATTTAATTACTGATTCATGATTCATGATTCAATTCATGATTCATAATGTATGATTCAATTTATGATTCATGATTCAATTCATAATTTATGATTCGATTCATGATTCATGATTCAATTCATGATTCAATTCATGTTTCATGATTCATGATTCGATTCATGATTCATGATTCAATTCATGATTCATGATTCAATTCATGATTCTTGATTTGATTCATGACTTATGATTCAATTCATGATTCATGATTCAATTCATGATTCATGATTCAATTCATGATTCATGATTCAATTCATAATTTATGATTCGATTCATGATTCATGATTTGATTTATGATTCATGATTCAATTCATGATTCAATTCATGATTCATGATTCAATTCATGATTCAATTCATGATTCATGATTTATGATTCAATTCATGATTCAATTCATGATTCATGATTCATGATTTGATTCATGATTCATGATTCATGATTCAATTCATGATTCATGATTCAATTCATGATTCATGATTCGTGATTCATGATTCAATTCATGATTTGATTCATGATTCATGATTCATGATTCAATTCATGATTCATGATTCATAATTCAATTCATGACTTATGATTCATGATTCAATTTATGATTCATGATTCGATTCATAAAACATGATTCATGATTCAATTCATGATTCAATTCATGATTCATGATTCAAGATTCAATTCATGATTCATGATTCGATTCATGATTCATGTATCATGATTCAATTCATGATTCATGATTCAATTTATGATTCATGATTCATGATTCGATTCATGTTTCATGATTCATGATTCAATTCATGATTCATGATTCGATTCATGATTCATGATTCAATTCTTGATTCATGATTCATGATTCAATTTATGATTCATGATTCATGATTCATGATTTAATTCATGATTCATGATTCATGATTCATGAATGAATTCATGATTCGATTCATGATTCAATTCATGATTCGATTCATGATTTATGATTCATTATTCAATTCATGATTCATGATTCAATTCATGATTCATGATTCATTTCATGATTCAATTCAAGATTCATGATTCATGGTTGAATTTATGATTCATGATTCATGATTCCTGATTCAGGTTTCAATTCATGATTAATGATTCATGATTCAATTCATGATTCATGCTTCATGATTCAATTTATGATCCATGATTCATGATTCATGAATCAATTCATGATTCAATTCCTGATTCATGATTCATGATTCAATTCATGATTCATAATTTATGATTCATGATTCAATTCATAATTTATAATTTATGTTTCATGATTCATGATTCAATTCATGATTCATGATTCAATTCATGATTCATGATTCAATTCATGATTCATGATTTGATTCATGATTCATGATTCATGATTCATGATTTGATTCATGAATTATGATTCGATTCATGATTCATGATTCAATTAATGATTCATGATTCATGATTCAATTCATGATTCATGATTCAATTCATGATTCAATTCATGTTTTAACTCATAATTCATGATTCAATTCATGATTCATGATTCGATTCATGATTCATGATTTAATTCATGATTCATGATTCAATTCATGATTCATGATTCGATTCATGATTCATGATACAATTCATGATTTATGATTGATGATTGATGATTCGATTCATGATTCATGATTCAATTCATGATTCAATTTCTGATTCAATTCATGATTCATGATTCGATTTATGATTCATGATTCATGATTCAATTCATGATTCTTGATTTGATTCATGATTCATGTTTCATGATTCAATTCATGATTTAATTACTGATTCATGATTCATGATTCAATTCATGATTCATAATGTATGATTCAATTTATGATTCATGATTCAATTCATAATTTATGATTCGATTCATGATTCATGATTCAATTCATGAATCAATTCATGTTTCATGATTCATGATTCGATTCATGATTCATGATTCAATTCATGATTCAAGATTCAATTCATGATTCTTGATTCGATTCATGACTTATGATTCAATTCATGATTCATGATTCAATTCATGATTCATGATTCATGATTCAATTCATGATTCATGATTCAATTCATAATTTATGATTCGATTCATGATTCATAATTTGATTTATGATTCATGATTCATGATTCATGATTCAATTCATGATTCAATTCATGATTCAATTCATGATTCATGATTCAATTCATGATTCAATTCATGATTCATGATTCAATTCATGATTCATGATTCAATTCATGATTCATGATTCGTGATTCATGATTCAATTCATGATTTGATTCATGATTCATGATTCATGATTCAATTCATGATTCATGATTCATAATTCAATTCATGACTTATGATTCATGATTTAATTCATGATTCATGATTTGATTCATGATTCATGATTCGAATTATGATTCATGATTCATGATTCAATTCATGATTCATGATTCATGATTGAATTCATAATTCATGATTCGATTCATGATTCATGATTCAATTCATGATTCATGATTCAAGTCATGATTCATGATTCAATTCATGATTCATGATTAATGATTCAATTTATGATTCATGATTCATGATTCATGATTCATGATTTATGATTCGATTCATGATTCTTGATTCATGATTCAATTCATGATTCATGATTCATAATTCAATTCATGATTCATGATTTAATTCATGATTCATGATTTGAATTATGATTCTTGATTCATGATTCATGATTTGATTCATGATTCATGATTCATGATTCAATTCTTGATTCATGATTCGATTCACGATTCATGATTCATGATTCAATTCATGATTCTCGATTTATGATTCAATTCATGATTCATGATTTATTTCATGATTCAATTCATGGTTCATAAATCTTGATTCAATTCATGATTTATTTCATGATTCTTGATTCATGATTCAATTCGTGATTTATGATTCAATTCATGATTCATGATTTATTTCATAATTTATGATTCAATTCTTGATTTAATTCATGATTCATGATTTATTTCATAATTCATTTAAAGATTCATGATTGATGATTCAATTCATGATTCAGATCATGATTCATTTTATGATTCATAATTCATGATTCAATTCATGATTCAATTCGTGATTCATGATTCAATTCATGATTAATGATTCAATTCATGATTCATGATTCATGATTCAATGCATGATTCATGATTCAATGCATGATTCATGATTCGAATTATGATTCATGTTTAAATTCATGATTCAATTCATGATTCATTTCTTGATTCATGATTCAATTCATGATTCATGATTCAATTCATGATTCATGATTCATGATTCATGATTCAATTCATGATTCGATTCATGATTCTTGATTCATGTTTCAATTCATGGTTCATGATTTAAATTATGATTCATGATTCATGATTCAATTCATGATTCATGATTCAATTCATGATTCATGATTCATTTCATGATTTATGATTCCTTTCATGATTCATGATTCATTTTATGATTCATGATTCAATTCATGATTTCTGATTCATGATTCGATTCACTTTTCATTATTTGATTCATGATTCAAGATTTAATTCATGATTCATGATTCAATTCATAATTCATGTTTTAAATCATGATTCAATTCATGATTCATGTTTTAATTCATGATTCATGATTCGATTCATGATTCAATTCATGATTCATGATTCAATTCATGATTCATGATTCTAAATTCATGATTCAATTCATGATTCATGATTCGATTTATGATTCAATTCATGATTCATGATTCAATTCATGATTCATTATTCATGATTCATGATTCGATTCATGATTCATGATTCAATTAGTGACTTATGATTCAATTCATGATTCATGATTCACTTCATAATTTATGATTCAATTCTTGATTTAATTCATGATTTATGATTTATTTCATAATTCATTTAAAGATTCATGATTGATGATTCAATTCATGATTCAATTCGTGATTCATGATTCAATTCATGATTTCTGATTCATGATTCGATTCATGTTTCATTATTCGATTTATGATTCAAGATTCAATTTATGATTCATGATTCAATTCATGATTCATGTTTCAATTAATGATTCATGATTCATGATTCAATTAATGATTCATGATTTAAGATTTGATTCATGATTCATGATTTAATTCATGATTTATGATTTATGATTCGATTCATGATTCATGATTCATGATTCATGATTCGATTCATGATTCATGATTCATTAATCATGATTCATGATTCAATTCATGATTCATGATTCAATTCATGATTCATGATTCATTTCATAATTTATGATTAAATTCTTGATTTAATTCATGATTCATGCTTTATTTCATAATTCATTTAAAGATTCATGATTGATGATTCAATTCATGATTCAGATCTTGATTCATTTTATGATTCATAATTCATGATTCAATTCATGATTCAATTCATAATTCAATTCATGATTAATGATTCAATTCATGATTCATGATTGATGATTCAAAGCATGATTCAGGATTCATGATTCAGTGCATGATTCATGATTCAATTCATGATTCATGATTCGATTCATGATTCATGATTTAATTCATGATTCATGATTCAATTCATGATTCATGATTCGATTCATGATTCATGATACAATTCATGATTTATGATTGATGATTGATGATTCGATTCATGATTCATGATTCAATTCATGATTCAATTTCTGATTCAATTCATGATTCATGATTCGATTTATGATTCATGATTCATGATTCAATTCATGATTCATGATTCAATTCATGATTCAATTCATGTTTTAACTCATAATTCATGATTCAATTCATGATTCATGATTCGATTCATGATTCATGATTTCATTCATGATTCATGATTCAATTCATGATTCATGATTCGATTCATGATTCATGATACAATTCATGATTTATGATTGATGATTGATGATTCGATTCATGATTCATGATTCAATTCATGATTCAATTTCTGATTCAATTCATGATTCATGATTCGATTTATGATTCATGATTCATGATTCAATTCATGATTCTTGATTTGATTCATGATTCATGTTTCATGATTCAATTCATGATTTAATTACTGATTCATGATTCATGATTCAATTCATGATTCATAATGTATGATTCAATTTATGATTCATGATTCAATTCATAATTTATGATTCGATTCATGATTCATGATTCAATTCATGAATCAATTCATGTTTCATGATTCATGATTCGATTCATGATTCATGATTCAATTCATGATTCAAGATTCAATTCATGATTCTTGATTCGATTCATGACTTATGATTCAATTCATGATTCATGATTCAATTCATGATTCATGATTCATGATTCAATTCATGATTCATGATTCAATTCATAATTTATGATTCGATTCATGATTCATAATTTGATTTATGATTCATGATTCATGATTCATGATTCAATTCATGATTCAATTCATGATTCATGATTCAATTCATGATTCAATTCATGATTCATGATTCGATTCATGATTTATGATTCAATTCATGATTCAATTCATGATTCATGATTCATGATTTGATTCATGATTCATGATTCATGATTCAATTCATGATTCATGATTCAATTCATGATTCATGATTCGTGATTCATGATTCAATTCATGATTTGATTCATGATTCATGATTCATGATTCAATTCATGATTCATGATTCATAATTCAATTCATGACTTATGATTCATGATTTAATTCATGATTCATGATTTGATTCATGATTCATGATTCGAATTATGATTCATGATTCATGATTCAATTCATGATTCATGATTCATGATTGAATTCATAATTCATGATTCGATTCATGATTCATGATTCAATTCATGATTCATGATTCAAGTCATGATTCATGATTCAATTCATGATTCATGATTAATGATTCAATTTATGATTCATGATTCATGATTCATGATTCATGATTTATGATTCGATTCATGATTCTTGATTCATGATTCAATTCATGATTCATGATTCATAATTCAATTCATGATTCATGATTTAATTCATGATTCATGATTTGAATTATGATTCTTGATTCATGATTCATGATTTGATTCATGATTCATGATTCATGATTCAATTCTTGATTCATGATTCGATTCACGATTCATGATTCATGATTCAATTCATGATTCTCGATTTATGATTCAATTCATGATTCATGATTTATTTCATGATTCAATTCATGGTTCATAAATCTTGATTCAATTCATGATTTATTTCATGATTCTTGATTCATGATTCAATTCGTGATTTATGATTCAATTCATGATTCATGATTTATTTCATAATTTATGATTCAATTCTTGATTTAATTCATGATTCATGATTTATTTCATAATTCATTTAAAGATTCATGATTGATGATTCAATTCATGATTCAGATCATGATTCATTTTATGATTCATAATTCATGATTCAATTCATGATTCAATTCGTGATTCATGATTCAATTCATGATTAATGATTCAATTCATGATTCATGATTCATGATTCAATGCATGATTCATGATTCAATGCATGATTCATGATTCGAATTATGATTCATGTTTAAATTCATGATTCAATTCATGATTCATTTCTTGATTCATGATTCAATTCATGATTCATGATTCAATTCATGATTCATGATTCATGATTCATGATTCAATTCATGATTCGATTCATGATTCTTGATTCATGTTTCAATTCATGGTTCATGATTTAAATTATGATTCATGATTCATGATTCAATTCATGATTCATGATTCAATTCATGATTCATGATTCATTTCATGATTTATGATTCCTTTCATGATTCATGATTCATTTTATGATTCATGATTCAATTCATGATTTCTGATTCATGATTCGATTCACTTTTCATTATTTGATTCATGATTCAAGATTTAATTCATGATTCATGATTCAATTCATAATTCATGTTTTAAATCATGATTCAATTCATGATTCATGTTTTAATTCATGATTCATGATTCGATTCATGATTCAATTCATGATTCATGATTCAATTCATGATTCATGATTCTAAATTCATGATTCAATTCATGATTCATGATTCGATTTATGATTCAATTCATGATTCATGATTCAATTCATGATTCATTATTCATGATTCATGATTCGATTCATGATTCATGATTCAATTAGTGACTTATGATTCAATTCATGATTCATGATTCACTTCATAATTTATGATTCAATTCTTGATTTAATTCATGATTTATGATTTATTTCATAATTCATTTAAAGATTCATGATTGATGATTCAATTCATGATTCAATTCGTGATTCATGATTCAATTCATGATTTCTGATTCATGATTCGATTCATGTTTCATTATTCGATTTATGATTCAAGATTCAATTTATGATTCATGATTCAATTCATGATTCATGTTTCAATTAATGATTCATGATTCATGATTCAATTAATGATTCATGATTTAAGATTTGATTCATGATTCATGATTTAATTCATGATTTATGATTTATGATTCGATTCATGATTCATGATTCATGATTCATGATTCGATTCATGATTCATGATTCATTTCATAATTTATGATTAAATTCTTGATTTAATTCATGATTCATGCTTTATTTCATAATTCATTTAAAGATTCATGATTGATGATTCAATTCATGATTCAGATCTTGATTCATTTTATGATTCATAATTCATGATTCAATTCATGATTCAATTCATAATTCAATTCATGATTAATGATTCAATTCATGATTTATGATTCATGATTCAAAGCATGATTCAGGATTCATGATTCAGTGCATGATTCATGATTCAATTCATGATTCATGATTCGATTCATGATTCATGATTTAATTCATGATTCATGATTCAATTCATGATTCATGATTCGATTCATGATTCATGATACAATTCATGATTTATGATTGATGATTGATGATTCGATTCATGATTCATGATTCAATTCATGATTCAATTTCTGATTCAATTCATGATTCATGATTCGATTTATGATTCATGATTCATGATTCAATTCATGATTCATGATTCATGATTCAATTCATGATTCTTGATTTGATTCATGATTCATGTTTCATGATTCAATTCATGATTTAATTACTGATTCATGATTCATGATTCAATTCATGATTCATAATGTATGATTCAATTTATGATTCATGATTCAATTCATAATTTATGATTCGATTCATGATTCATGATTCAATTCATGATTCAATTCATGTTTCATGATTCATGATTCGATTCATGATTCATGATTCAATTCATGATTCATGATTCAATTCATGATTCTTGATTCGATTCATGACTTATGATTCAATTCAT
Source organism: Mixophyes australis (assembly GCA_036250195.1). Classification (NCBI taxonomy): domain Eukaryota; kingdom Metazoa; phylum Chordata; class Amphibia; order Anura; family Limnodynastidae; genus Mixophyes; species Mixophyes australis. The sequence continues at coordinate 251,378,422 of JAVHZZ010000004.1, read as the reverse complement.
GATTCATGATTCAATTCATGATTCATGATTCAATTCATGATTCATGATTCAATTCATAATTTATGATTCGATTCATGATTCATGATTTGATTTATGATTCATGATTCAATTCATGATTCAATTCATGATTCATGATTCAATTCATGATTCAATTCATGATTCATGATTTATGATTCAATTCATGATTCAATTCATGATTCATGATTCATGATTTGATTTATGATTCATGATTCATGATTCAATTCATGATTCATGATTCAATTCATGATTCATGATTCGTGATTCATGATTCAATTCATGATTTGATTCATGATTCATGATTCATGATTCAATTCATGATTCATGATTCATAATTCAATTCATGACTTATGATTCATGATTCAATTCATGATTCATGATTCATGATTCAATTCATGATTCATGATTCAATTCATAATTTATGATTCGATTCATGATTCATAATTTGATTTATGATTCATGATTCATGATTCAATTCATGATTCAATTCATGATTCATGATTCAATTCATGATTCAATTCATGATTTGATTCATGATTTGATTCATGATTCATGATTCATGATTCATGATTTGATTCATGAATTATGATTCGATTCATGATTCATGATTCAATTCATGTTTTAACTCATAATTCATGATTCAATTCATGATTCATGATTCGATTCATGATTCATGATTTAATTCATGATTCATGATTCAATTCATGATTCATGATTCGATTCATGATTCATGATACAATTCATGATTTATGATTGATGATTGATGATTCGATTCATGATTCATGATTCAATTCATGATTCAATTTCTGATTCAATTCATGATTCATGATTCGATTTATGATTCATGATTCATGATTCAATTCATGATTCTTGATTTGATTCATGATTCATGTTTCATGATTCAATTCATGATTTAATTACTGATTCATGATTCATGATTCAATTCATGATTCATAATGTATGATTCAATTTATGATTCATGATTCAATTCATAATTTATGATTCGATTCATGATTCATGATTCAATTCATGAATCAATTCATGTTTCATGATTCATGATTCGATTCATGATTCATGATTCAATTCATGATTCAAGATTCAATTCATGATTCTTGATTCGATTCATGACTTATGATTCAATTCATGATTCATGATTCAATTCATGATTCATGATTCATGATTCAATTCATGATTCATGATTCAATTCATAATTTATGATTCGATTCATGATTCATGATTTGATTTATGATTCATGATTCATGATTCATGATTCAATTCATGATTCAATTCATGATTCATGATTCAATTCATGATTCAATTCATGATTCATGATTCGATTCATGATTTATGATTCATAATTCATGATTCATAATTCATGATTTGATTCATGAATTATGATTCGATTCATGATTCAATTCATGATTTATGATTTGATTCATGATTCATGATTCAATTCATGATTCATGATTCAATTCATGATTCATGATTCGATTCATGATTCATGATTCAATTCAAGATTCATGATTGATAATTCATTATTCGATTCATGATTCATGATTCAATTCATGATTCAATTTCTGATTAAATTCATGATTCATGATTCGATTTATGATTCATGATTCATGATTCAATTCATGATTCATGATTCATGATTCAATTCATGATTCTTGATTTGATTCATGATTCATGTTTCATGATTCAATTCATGATTTAATTACTGATTCATGATTCATGATTCAATTCATAATTCATAATGTATGATTCAATTTATGATTTATGATTCAATTCATAATTTATGATTCGATTCATGATTCATGATTCAATTCATGATTCAATTCATGTTTCATGATTCATGATTCGATTCATGATTCATGATTCAATTCATGATTCATGATTCAATTCATGATTCTTGATTCGATTCATGACTTATGATTCAATTCATGATTCATGATTCAATTCATGATTCATGATTCAATTCATGATTCATGATTCAATTCATAATTTATGATTCGATTCATGATTCATGATTTGATTTATGATTCATGATTCAATTCATGATTCATGATTCAATTCATGATTCAATTCATGATTCATGATTTATGATTCAATTCATGATTCAATTCATGATTCATGATTTGATTCATGATTCATGATTCATGATTCAATTCATGATTCATGATTCAATTCATGATTCATGATTCGTGATTCATGATTCAATTCATGATTTGATTCATGATTCATGATTCATGATTCAATTCATGATTCATGATTCATAATTCAATTCATGACTTATGATTCATGATTCAATTCATGATTCATGATTCAATTCATGATTCATGATTCAATTCATAATTTATGATTCGATTCATGATTCAAGATTTGATTTATGATTCATGATTCATGATTCAATTCATGATTCAATTCATGATTCATGATTCAATTCATGATTCAATTCATGATTCACGATTCATGATTTGATTCATGATTCATGATTCATGATTCAATTCATGATTCATGATTCAATTCATGATTCATGATTCGTGATTCATGATTCAATTCATGATTCATGATTTGATTCATGATTCATGATTCATGATTCAATTCATGATTCATGATTCATAATTCAATTCATGACTTATGATTCATGATTTAATTCATGATTCATGATTTGATTCATGATTCTTGATTCATGATTCATGAATTGATTCATAAGTCATGATTCATGATTCAATTCATGATTCATGATTCATGATTCAATTCATAATTCATGATTCGATTCATGATTCATGATTGAATTCATGATTCATGATATATGATTCATTTCATGAGTCATTATTCGATTCATGATTCATGATTAATGATTCAATTTATGATTCATGATTCATGATTCAATTCATAATTTATGATTCGATTCATGATTAATGATTCAATTCATGATTCATGATTCATGATTCAATTTATGATTCATGATTCGATTCATGATTCATGATTCATGATTCAATTCATGATTCATGATTCAAGTCATGATTCATGATTCATGATTGATGATTTAATTCATGATTCATGATTCATGATTTAATTTATGATTCATGATTCATGATTCATGATTCATGATTCAATTCATGATTCATTATTCAATTCCTGATTCATGATTCATGATTCAATACATGATTCATAATTTATGATTCATGATTCAATTCATAATTTATAATTCATGATTCATGATTCATGATTCAATTCATAATTCATGATTTAATTCATGATTTAATTCATTATTCATGATTCATGATTTGATTCATGATTCATGATTCATGATTCATAATTCATGATTCATAATTCATGATTTGATTCATGAATTATGATTCGATTCATGATTCATGATTCAATTCATGATTTATGATTTGATTCATGATTCAATTCATGATTCATGATTCAATTCATGATTCATGATTCGATTCTTGATTCATGATTCAATTCATGATTCATGATTGATAATTCATGATTCGATTCATAATTCATGATTCAATTCATGATTCAATTTCTGATTCCATTCATGATTCATGATTCAATTCATAATTCATGATTCATGATTTATGATTCAATTCATGATTCATAATTCAATTCATGATTCAATTCATGATTCAATTCATGATTCATGATTCAATTCATGATTAAATTCATGATTCATGATTTGATTCATGATTCTTGATTCAATTCATGATTCAATTCATGATTCATTATTCATGATTCGATTCATGATTCATGATTCATGATTCAAATCATGATTCATGATTTAGGATTCATGATTCAATTCATGATTCATGATTCGATTCATGATTCATGATTTATGGTTCAATTCATGATTCATAATTCATTAATTCAATTCATGATTCAATTCATGATTCATGATTCATGATTCAATTCATGATTCATGATTTGTGATTCATGATTCAATTCATGATTCATGATTCGATTCATGATTCATTATTCAATTCATGATTCATGATTCATGATTCGATTCATGATTAGATTCATGATTTATGATTCAAGTCATGATTCATGATTCATGACTCATTTCATGATTCATTATTTGATTCATGATTCATGATTAATGATTCAATTTATGATTCATGATTCATGATTAATGATTCAATTTATGATTCATGATTCATGATTCAATTCATAATTCATGATTCGATTCATGATTCATGATTCAATTCATGATTCATGATTCATGATTCAAGTCATGATTCATGATTCAATTCATGATTCATGATTAATGATTCAATTTATGATTCATGATTCATGATTCGTGATTCATGATTCATAATTCGATTCATGATTCTTGATTTATGATTCAATTCAAGATTCATGATTCATAATTCAATTCATGATTCATGATTTAATTCATGATTCATGATTTGATTCATAATTCATGATTCATGATTTAATTCATGATTCATGATTCAATTCATAATTTATGATTCAATTCATGATTCATGATTCAATTCATGATTCATGATTCATGATTCAATTTATGATTCATGATTCGATTCATAAATCATGATTCATGATTCAATTCATGATTCAATTCATGATTCATGATTCAAGATTCAATTCATGATTCATGATTCATGGATCATGATTCAATTCATGATTCATGATTCAATTTATGATTTATGATTCATGATTCGATTCATGTTTCATGATTCATGATTCAATTCATGATTCATGATTCGATTCATGATTCATGATTCAATTCTTGATTCATGATTCATGATTCAATTTATGATTCATGATTCATGATTCATGATTTAATTCATGATTTATAATTTATGTTTCATGATTCATGATTCAATTCATGATTCATGATTCAATTCATGATTCATGATTTGATTCATGATTCATGATTCATGATTCATGATTTGATTCATGAATTATGATTCGATTCATGATTCATGATTCAATTAATGATTCATGATTCATGATTCAATTCATGATTCATGATTCAATTCATGATTCAATTCATGTTTTAACTCATAATTCATGATTCAATTCATGATTCATGATTCGATTCATGATTCATGATTTAATTCATGATTCATGATTCAATTCATGATTCATGATTCGATTCATGATTCATGATACAATTCATGATTTATGATTGATGATTGATGATTCGATTCATGATTCATGATTCAATTCATGATTCAATTTCTGATTCAATTCATGATTCATGATTCGATTTATGATTCATGATTCATGATTCAATTCATGATTCATGATTCATGATTCATGATTCAATTCATGATTCTTGATTTGATTCATGATTCATGTTTCATGATTCAATTCATGATTTAATTACTGATTCATGATTCATGATTCAATTCATGATTCATAATGTATGATTCAATTTATGATTCATGATTCAATTCATAATTTATGATTCGATTCATGATTCATGATTCAATTCATGATTCAATTCATGTTTCATGATTCATGATTCGATTCATGATTCATGATTCAATTCATGATTCAAGATTCAAATCATGATTCTTGATTCGATTCATGACTTATGATTCAATTCATGATTCATGATTCAATTCATGATTCATGATTCATGATTCAATTCATGATTCATGATTCAATTCATAATTTATGATTCGATTCATGATTCATGATTTGATTTATGATTCATGATTCATGATTCAATTCATGATTCAATTCATGATTCATGATTCAATTCATGATTCAATTCATGATTCATGATTCGATTCATGATTTATGATTCAATTCATGATTCAATTCATATTTCATGATTCATGATTTGATTCATGATTCATGATTCATGATTCAATTCATGATTCATGATTCAATTCATGATTCAATTTCTGATTCAATTCATGATTCATGATTCGATTTATGATTCATGATTCATGATTCAATTCATGATTCTTGATTTGATTCATGATTCATGTTTCATGATTCAATTCATGATTTAATTACTGATTCATGATTCATGATTCAATTCATGATTCATAATGTATGATTCAATTTATGATTCATGATTCAATTCATAATTTATGATTCGATTCATGATTCATGATTCAATTCATGAATCAATTCATGTTTCATGATTCATGATTCGATTCATGATTCATGATTCAATTCATGATTCAAGATTCAATTCATGATTCTTGATTCGATTCATGACTTATGATTCAATTCATGATTCATGATTCAATTCATGATTCATGATTCATGATTCAATTCATGATTCATGATTCAATTCATAATTTATGATTCGATTCATGATTCATGATTTGATTTATGATTCATGATTCATGATTCATGATTCAATTCATGATTCAATTCATGATTCATGATTCAATTCATGATTCAATTCATGATTCATGATTCGATTCATGATTTATGATTCAATTCATGATTCAATTCATGATTCATGATTCATGATTTGATTCATGATTCATGATTCATGATTCAATTCATGATTCATGATTCAATTCATGATTCATGATTCGTGATTCATGATTCAATTCATGATTTGATTCATGATTCATGATTCATGATTCAATTCATGATTCATGATTCATAATTCAATTCATGACTTATGATTCATGATTTAATTCATGATTCATGATTTGATTCATGATTCATGATTCGAATTATGATTCATGATTCATGATTCAATTCATGATTCATGATTCATGATTGAATTCATAATTCATGATTCAATTCATGATTCATGATTCAATTCATGATTCATGATTCAAGTCATGATTCATGATTCAATTCATGATTCATGATTAATGATTCAATTTATGATTCATGATTCATGATTCGTGATTCATGATTTATGATTCGATTCATGATTCTTGATTCATGATTCAATTCATGATTCATGATTCATAATTCAATTCATGATTCATGATTTAATTCATGATTCATGATTTGAATTATGATTCTTGATTCATGATTCATGATTTGATTCATGATTCATGATTCATGATTCAATTCTTGATTCATGATTCGATTCACGATTCAATTCATGATTCTCGATTTATGATTCAATTCATGATTCATGATTTATTTCATGATTCAATTCATGGTTAATAAATCTTGATTCAATTCATGATTTATTTCATGATTCTTGATTCATGATTCAATTCGTGATTTATGATTCAATTCATGATTCATGATTTATTTCATAATTTATGATTCAATTATTGATTTAATTCATGATTCATGATTTATTTCATAATTCATTTAAAGATTCATGATTGATGATTCAATTCATGATTCAGATCATGATTCATTTTATGATTCATAATTCATGATTCAATTCATGATTCAATTCGTGATTCATGATTCAATTCATGATTAATGATTCAATTCATGATTCATGATTCATGATTCAATGCATGATTCATGATTCAATGCATGATTCATGATTCGAATTATGATTCATGTTTAAATTCATGATTCAATTCATGATTCATTTCTTGATTCATGATTCAATTCATGATTCATGATTCAATTCATGATTCATGATTCATGATTCATGATTCAATTCATGATTCGATTCATGATTCTTGATTCATGTTTCAATTCATGGTTCATGATTTAAATTATGATTCATGATTCATGATTCAATTCATGATTCATGATTCAATTCATGATTCATGATTCAATTCATGATTCATGATTCATTTCATGATTTATGATTCCTTTCATGATTCATGATTCATTTTATGATTCATGATTCAATTCATGATTTCTGATTCATGATTCGATTCACTTTTCATTATTTGATTCATGATTCAAGATTTAATTCATGATTCATGATTCAATTCATAATTCATGTTTTAAATCATGATTCAATTCATGATTCATGTTTTAATTCATGATTCATGATTCGATTCATGATTCAATTCATGATTCATGATTCAATTCATGATTCATGATTCTAAATTCATGATTCAATTCATGATTCATGATTCGATTTATGATTCAATTCATGATTCATGATTCAATTCATGATTCATTATTCATGATTCATGATTCGATTCATGATTCATGATTCAATTAGTGACTTATGATTCAATTCATGATTCATGATTCACTTCATAATTTATGATTCAATTCTTGATTTAATTCATGATTTATGATTTATTTCATAATTCATTTAAAGATTCATGATTGATGATTCAATTCATGATTCAATTCGTGATTCATGATTCAATTCATGATTTCTGATTCATGATTCGATTCATGTTTCATTATTCGATTTATGATTCAAGATTCAATTTATGATTCATGATTCAATTCATGATTCATGTTTCAATTAATGATTCATGATTCATGATTCAATTAATGATTCATGATTTAAGATTTGATTCATGATTTAATTCATGATTTATGATTTATGATTCGATTCATGATTCATGATTCATGATTCATGATTCGATTCATGATTCATGATTCATTAATCATGATTCATGATTCAATTCATGATTCATGATTCAATTCATGATTCATGATTCATTTCATAATTTATGATTAAATTCTTGATTTAATTCATGATTCATGCTTTATTTCATAATTCATTTAAAGATTCATGATTGATGATTCAATTCATGATTCAGATCTTGATTCATTTTATGATTCATAATTCATGATTCAATTCATGATTCAATTCATAATTCAATTCATGATTAATGATTCAATTCATGATTCATGATTCATGATTCAAAGCATGATTCAGGATTCATGATTCAGTGCATGATTCATGATTCAATTCATGATTCATGATTCGATTCATGATTCATGATTTAATTTATGATTCATGATTCAATTCATGATTCATGATTCGATTCATGATTCATGATACAATTCATGATTTATGATTGATGATTGATGATTCGATTCATGATTCATGATTCAATTCATGATTCAATTTCTGTTTCAATTCATGATTCATGATTCGATTTATGATTCATGATTCATGATTCAATTCATGATTCATGTTTCATGATTCAATTCATGATTCTTGATTTGATTCATGATTCATGTTTCATGATTCAATTCATGATTTAATTACTGATTCATGATTCATGATTCAATTCATGATTCATAATGTATGATTCAATTTATGATTCATGATTCAATTCATAATTTATGATTCGATTCATGATTCATGATTCAATTCATGATTCAATTCATGTTTCATGATTCATGATTCGATTCATGATTCATGATTCAATTCATGATTCATGATTCAATTCATGATTCTTGATTCGATTCATGACTTATGATTCAATTCATGATTCATGATTCAATTCATGATTCATGATTCAATTCATGATTCATGATTCAATTCATAATTTATGATTCAATTCATGATTCATGATTTGATTTATGATTCATGATTCAATTCATGATTCAATTCATGATTCATGATTCAATTCATGATTCAATTCATGATTCATGATTTATGATTCAATTCATGATTCAATTCATGATTCATGATTCATGATTTGATTCATGATTCATGATTCAATTCATGATTCATGATTCAATTCATGATTCATGATTCGTGATTCATGATTCAATTCATGATTTGATTCATGATTCATGATTCATGATTCAATTCATGATTCATGATTCATAATTCAATTCATGACTTATTATTCATGATTCAATTCATGATTCATGATTCATGATTCAATTCATGATTCATGATTCAATTTATAATTTATGATTCGATTCATGATTCATGATTTGATTTATGATTCATGATTCAATTCATAATTTATGATTCGATTCATGATTCATGATTTGATTTATGATTCATGATTCATGATTCAATTCATGATTCAATTCATGATTCATGATTCAATTCATGATTCAATTCATGATTTGATTCATGATTCATGATTCATGATTCAATTCATGAATTATGATTCAATTCATGATTCATGATTCGTGATTCATGATTCAATTCATGATTCATGATTTGATTCATGATTCATGATTCATGATTCAATTCATGATTCATGATTCATAATTCAATTCATGACTTATGATTCATGATTTAATTCATGATTCATGATTTGATTCATGATTCTTGATTCATGATTCATGATTCGATTCATAAGTCATGATTCATGATTCAATTCATGATTCATGATTCATGATTCAATTCATAATTCATGATTCGAATTATGATTCATGATTGAATTCATGATTCATGATTCATGATTCATTTCATGAGTCATTATTCGATTCATGATTCATGATTAATGATTCAATTTATGATTCATGATTCATGATTCAATTCATAATTTATGATTCGATTCATGATTAATGATTCAATTCATGATTCATGATTCATGATTCAATTTATGATTCATGATTCGATTCATGATTCATGATTCATGATTCAATTCATGATTCATGATTCAAGTCATGATTCATGATTCATGATTCATGATTGATGATTTAATTCATGATTCATGATTCATGATTTAATTTATGATTCATGATTCATGATTCATGATTCATGATTCAATTCATGATTCATTATTCAATTCCTGATTCATGATTCATGATTCAATACATGATTCATAATTTATGATTCATGATTCAATTCATAATTTATAATTCATGATTCATGATTCATGATTCAATTCATAATTCATGATTCAATTCATGATTTAATTCATGATTCATGATTCCTGATTTGATTCATGATTCATGATTCATGATTCATAATTCATGATTCATAATTCATGATTTGATTCATGAATTATGATTCGATTCATGATTCAATTCATGATTTATGATTTGATTCATGATTCATGATTCAATTCATGATTCATGATTCAATTCATGATTCATGATTCGATTCATGATTCATGATTCAATTCAAGATTCATGATTGATAATTCATTATTCGATTCATGATTCATGATTCAATTCATGATTCAATTTCTGATTAAATTCATGATTCATGATTCGATTTATGATTCATGATTCATGATTCAATTCATGATTCATGATTCATGATTCAATTCATGATTCTTGATTTGATTCATGATTCATGTTTCATGATTCAATTCATGATTTAATTACTGATTCATGATTCATGATTCAATTCATAATTCATAATGTATGATTCAATTTATGATTTATGATTCAATTCATAATTTATGATTCGATTCATGATTCATGATTCAATTCATGATTCAATTCATGTTTCATGATTCATGATTCGATTCATGATTCATGATTCAATTCATGATTCATGATTCAATTCATGATTCTTGATTCGATTCATGACTTATGATTCAATTCATGATTCATGATTCAATTCATGATTCATGATTCAATTCATGATTCATGATTCAATTCATAATTTATGATTCGATTCATGATTCATGATTTGATTTATGATTCATGATTCAATTCATGATTCATGATTCAATTCATGATTCAATTCATGATTCATGATTTATGATTCAATTCATGATTCAATTCATGATTCATGATTTGATTCATGATTCATGATTCATGATTCAATTCATGATTCATGATTCAATTCATGATTCATGATTCGTGATTCATGATTCAATTCATGATTTGATTCATGATTCATGATTCATGATTCAATTCATGATTCATGATTCATAATTCAATTCATGACTTATGATTCCTGATTCAATTCATGATTCATGATTCAATTCATGATTCATGATTCAATTCATAATTTATGATTCGATTCATGATTCAAGATTTGATTTATGATTCATGATTCATGATTCAATTCATGATTCAATTCATGATTCATGATTCAATTCATGATTCAATTCATGATTCACGATTCATGATTTGATTCATGATTCATGATTCATGATTCAATTCATGATTCATGATTCAATTCATGATTCATGATTCGTGATTCATGATTCAATTCATGATTCATGATTTGATTCATGATTCATGATTCATGATTCAATTCATGATTCATGATTCATAATTCAATTCATGACTTATGATTCATGATTTAATTCATGATTCATGATTTGATTCATGATTCTTGATTCATGATTCATGAATTGATTCATAAGTCATGATTCATGATTCAATTCATGATTCATGATTCATGATTCAATTCATAATTCATGATTCGATTCATGATTCATGATTGAATTCATGATTCATGATATATGATTCATTTCATGAGTCATTATTCGATTCATGATTCATGATTAATGATTCAATTTATGATTCATGATTCATGATTCAATTCATAATTTATGATTCGATTCATGATTAATGATTCAATTCATGATTCATGATTCATGATTCAATTTATGATTCATGATTCGATTCATGATTCATGATTCATGATTCAATTCATGATTCATGATTCAAGTCATGATTCATGATTCATGATTGATGATTTAATTCATGATTCATGATTCATGATTTAATTTATGATTCATGATTCATGATTCATGATTCATGATTCAATTCATGATTCATTATTCAATTCCTGATTCATGATTCATGATTCAATACATGATTCATAATTTATGATTCATGATTCAATTCATAATTTATAATTCATGATTCATGATTCATGATTCAATTCATAATTCATGATTTAATTCATGATTTAATTCATTATTCATGATTCATGATTTGATTCATGATTCATGATTCATGATTCATAATTCATGATTCATAATTCATGATTTGATTCATGAATTATGATTCGATTCATGATTCATGATTCAATTCATGATTTATGATTTGATTCATGATTCAATTCATGATTCATGATTCATGATTCGATTCTTGATTCATGATTCAATTCATGATTCATGATTGATAATTCATGATTCGATTCATAATTCATGATTCAATTCATGATTCAATTTCTGATTCCATTCATGATTCATGATTCAATTCATAATTCATGATTCATGATTTATGATTCAATTCATGATTCATAATTCGATTCATGATTCAATTCATGATTCAATTCATGATTCATGATTCAATTCATGATTAAATTCATGATTCATGATTTGATTCATGATTCTTGATTCAATTCATGATTCAATTCATGATTCATTATTCATGATTCGATTCATGATTCATGATTCATGATTCAAATCATGATTCATGATTTAGGATTCATGATTCAATTCATGATTCATGATTCGATTCATGATTCATGATTTATGGTTCAATTCATGATTCATAATTCATTAATTCAATTCATGATTCAATTCATGATTCATGATTCATGATTCAATTCATGATTCATGATTTGTGATTCATGATTCAATTCATGATTCATGATTCGATTCATGATTCATTATTCAATTCATGATTCATGATTCATGATTCGATTCATGATTAGATTCATGATTTATGATTCAAGTCATGATTCATGATTCATGACTCATTTCATGATTCATTATTTGATTCATGATTCATGATTAATGATTCAATTTATGATTCATGATTCATGATTAATGATTCAATTTATGATTCATGATTCATGATTCAATTCATAATTCATGATTCGATTCATGATTCATGATTCAATTCATGATTCATGATTCATGATTCAAGTCATGATTCATGATTCAATTCATGATTCATGATTAATGATTCAATTTATGATTCATGATTCATGATTCGTGATTCATGATTCATAATTCGATTCATGATTCTTGATTTATGATTCAATTCAAGATTCATGATTCATAATTCAATTCATGATTCATGATTTAATTCATGATTCATGATTTGATTCATAATTCATGATTCATGATTTAATTCATGATTCATGATTCAATTCATAATTTATGATTCAATTCATGATTCATGATTCAATTCATGATTCATGATTCATGATTCAATTTATGATTCATGATTCGATTCATAAATCATGATTCATGATTCAATTCATGATTCAATTCATGATTCATGATTCAAGATTCAATTCATGATTCATGATTCATGGATCATGATTCAATTCATGATTCATGATTCAATTTATGATTTATGATTCATGATTCGATTCATGTTTCATGATTCATGATTCAATTCATGATTCATGATTCGATTCATGATTCATGATTCAATTCTTGATTCATGATTCATGATTCAATTTATGATTCATGATTCATGATTCATGATTTAATTCATGATTTATAATTTATGTTTCATGATTCATGATTCAATTCATGATTCATGATTCAATTCATGATTCATGATTCATGATTTGATTCATGATTCATGATTCATGATTTGATTCATGAATTATGATTCGATTCATGATTCATGATTCAATTAATGATTCATGATTCATGATTCAATTCATGATTAATGATTCAATTCATGATTCAATTCATGTTTTAACTCATAATTCATGATTCAATTCATGATTCATGATTCGATTCATGATTCATGATTTAATTCATGATTCATGATTCAATTCATGATTCATGATTCGATTCATGATTCATGATACAATTCATGATTTATGATTGATGATTGATGATTCGATTCATGATTCATGATTCAATTCATGATTCAATTTCTGATTCAATTCATGATTCATGATTCGATTTATGATTCATGATTCATGATTCAATTCATGATTCATGATTCATGATTCAATTCATGATTCTTGATTTGATTCATGATTCATGTTTCATGATTCAATTCATGATTTAATTACTGATTCATGATTCATGATTCAATTCATGATTCATAATGTATGATTCAATTTATGATTCATGATTCAATTCATAATTTATGATTCGATTCATGATTCATGATTCAATTCATGATTCAATTCATGTTTCATGATTCATGATTCGATTCATGATTCATGATTCAATTCATGATTCAAGATTCAAATCATGATTCTTGATTCGATTCATGACTTATGATTCAATTCATGATTCATGATTCAATTCATGATTCATGATTCATGATTCAATTCATGATTCATGATTCAATTCATAATTTATGATTCGATTCATGATTCATGATTTGATTTATGATTCATGATTCATGATTCAATTCATGATTCAATTCATGATTCATGATTCAATTCATGATTCAATTCATGATTCATGATTCGATTCATGATTTATGATTCAATTCATGATTCAATTCATATTTCATGATTCATGATTTGATTCATGATTCATGATTCATGATTCAATTCATGATTCATGATTCAATGCATGATTCATGATTCGAATTATGATTCATGTTTAAATTCATGATTGAATTCATGATTCATTTCTTGATTCATGATTCAATTCATGATTCATGATTCAATTCATGATTCATGATTCATGATTCATGATTCGATTCATGATTCATGATTCATGATTCAATTAGTGACTTATGATTCAATTCATGATTCATGATTCATTTCATAATTTATGATTCAATTCTTGATTTAATTCATGATTTATGATTTATTTCATAATTCATTTAAAGATTCATGATTGATGATTCAATTCATGATTCAATTCGTGATTCATGATTCAATTCATGATTTCTGATTCATGATTCGATTCATGTTTCATTATTCGATTTATGATTCAAGATTCAATTTATGATTCATGATTCAATTCATGATTCATGTTTCAATTCATGATTCATGATTCATGATTCAATTAATGATTCATGATTTAAGATTCGATTCATGATTCATGATTTAATTCATGATTTATGATTTATGATTCGATTCATGATTCATGATTCGATTCATGATTCATGATTTATTAATCATGATTCATGATTCAATTCATGATTCATGATTCAATTCATGATTCATGATTCATTTCATAATTTATGATTCAATTCTTGATTTAATTCATGATTCATACTTTATTTCATAATTCATTTAAAGATTCATGATTGATGATTCAATTCATGATTCAGATCTTGATTCATTTTATGATTCATAATTCATGATTCAATTCATGATTCAATTCATAATTCAATTCATGATTAAAGATTCAATTCATGATTCATGATTCATGATTCAGGATTCATGATTCAATGCATGATTCATGATTCGATTCATGATTCATGTTTGAATTCATGATTCAATTCATGATTCATTTCATGATTCATGATTCAATTCATGATTCATGATTCAATTCATGATTCATGATTCATGATTCATGATTTAATTCATGATTCGATTCATGATTCATGATTCATGATTCAATTCATGATTCATGATTTAATTCATGATTCATGATTCAATTCATGATTCATGATTCAATTCATGATTCATGATTCATTTCATGATTTATGATTCAATTCATGATTCATGATTCATGATTCCATTCATGATTTATGATTCATTTTATGATTCATGATTCATTTTATGATTCTTGATTCAATTCATGATTTCTGATTCATGATTCGATTCACTTTTCATTATTCGATTCATGATTCAAGATTCAATTCATGATTCATGATTCAATTCATAATTCATGTTTTAAATCATTATTCAATTCATGATTCATGTTTTAATTCATGATTAATGATTCAATTCATGATTCAATTCATGATTCATGATTCAATTCATGATTCAATTCATGATTCATGATTCAATTCATGATTCATGATTCTAAATTCATGATTCAATTCATGATTCATGATTCGATTCATGATTCAATTCATGATTCATGATTCAATTCATGATTCATTATTCATGATTCATGATTCGATTCGTTATTTATGATTCAATTCATGATTCATGATTCATTTCAAAATTTATGATTCAATTCTTGATTTAATTCATGATTCATGATTTATTTCATAATTCATTTAAAGATTCATGATTCATGATTCAATTCATGATTTCTGATTCATGATTCGATTCATGTTTCATTATTCGATTCATGATTCAAGATTCAATTCATGATTCATGATTCAATTCATGATTCATGTTTCAATTCATGATTCATGATTCATGATTCAATTAATGATTCATGATTTAAGATTCGATTCATGATTCATGATTTAATTCATGATTTATGATTTATGATTTGATTCATGATTCATGATTCATGATTCATGATTCATGATTCGATTCATGATTCATGATTCATTAATCATGATTCATGATTCATTAATCATGATTCATGAATCAATTCATGATTCATGATTGAATTCATGATTCATGATTCATTTCATTATTCATTTAAAGATTCATGATTGATGATTAAATCCATGATTTAGATCATGATTCATTTTATGATTCATAATTCATGATTCAATTCATGAATGAATTCGTGATTCATGATTCAATTCATGATTTCTGATTCATGATTCGATTCATGATTTATGTTTCAATTCATGATTCATGTTTCAATTCATGATACATGATTCAATTAATGATTCATGATTTAAGATTCGATTCATGATTCATGATTTAATTCATGATTTATGATTTATGATTCGATTCATGATTCATGATTCATGATTCATGATTCATGATTCGATTCATGATTCATGATTCATTAATCATGATTCATGATTCAATTCATGATTCATGATTCAATTCATGATTCATGATTCATGATTCATGATTCAATTCATGATTCATGAATCATGATTCGATTCATGATTCGATTTATGATTCATGATTCAATTCATGATTCATGATTCATTATTTCAATTCATGATTCATGATTCATGATTCATTTCATGACTCATTTCTTGATTCATGATTCATGATTCAATTCATGATTCAATTCATGGTTTATGATTTATGATTCAATTCATGATTCATGATTCATGATTCATTTCATGACTCATTTCTTGATTCATGATTCATGATTCAATTCATGATTCAATTCATGGTTTATGATTTATGATTCAATTCATGATTCAATTCATGATTCAATTTATGATTCATAATTCATGATTCAATTCATGATTCATGATTCATGATTCAATTCATGATTCATGATTCATGATTCGATTCATGATTCATGATTCAATTCATGATTCATGATTCAATTCTTGATTCATGATTCATGATTCGATTTATGATTCATGATTCATGATTCAATTCATGATTCATGATTTATGATTAAATCATGATTCATGATTTATGATTCAATTCATGATTCATGATTTATTTCATGATTCAATTCATGGTTCATGAATCTTGATTCAATTCATGATTTATTTTATGATTCTTGATTCATGATTCAATTCATGATTCAATTCATGATTCATGATTAAATTCATGATTCATTATTCATGATTCATGATTCGATTCATGATTCATGATTCATGATTCAATTCGTGATTCATGATTCAATTCATGATTCATGATTCATTTCATGATTTATGATTCAATTATTGATTCAATTCATGAATTATGATTTATTTCATGATTCATTTCATGATTCCTGATTAATGATTAAATTCATGATTCAGATCATGATTCATTTTATGATTCATAATTCATGATTCAATTCATGATTTAATTAACTATTCATGATTCAAGATTCAATTCATGATTCATGATTTAATTCATGATTCATGATTCAACTCATGATTCATGATTCATGATTCAATTAATGATTCATGATTCAAGATTCAATGCACGATTCATGATTCAAGATTCAATGCACGATTCATGATTTAATTCATGATTCATGATTCATGATTCAATTCATGATACGATTCATGATTCATGATTCATGATTCGATTCACGATTCATGATTCATCAATCGTGATTCATGATTCGATTCATGACTCATGATTCATGATTCGATTCATGATTTATGATTTATGATTCAATTCATGATTCATGATTTATGATTCAATTCATGATTCAATTCATGATTCAATTTAAGATTTATAATTCATGATTCAATTCATGATTTATGATTCATGATTCAATTCATGATTGATGATTCAATTCATGATTCATGATTCATGATTCGATTCATGATTCATGATTCAATTCATGATTCATGATTCAATTCATGATTTATGATTCATGATTCAATTCATGATTCATGATTCGATTCATGATTCATGTTTGAATTCATTATTTAATTCTTGATTCAATTCATAATTCAATTCATGATTCATGATTCAACTCATGATTCATGATTCATGATTCAATGCATGATTTATGATTCATGATTCAACTCATGATTTATGATTCCATTCATGATTCATGATTCATTTTATGATTCATGATTCATGATTCAATTCATGATTCATGATTCGATTTATGATTCATGATTCGATTCATGATTCAATTCATGATTCATGATTTATGATTCAATTCATGATTCGATTCATGATTCATGATTCAATTTCTTGATTCATGATTCATGATTCGATTTATGATTCATGATTCATGATTCAATTCATTATTTATGATTTATGATTAAATTCATGATTCATGATTTATGATTCAATTCATGATTCATGATTTATTTCATGATTCAATTCATGGTTCATGAATCTTGATTCAATTCATGATTTATTTCATGATTCTTGATTCATGATTAAATTCATGATTCAATTCATGATTCATGATTAAATTCATGATTCATTATTCATGATTCATGATTCGATTCATGATTCATGATTCATGATTCAATTCGTGATTCATGATACAATTCCATGATTCATTTCATGATTCATAATTCATGATTTAATTCATGATTCAATTAACTATTCATGATTCAAGATTCGATTCATGATTCATGATTTAATTCATGATTCATGATTCAATTCATGATTCATGATTCATGATTCAATTAATGATTCATGATTCAAGATTTGATGCATGAATCATGATTTAATTCATGATTCATGATTCATGATTCAATTCATGATACGATTCATGATTCATGATTCATGATTCGATTCATGATTCATGATTCATTAATCGTGATTCATGATTCGATTCATTATTCATGATTCATGATTCGATTCATGATTCATGATTCATTAATCATGATTCATAATTTAATTCATGATTCATGATTCAATTCATGATTCATGATTCAATTCATGATTCATAAATCATGATTCGATTCGTGATTCATGATTAATGATTCATGATTCATTTCATGACTCAATTCTTGATTCATGATTCATGATTCAATTCATGATTTATAATTCAATTCATGATTCATGCTTCATTTCATGATTCATGATTCATGATTCAATTCATGATTTATGATTCATGATTCAATTCATGATTCATGATTCGATTCATGATTCATGATTCATTTCATGATTCACGATTCATTTCATGATTCATGATTCAATTCATGATTCATGATTCATGATTCATGATTCATGATTCATGATTCATGATTCATGATTCATGATTCGATTCATGATTCATGTTTGAATTAATTATTCAATTCTTGATTCAATTCATAATTCAATTCATGATTCATTATTCAATTCATTAATCATGATTCAATGCATGATTCATGATTCATGATTCAATGCATGATTCATGATTCATGATTTGATTCATGATTCATAGTTGAATTCATTATTCAATTCTTGATTTAATTCATAATTCAATTCATGATTCATTATTCAATTCATGATTCATTATTCAATTCATTAATCATGATTCAATGCATGATTCATGATTCATGATTCAATGCTTGATTCATGATTCATGATTCGATTCATGATTCATGTTTGAATTCATGATTCATGATTCATTTCATGATTTATGATTCAATTCATGATTCATGATTCAATTCATGATTCATAATTCAATTCATGATTCAATTCATGATTCATGATTTGATTCAGGCTTCATGATTCATGATTCAATTCATGATTCATGATTCAATTCATGATTCATGATTCATGATTCAATTCATGATTCATGATTCATTTCATGATTCATTTCATGATTTATGATTCAATTCATGATTCATGATTCATGATTCATGATTCCATTGATGATTCATTATTCATTTTATGATTCATGATTCAAGATTCAATTCATGATTTGTGATTCATGATTCGATTCATAATTCATGATTCATAATTTAATTCATGATTCGATTCATGATTCGATTCATGACTCTTGATTCGAATCATGATTCATGATTCGATTCATAATTCATGATTCGATTCATAATTCATGATTCAGGATTCGATTCATGATTCAAGATTCAATTCATGATTAATGATTCATGATTCAATTCATGATTCATTATTCATTTCATGATTCATGATTCAATTCCTGATTCAATTCATGATTCAATTTATGATTCATAATTCATGATTCAATTCATGATTTATGATTCATTTCATGATTCATGATTAATGATTCGATTCAGGATTCATGATTCGATTCATGATTCATGATTCAATTCATGATTAATGATTCATTTCATGATTCATGACTCATGATTCAATTCATGATTCATGATTCAATTCATGATTCATGATTCGTGATTCATGATTCACTTCATGATTCATGATTCATGATTCAATTCATGATTCATGAATTATGATTCGATTCATGATTCATGTTTCAATTCATGATTAAATTCTCTATTCAATTCATAATTCAATTCATGATTCATGATTCAATTCATAATTTATGATTCATGATTCGATTCATGATTCATGTGTGAATTCATGATTCAATTCATGATTCATTTCATGATTCATGATTCAATTCATGATTCAATTCATGATTCATGATTCAATTCATGATTCAAGATTCATGATTCATGATTTATGATTCAATTCATGATTCATGATTCGATTCATGATTCATAATTAATGATTCAATTCATGATTCATGATTCAATTCATGATTCATGATTCATTATCCCATTCATGATTCATGATTCATTTTATGATTCATGATTCATGATTTAATTCATAATTTGTGATTCATGATTCGACTCATAATTCATGATTCATAATTCAATGCATGATTTGTGATTCATGATTTGATTCATGATTCATGATTCGATTCATGATTCTTGATTCGAATCATGATTCATGATTCGATTTATAATTCATGATTCATAATTCGACTCATGATTCAAGATTCAATTCATGATTCATGATTCATGATTCAATTCATAATTCATGTTTTAAATTATGATTAAATACATGATTCATGTTTTAATTCATGATTCATGATTCAATTGATGATTCAGATCATGATTCATTTTATGATTCATAATTCATGATTCAATTCATGATTCAATTCATGATTCATGATTCAATTCATGATTTATGATTCATGATTCAATTAATGATTCATGATTCAAGATTCGATACATGATTCATTATTTAATTCATGATTCATGATTCAATTCATGATTCATGATTCATGATTCAATTAATGATTCATGATTCAAGATTCGATTCACGATTCATGATTTAATTCATGATTCATGATTCATGATTCAATTCATGATTCAATTCATGATTCATGATTCGATTCATGAATTATGATTCATTAATCATGATTCATAATTCAATTCATGATTCATAAATCATGATTTAATTCATGATTCATGATTCAATTCATGATTCATAAATCATGATTTAATTCATGATTCATGATTCAATTCATGATTCATGATTCAATTCATGATTCATGATTCATGATTTATTAATGAATTATGATTCAAGATTCGATTAATGATTCATGATTCATGATTCGATTCATGATTCATGATTCATTAATCATGATTCATGATTCATGATACAATTCATGATTCATGATTCATGATTCAATTCATGATTAATGAATCATGATTCGATTCATGATTCGATTTATGATTCATTAGTCAATTCATGATTCATGATTCATGATTTAATTCGTGATTCATGATTCATGATTCATTTCATGACTTATTTCTTGATTCATGATTCACGATTCAATTCATGATTCATGATTCGATTCATGATTTATGATTTATGATTTAATTCATGATTGAATTCATGATTCAATTTATGATTCATAATTCATGATTCAATTCATGATTTATGATTCATTATTCAATTCATGATTCATGATTCATGATTCAATTCATGATTCATGATTCGATTCATGATTCATGATTTAATTCATGATTCATGTTTGAATTCATTATTCAATTCTTGATTCTATTCATAATTCATGATTCAACTCATGATTCATGATTCATAATTCAATGCATGATTCATGATTCATGATTCAATGCATGATTTGTGTATCCATTCATGATTCATGATTCATTTTATGATTCATGATTCATGATTCAATTCATAATTTGTGATTCATGATTCAATTCATGATTTAATTTATGATTCATAATTCATGATTCAATTCATGATTCATGATTCATGATTCAATTCATGATTCCTGATTCATGATTCAATTCATGATTCATGATTCATGATTCGATTCATGATTCATGATTCGATTCATGATTCATGATTCGATTCATGATTCATGATTCATAATTCAATTCATGATTCATGATTCATGATTTAATTCATGATTCATGATTCATGATTTAATTCATAATTCATGATTCATGATTCAATTCATGATTCATGTTTTATGATTTAATTCATTATTCATGATGTATTTCATGATTCAATTCATGGTTAATGAATCTTGATTCAATTCATGATTTATTTCATGATTCTTGATTCATAATTCAATTCATGATTCAATTCATGATTCATGATTCAATTCATGATTCATGATTCATGATTTAATGCATGATTCATGATTCATGATTCAATGCATGATTCATGATTCATGTTTGAGTTCATGATTCAATTCTTGATTCATGATTCGATTCATGATTCATGATTCAATTCATGATTCATGATTCAATTAATGATTCATGATTCGATTTATGATTCATGATTCAAATCATGATTCATGATTCGATTCATGATTCAATTCATGATTCATGATTTGAGATTCAATTCATGATTCATGATTCGATTAATGATTCATGATTCAATTCTTGATTCATGATTCAATTCATGATTCATGATTCAACTCATGATTTATGTTTTATGATTCAATTCATGATTCATGATTTATTTCATGATTTAATTCATGGTTCATGAATCTTGATTCAATTCATGATTTATTTTATGATTCTTGATTCATGATTCAATTTATGATTCAATTCATGATTCGTGATTCAATTTATGATTCATTATTCATGATTCATGATTCGATTCATGATTCATGATTCAATTCGTGATTCATGATTCAATTCATGATTCATGATTCATTTCATGATTCATTTTATGATTTATGATTCAATTCTTGATTCAAAATATTGATTCAAGATTTATTTCATGATTCATTTCATGATTCATGATTCAATTTATGATTCATGATTCAATTCATGATTCATGATTCAATTCATGATTAATGATTCATGATTCAATTCATGATTCGATTCATGATGCATGATTCAATTCATGATTCATGATTCAATTCATAATTCATGATTCAATTCATGATTTATGATTCATGATTCAATTCATGATTCATGATTCATGATTCAATTCATGATTCATGATTCATGATTCGATTCATGATTCATGATTCAATTCTTGATTCATGATTCATGATTTAATTCATGATTCATGACTCATGATTTAATTCATAATTCATGATTCATGATTCAATTCATGATTCATGTTTTATGATTTAATTCATTATTCATGATGTATTTCATGATTCAATTCATGGTTAATGAATCTTGATTCAATTCATGATTTATTTCATGATTCTTGATTCATGATTCAATTCATGATTCAATTCATGATTCATGATTCAATTCATGATTCATGATTCATGTTTGAGTTCATGATTCAATTCTTGATTCATGATTCGATTCATGATTCATGATTCAATTCATGATTCATGATTCAATTAATGATTCATGATTCGATTTATGATTCATGATTCAAATCATGATTCATGATTTGAGATTCAATTCATGATTCATGATTCGATTAATGATTCATGATTCAATTCTTGATTCATGATTCATGATTCAATTCATAATTCATGATTCAACTCATGATTCATGTTTTATGATTCAATTCATGATTCATGATTTATTTCATGATTTAATTCATGGTTCATGAATCTTGATTCAATTCATGATTTATTTTATGATTCTTGATTCATGATTCAATTTATGATTCAATTCATGATTCGTGATTCAATTTATGATTCATTATTCATGATTCATGATTCGATTCATGATTCATGATTCAATTCGTGATTCATGATTCAATTCATGATTCATGATTCATTTCATGATTCATTTTATGATTTATGATTCAATTCTTGATTCAAAATATTGATTCAAGATTTATTTCATGATTCATTTCATGATTCATGATTCAATTTATGATTCATGATTTGAATCATGATTCATGATTCAATTCATGATTAATGATTCATGATTCAATTCATGATTCATGATTCGATTCATGATGCATGATTCAATTAATGATTCATGATTCAATTCATAATTCATGATTCAATTCATGATTTATGATTCATGATTCAATTCATGATTCATGATTCATGATTCAATTCATGATTCATGATTCATGATTCGATTCATGATTCATGATTCATTATTCCATTCATAATTCATGATTTATTTTATGATTCATGATTCATGATTTAATTCATGATTTATGATTCATGATTCGACTCATAATTCATGATTCATAATTCAATGCATGATTTGTGATTCATGATTCGATTCATGATTCATGATTCGATTCATGATTCTTGATTCAAATCATGATTCATGATTTGATTCTTAATTCATGATTTGATTCATGATTCTTGATTCGAATCATGATTCGATTCATAATTCATGATTCATGATTCGACTCATGATTCAAGATTCAATTCATGATTCATGATTCATGATTCAATTCATAATTCATGTTTTAAATCATTATTCAATTCATGATTCATGTTTTAATTCATGATTCATTATTCAATTCATGATTCAGATCATGATTCATTTTATGATTCATAATTCATGATTCAATTCATGATATAATTCATGATTCATGATTCAATTTATGATTCATGATTCATGATTCAATTAATGATTCATGATTCAAGATTCGATACATGATTCATGATTTAATTCATGATTCATGATTCAATACATGATTCATGATTCATGATTCAATTAATGATTCATGATTCAAGATTCGATTCACGATTCATGATTTAATTCATGATTCATGATTCATTATTCAATTCATGATTCGATTCATGATTCATGATTCGATTCATGATTCATGATTCATTAATCATGATTCATAATTCAATTCATGATTCATGATTCAATTCATGATTCATGATTCATGATTCAATTCATGATTCATGAATCATGATTTAATTCATGATTAATGATTTAATTCATAATTCATGATTCATGATTCAGTTAATGATTCATGATACAAGATTCGATTCATGATTCATGATTCATGATTCATGAATGATTTATGAATGATTAATCATGATTCATGATTCAATTCATGATTTATGATACAATTCATGATTCATGATTCATGATTCAATTCATGATTCATGATTCGATTCATGATTCATGATTCGATTCATGATTCATTATTCAATTCTTGATTCATGATTCATGATTTAATTCATGATTCATGATTCATGATTTAATTCATGATTCATGATTTATGATTCAATTCATGATTCATGTTTTATGATTTAATTCATTATTCATGATTTATTTCATGATTCAATTCATGGTTAATGAATCTTGATTCAATTCATGATTTATTTCATGATTCTTGATTCATGATTCAATTCATGATTCATGATTTAATGCATGATTCATGATTCATGATTCAATGCATGATTCATGATTCATGTTTGAGTTCATGATTCAATTCTTGATTCATGATTCGATTCATGATTCATGATTCAATTCATGATTCATGATTCAATTAATGATTCATGATTTGATTTATGATTCATGATTCAAATCATGATTCATGATTCGATTCATGATTCAATTCATGATTCATGATTTGAGATTCAATTCATGATTCATGATTCGATTAATGATTCATGATTCAATTCTTGATTCATGATTCATGATTCAATTCATGATTCATGATTCAACTCATGATTCATGTTTTATGATTCAATTCATGATTCATGATTTATTTCATGATTTAATTCATGGTTCATGAATCTTGATTCAATTCATGATTTATTTTATGATTCTTGATTCATGATTCAATTTATGATTCAATTCATGATTCGTGATTCAATTTATGATTCATTATTCATGATTCATGATTCGATTCATGATTCATGATTCAATTCGTGATTCATGATTCAATTCATGATTCATGATTCATTTCATGATTTATTTTATGATTTATGATTCAATTCTTGATTCAAATCATGATTCATGATTTATTTCATGATTCATTTCATGATTCATGATTCAATTTATGATTCATGATTCAATTCATGATTCATGATTCAATTCATGATTAATGATTCATGATTCAATTCATGATTCATGATTCGATTCATGATGCATGATTCAATTCATGATTCATGATTCAATTCATGATTCATGATTCATTTCATGATTCATTTCATGATTTATGATTCAATTCATGAATTATGATTCATGATTCAATTCATGATTCATGATTCAATTCTTGATTCATGATTCATGATTCGATTCATGATTCATGATTCAATTCATGATTCAAGTTTTATGATTTAATTCATTATTCATGATTTATTTCATGATTCAATTCATGGTTCATGAATCTTGATTCAATTCATGATTTATTTCATGATTCGATTTATGATTCATGATTCATGATTCAATTCATGATTCAAGTTTTATGATTTAATTCATTATTCATGATTTATTTCATGATTCAATTCATGGTTCATGAATCTTGATTCAATTCATGATTTATTTCATGATTCATGATTCAATTCATGATTCATTATTCATAATTCGTGATTCATTATTCATTTCATGATTCAATTCGTGATTCATTATTCATTTCATGATTCATTTCATGATTTATGATTCAATTCTTGATTCAAATCATGATTCATAATTTATTTCATGATTCATTTCATGATTCATGATTCAATTCATGATTCATGATTTATGATTCATGATTCATGATTCATGATTCAATTCATGATTCATAATTCGATTCATGATTCATGATTCATGATTCAATTCATGATTCTTGATTCATGATTCATGAATGATTCATGAATGATTAATCATGATTCATGATTCAATTCATGATTTATGATACAATTCATGATTCATGATTCATGATTCAATTCATGATTCATGAATCATGATTCGATTCATGATTCGATTTATGATTCATTGGTCAATTCATGATTCATGATTCATGATTTAATTCGTGATTCATGATTCATGATTCATTTCATGACTTATTTCTTGATTCATGATTCATGATTCAATTCATGATTCATGATTCGATTCATGATTTATGATTTATGATTCAATTCATGATTGAATTCATGATTCAATTTATGATTCATAATTCATGATTCAATTCATGATTTATGATTCATTATTCAATTCATGATTCATGATTCATGATTCAATTCATGATTCATGATTCAATTCATGATTCATGATTTAATTCATGATTCATGTTTGAATTCATTATTCAATTCTTGATTCAATTCATAATTCAATTCATAATTCATGATTCAACTCATGATTCATGATTCATAATTCAATGCATGATTCATGATTCATGATTCAATGCATGATTTGTGTATCCATTCATGATTCATGATTCATTTTATGATTCATGATTCATGATTCAATTCATGATTTGTGATTCATGATTCAATTCATGATTTAATTTATGATTCATAATTCATGATTCAATTCATGATTCATGATTCATGATTCAATTCATGATTCCTGATTCATGATTCAATTCATGATTCATGATTCATGATTCGATTCATGATTCATGATTCGATTCATGATGCATGATTCAATTAATGATTCATGATTCAATTCATAATTCATGATTCAATTCATGATTTATGATTCATGATTCAATTCATTATTCATGATTCATGATTCAATTCATGATTCATGATTCATGATTCGTTTCATGATTCATGATTCATTATTCCATTCATAATTCATGATTTATTTTATGATTCATGATTCATGATTTAATTCATGATTTGTGATTCATGATTCGACTCATAATTCATGATTCATAATTCAATGCATGATTTGTGATTCATGATTCGATTCATGATTCATGATTCGATTCATGATTCTTGATTCAAATCATGATTCATTATTTGATTCTTAATTCATGATTTGATTCATGATTCTTGATTCGAATCATGATTCAAGATTCAATTCATGATTCATGATTCATGATTCAATTCATAATTCATGTTTTAAATCATTATTCAATTCATGATTCATGTTTTAATTCATGATTCATTATTCAATTCATGATTCAGATCATGATTCATTTTATGATTCATAATTCATGATTCAATTCATGATATAATTCATGATTCATGATTCAATTTATGATTCATGATTCATGATTCAATTAATGATTCATGATTCAAGATTCGATACATGATTCATGATTTAATTCACGATTCATGATTCAATACATGATTCATGATTCATGATTCAATTAATGATTCATGATTCAAGATTCGATTCACGATTCATGATTTAATTCATGATTCATGATTCATTATTCAATTCATGATTCGATTCATGATTCATGATTCGATTCATGATTCATGATTCATTAATCATGATTCATAATTCAATTCATGATTCATGATTCAATTCATGATTCATGATTCATGATTCAATTCATGATTCATGAATCATGATTTAATTCATGATTAATGATTTAATTCATAATTCATGATTCATGATTCAGTTAATGATTCATGATACAAGATTCGATTCATGATTCATGATTCATGATTCATGAATGATTCATGAATGATTAATCATGATTCATGATTCAATTCATGATTTATGATACAATTCATGATTCATGATTCATGATTCAATTCATGATTCATGAATCATGATTCGATTCATGATTCGATTTATGATTCATTAGTCAATTCATGATTCATGATTCATGATTTAATTCGTGATTCATGATTCATGATTCATTTCATGACTTATTTCTTGATTCATGATTCATGATTCAATTCATGATTCATGATTCGATTCATGATTTATGATTTATGATTCAATTCATGATTGAATTCATGATTCAATTTATGATTCATAATTCATGATTCAATTCATGATTTATGATTCATTATTCAATTCATGATTCATGATTCATGATTCAATTCATGATTCATGATTCAATTCATGATTCATGATTTAATTCATGATTCATGTTTGAATTCATTATTCAATTCTTGATTCAATTCATAATTCAATTCATAATTCATGATTCAACTCATGATTCATGATTCATAATTCAATGCATGATTCATGATTCATGATTCAATGCATGATTTGTGTATCCATTCATGATTCATGATTCATTTTATGATTCATGATTCATGATTCAATTCATGATTTGTGATTCATGATTCAATTCATGATTTAATTTATGATTCATAATTCATGATTCAATTCATGATTCATGATTCATGATTCAATTCATGATTCCTGATTCATGATTCAATTCATTATTCATGATTCATGATTCGATTCATGATTCATGATTCGATTCATGATTCATGATTCGATTCATGATTCATGATTCATTATTCGATTCATGATTCATGATTCATAATTCAATTCATGATTCATGATTCATTTTATGATTTATGATTCATGATTCAATTCATGATTTGTGATTCATGATTCGATTCATGATTCATGATTCGATTCATGATTCATGATTCGATTCATGATTCAATTTATGATTCATGATTCATGATTCAATTCATGATTCATGATTCGATTCATGATTCATGATTCGATTCATGATTCATTATTCAATTCTTGATTCATGATTCATGATTTAATTCATGATTCATGATTCATGATTTAATTCATGATTCATGATTTATGATTCAATTCATGATTCATGTTTTATGATTTAATTCATTATTCATGATTTATTTCATGATTCAATTCATGGTTAATGAATCTTGATTCAATTCATGATTTATTTCATGATTCTTGATTCATGATTCAATTCATGATTCATGATTTAATGCATGATTCATGATTCATGATTCAATGCATGATTCATGATTCATGTTTGAGTTCATGATTCAATTCTTGATTCATGATTCGATTCATGATTCATGATTCAATTCATGATTCATGATTCAATTAATGATTCATGATTCGATTTATGATTCATGATTCAAATCATGATTCATGATTCGATTCATGATTCAATTCATGATTCATGATTTGAGATTCAATTCATGATTCATGATTCGATTAATGATTCATGATTCAATTCTTGATTCATGATTCATGATTCAATTCATGATTCATGATTCAACTCATGATTCATGTTTTATGATTCAATTCATGATTCATGATTTATTTCATGATATAATTCATGGTTCATGAATCTTGATTCAATTCATGATTTATTTTATGATTCTTGATTCATGATTCAATTTATGATTCAATTCATGATTCGTGATTCAATTTATGATTCATTATTCATGATTCATGATTCGATTCATGATTCATGATTCAATTCGTGATTCATGATTCAATTCATGATTCATGATTCATTTCATGATTTATTTTATGATTTATGATTCAATTCTTGATTCAAATCATGATTCATGATTTATTTCATGATTCATTTCATGATTCATGATTCAATTTATGATTCATGATTCAATTCATGATTCATGATTCAATTCATGATTAATGATTCATGATTCAATTCATGATTCATGATTTGATTCATGATGCATGATTCAATTCATGATTCATGATTCAATTCATGATTCATGATTCATTTCATGATTCATTTCATGATTTATGATTCAATTCATGAATTATGATTCATGATTCAATTCATGATTCATGATTCAATTCTTGATTCATGATTCATGATTCGATTCATGATTCATGATTCAATTCATGATTCAAGTTTTATGATTTAATTCATTATTCATGATTTATTTCATGATTCAATTCATGGTTCATGAATCTTGATTCAATTCATGATTTATTTCATGATTCGATTTATGATTCATGATTCATGATTCAATTCATGATTCAAGTTTTATGATTTAATTCATTATTCATGATTTATTTCATGATTCAATTCATGGTTCATGAATCTTGATTCAATTCATGATTTATTTCATGATTCATGATTCAATTCATGATTCATTATTCATGATTCATGATTCAATTCATGATTCATGATTCAATTCGTGATTCATTATTCATTTCATGATTCATTTCATGATTTATGATTCAATTCTTGATTCAAATCATGATTCATAATTTATTTCATGATTCATGATTCAATTCATGATTCATGATTTATGATTCATGATTCATGATTCATGATTCAATTCATGATTCATAATTCGATTCATGATTCATGTTTCATGATTCAATTCATGATTCATGATTCAATTCATGATTCATGATTCATGATTCAATTCATGAATTATAATTCATTACATGATTCATTTCATTATTTACGATTCAATTCATGATTCATGATTCAAGATTTGATTCACGATTCATGATTTAATTCATGATTCATGATTCATGATTCAATTCATGTTTCGATTCATTAATCATGATTCGATTCATGATTCATGATTCATTAATCATGATTCATAATTCAATTCATGATTCATGATTCGATTCATTAATCATGATTCGATTCATGATTCATGAATCATGAATCATGATTTAATTCATGATTCATGATTCAATTCATAATTCATGATTCATGATTCAGTTAATGATTCATGATACAAGATTCGATTCATGATTCATGATTCATGATTCGATTCAAGATTCATGAATGATTAATCATGATTCATGATTCAATTCATTAATCATGATTCAATTCATGATTCATGATTCATGATTTAATGCATGATTCATGATTCATGATTCAATGCATGATTCATGATTCATGTTTGAATTCATGATTCAATTCATGATTCATTTCATGATTCATGATTCAATTCATGATTCATAATTCAATTCATGATTCATGATTCATGATTCATGATTCAATTCTTGATTCATGATTCGATTCATGATTCATGATTCAATTCATGATTCTTGATTCAATTCATGATTCATGATTCGATTTATGATTCATGATTGAAATCATGATTCATGATTCGATTCATGATTCAATTCATGATTCATGATTCATGATTCAATTCATGATTCATGATTTGATTAATGATTCATGATTCAATTCTTGATTCATGATTCATGATTCAATTCATGATTCATGATTCAATTCATGATTCATGTTTTATGATTCAATACATGATTCATGATTTATTTCATGATTCAATTCATGGTTCATGAATCTTGATTCAATTCATGATTTATTTCATGATTCTTGATTCATGGTTCAATTTATGATTCAATTCATGATTCGTGATTCAATTTATGATTCATTATTCATGATTCATGATTCGATTCATGATTCATGATTCAATTCGTGATTCATGATTCAATTCATGATTCATGATTCATTTCATGATTCATTTTATGATTTATGATTCAATTCTTGATTCAAATCATGATTCATGATTTATTTCATGATTCATTTCATGATTCATGATTCAATTTATGATTCATGATTCAATTCATGATTCATGATTCAATTCATGATTCATGATTCATGATTCATGATTCAATTCATGATTCGATTCATGATGCATGATTCAATTCATGATTCATGATTCGATTCATGATTCATGATTCATTTCATGATTCAATTCATGATTCATGATTCAATTCATGATTCATGATTCATGATTCATGATTCAATTCATGATTCATGATTCGATTCATGATGCATGATTCAATTCATGATTCATGATTCAATTCATGATTCATGATTCAATTCATGATTCATGATTCATTTCATGATTCATTTCATGATTTATGATTCAATTCATGATTCATGATTCAATTCTTGATTCATGATTCATGATTCGATTCATGATTCATGATTCATGATTCAATTCATGATTCAAGTTTTATGATTTAATTCATTATTCATGATTTATTTCATGATTCAATTCATGGTTCATGAATCTTGATTCAATTCATGATTTATTTCATGATTCGATTCATGATTCATGATTCATGATTCAATTCATGATTCAAGTTTTATGATTTAATTCATTATTCATGATTTATTTCATGATTCAATTCATGGTTCATGAATCTTGATTCAATTCATGATTTATGATTCATGATTCATGATTTAATTCATGATTCATAATTCGATTCATGATTCATGATTCATGATTCAATTCATGATTCATGATTCAATTCATGATTCATGATTCAATTCATGATTCATGATTCATGATTCAATTCATGAATTATGATTCATTTCATGATTCATTTCATTATTTACGATTCAATTCATGATTCATGATTCAATTCATGATTCTTGATTCATGATTCAATTAATGATTCATGATTCAAGATTCGATTCACGATTCATGATTCAATTCATGATTCGATTCATGATTCATGATTCGATTCATGATTCATGATTCATTAATCATGATTCATAATTCAATTAATAATTCATGATTCAGTTAATGATTCATGATACAAGATTAGATTCATGATTCATGATTCATGATTCGATTCATGATTCATGAATGATTAATCATGATTCATGATTCAATTCATGAATCATGATACAATTCATGATTCATGATTCATGATTCAATTCATGATTCATGAAACATGATTCGATTCATATTTCGATTTATGATTCATTATTCAATTCATGATTCATGATTCATGATTCAATTCGTGATTCATGATTCATGATTCATTTCATGACTTATTTCTTGATTCATGATTCATGATTCAATTCATGATTCATGATTCGATTCATGATTTATGATTTATGATTCAATTCATGATTCAATTCATGATTCAATTTATGATTCAAAATTCATGATTCAATTCATAATTTATGATTCATGATTCAATTCATGATTTATGATTCATGATTCAATTCATGATTCATGATTCATGATTCGATTCATGATTCATGATTTAATTCATGATTCATGTTTGAGTTCATTATTCAATTCTTGATTCAATTCATAATTCAATTCATAATTCATGATTCAACTCATGATTCATGATTCATAATTCAATGCATGATTCATGATTCATGATTCAATGCATGATTTGTGTATCCATTCATGATTCATGATTCATTTTATGATTCATGATTCATGATTCAATTCATGATTTGTGATTCATGATTCAATTCATGATTTAATTTATGATTCATAATTCATGATTCAATTCATGATTCATGATTCATGATTCAATTCATGATTCCTGATTCATGATTCAATTCATAATTCATGATTCATGATTCGATTCATGATTCATGATTCATGATTCAATTCATGATTCATGATTCGATTCATGATTCATAATTCAATTCATGATTCATGATTCATTTTATGATTTATGATTCATGATTCAATTCATGATTTGTGATTCATGATTCGATTCATGATTCATGATTCGATTCATGATTCGATTCATGATTCAATTTATGATTCATGATTCGATTCATGATTCATGATTTAATTCATGATTCATGATTCGATTCATGATTCATGATTCGATTCATGATTCATGATTCAATTCTTGATTCATGATTCATGAATTAATTCATGATTCATGGTTCATGATTCAATTCATGATTCATGTTTTATGATTTAATTCATTATTCATGATTTATTTCATGATTCAATTCATGGTTAATGAATCTTGATTCAATTCATGATTTATTTCATGATTCTTGATTCATGATTCAATTCATGATTCAATTCATGATTCATGATTCAATTCATGATTCATGATTCATGATTTAATGCATGATTCATGATTCATGATTCAATGCATGATTCATGATTCATGTTTGAAATCATGATTCAATTCATGAATTATTTCATGATTCATAATTCAATTCATGATTCATGATTCAATTCATGGTTCATGATTCATGATTCATGATTCAATTCTTGATTCATGATTCGATTCATGATTCATGATTCAATTCATGATTCATGATTCAATTCATGATTCATGATTCGATTTATGATTCATGATTCAAATCATGATTCATGATTCGATTCATGATTCAATTCATAATTCATGATTCAATTCATGATTCATGATTCAATTCATGATTCATGATTCGATTTATGATTCATGATTCAAATCATGATTCATGATTCGATTCATGATTCAATTCATGATTCATGATTCATGATTCAATTCATGATTCATGATTCGATTAATGATTCATGATTCAATTCTTGATTCATGATTCATGATTCAATTCATGATTCATGATTTATGATTTAATTCATTATTCATGATTTATTTCATGATTCAATTCATGGTTCATGAATCTTGATTCAATTCATGATTTATTTCATGATTCTTGATTCATGATTCAATTTATGATTCAATTCATGATTCGTGATTCAATTCATGATTCATGATTCATTTCATGATTAATTTTATGATTTATGATTCAATTCTTGATTCAAATCATGATTCATGATTTATTTCATGATTCATTTCATGATTCATGATTCAATTTATGATTCATGATTCAATTTATGATTCATGATTCAATTCATGATTCATGATTCATGATTCATGATTTAATTCATGATTCATGATTCGATTCATGATGCATGATTCAATTCATGATTCATGATTCAATTCATGATTCATGATTCATTTCATGATTCATTTCATGATTAATGATTCAATTCATGATTCATGATTCATGATTCAATTCATGATTCATGATTCAATTCTTGATTCATGATTCATGATTCGATTCATGATTCATGATTCATGATTCAATTCATGATTCAAGTTTTATGATTTAATTCATTATTCATGATTTATTTCATGATTCAATTCATGGTTCATGAATCTTGATTCAATTCATGATTTATTTCATGATTCGATTCATGATTCATGATTCATGATTCAATTCATGATTCAAGTTTTATGATTTAATTCATTATTCATGATTTATTTCATGATTCAATTCATGGCTCATGAATCTTGATTCAATTCATGATTTATTTCATGATTCATGATTCAATTCATGATTCATTATTAATGATTCATGATTCGATTCATGATTCAATTCGTGATTCATGATTTATGATTCATGATTCATTTCATGATTTATGATTCAATTCTTGATTCAAATCATGATTCATAATTTATTTCATGATTCATTTCATGATTCATGATTCAATTCATGATTCATGATTTATGATTCATGATTCATGATTCATGATTCAATTCATGATTCATAATTCGATTCATGATTCATAATTCATGATTCAATTCATGATTCATGATTCAATTCATGATTCATGATTCATGATTCAATTCATGAATTATGATTCATTTCATGATTCATTTCATTATTTACGATTCAATTCATGATTCATGATTCATTTTATGATTTATGATTCATGATTCAATTCATGATTTGTGATTCATGATTCGATTCATGATTCATGATTCGATTCATGATTCATGATTCGATTCATGATTCAATTCATGATTCATGATTCATGATTCAATTCATGATTCATGATTCAATTCATGATTCATGATTCAATTCATGATTCATGATTCATGATTTAATGCATGATTCATGATTCATGATTCAATGCATGATTCATGATTCATGTTTGAAATCAAGATTCAATTCATAATTCATTTAATGATTCATGATTCAATTCATGATTCAAGTTTTATGATTTAATTCATTATTCATGATTTATTTCATGATTCAATTCATGGTTCATGAATCTTGATTCAATTCATGATTTATTTCATGATTCGATTCATGATTCATGATTCATGATTCAATTCATGATTCAAGTTTTATGATTTAATTCATTATTCATGATTTATTTCATGATTCAATTCATGGCTCATGAATCTTGATTCAATTCATGATTTATTTCATGATTCATGATTCAATTCATGATTCATTATTAATGATTCATGATTCAATTCATGATTCAATTCGTGATTCATGATTTATGATTCATGATTCATTTCATGATTTATGATTCAATTCTTGATTCAAATCATGATTCATAATTTATTTCATGATTCATTTCATGATTCATGATTCAATTCATGATTCATGATTTATGATTCATGATTCATGATTCATGATTCAATTCATGATTCATAATTCGATTCATGATTCATGATTCATGATTCAATTCATGATTCATGATTCAATTCATGATTCATGATTCATGATTCAATTCATGAATTATGATTCATTTCATGATTCATTTCATTATTTACGATTCAATTCATGATTTATGATTCATTTTATGATTTATGATTCATGATTCAATTCATGATTTGTGATTCATGATTCGATTCATGATTCATGATTCGATTCATGATTCATGATTCGATTCATGATTCAATTCATGATTCATGATTCAATTCATTATTCATGATTCAATTCATGATTCATGATTCAATTCATGATTCATGATTCATGATTTAATGCATGATTCATGATTCATGATTCAATGAATGATTCATGATTCATGTTTGAAATCAAGATTCAATTCATAATTCATTTCATGATTCATGATTCAATTCATGATTCATGATTCAATTCATGATTCATGATTCATGATTCAATTCTTGATTCATGATTCGATTCATGATTCATGATTCAATTCATGATTCAACTCATGATTCATGATTCAATTCATGATTCATGATTCGATTTATGATTCATAATTCAAATCATAGTTCATGATTCGATTCATGATTCAATTCATGATTCATGATTCGATTAATGATTCATGATTCGATTAATGATTCATGATTCAATTCTTGATTCATGATTTATTTCATGATTCAATTCATGGTTCATGAATCTTGATTCAATTCATGATTTATTTCATGATTCTTGATTCATGATTCAATTTAAGATTCAATTCATGATTCGTGATTCAATTTATGATTCATTATTCATGATTCATGATTCATGATTCAATTCGTGATTCATGATTCAATTCATGATTCATGATTCATTTCCTGATTCATTTTATGATTTATGATTCAATTCTTGATTCAAATCATGATTCATGATTTATTTCTTGATTCATTTCATGATTCATGATTCAATTCATGATTCATGATTCAATTCATGATTCATGATTCAATTCATGATTCATGATTCAATTCATGATTCATGATTCGATTCATGATTCATGATTCAATTCATGATTCATGATTCAATTCATGATTCATGATTCATTTCATGATTCATTTCATGATTTATGATTCAATTCATGATTCATGATTCATGATTTAATTCATGATTCATGATTCAATTCTTTATTCATGATTCATGATTTGATTCATGATTCATGATTCATGATTCAATTCGTGATTCATGCTTTATGATTCAATTCATGATTCATGATTTATTTCATGATTCAATTCATGGTTCATGAATCTTGATTCAATTCATGATTTATTTCATGATTCTTGATTCATGATTCAATTTATGATTCAATTCATGATTCGTGATTCAATTTATGATTCATTATTCATGATTCATGATTCATGATTCAATTCGTGATTCATGATTCAATTCATGATTCATGATTCATTTCCTGATTCATTTTATGATTTATGATTCAATTCTTGATTCAAATCATGAATCATGATTTATTTCATGATTCATTTCATGATTCATGATTCAATTCATGATTCATGATTCAATTCATGATTCATGATTCAATTCATGATTCATGATTCAATTCATGATTCATGATTCAATTCATGTCTCATGATTCAATTCATGATTCATGTTTCAATTCATGATTCATGATTCAATTCTTGATTCATGATTCATGATTCGATTCATGATTCATGATTCATGATTCAATTCATGATTCAAGTTTTATGATTTAATTCATTATTCATGATTTATTTCATGATTCAATTCATGGTTCATGAATCTTGATTCAATTCATGATTTATTTCATGATTCATGATTCAATTCATGATTCATTATTCATGATTCATGATTAGATTCATGATTCATGATTCAATTCGTGATTCATGATTCATTTTATGATTAATTTCATGATTTATGATTCAATTCTTGATTCAAATCATGATTCATAATTTATTTCATGATTCATTTCATGATTCATGATTCAATTCATGATTCATGATTTATGATTCATGATTCATGATTCGAATCATGATTCATGATTCGATTCATAATTCATGATTCGATTCATGATTCAAGATTCACTTCATGATTCATGATTCATGATTCAATTCATGATTCATGATTCATTTCATGATTCATGATATATGATTCTATTCATGATTTAATACATGATTCAAATTATGATTCATAATTCTTGATTCAATTCATGATTCATGATTCATGATTCAATTCATGATTCATGATTCGATTCATGATTCATGATTCGATTCATGATTCAATTCATGATTCATTTCATGATTCATGATTCAATTCATGATTCATGATTCAATTCATGATTCAAGATTCATGATTCATGATTTATGATTCAATTCATGATTCATGATTCGATTCATGATTCATGATTCATGATTTAATTCATGATTCATGATTCAATTCATGATTCATGATTCATTATTCCATTCATGATTCATGATTCAGTTTATGATTCATGATTCATGATTTAATTCATGATTTGTGATTCATGATTCGACTCATAATTCATGATTCATAATTCAATGCATGATTTGTGATTCATGATTCCATTCATGATTCATGATTCGATTCATGATTCTTGATTCGAATCATGATTCATGATTCGAATCATGATTCATGATTCGATTCATAATTCATGATTCATAATTCATGATTCATGATTCATTTCATGACTCAATTCTTGATTCATGATTCATGATTCAATTCATGATTTATGATTCAATTCATGATTCATGCTTCATTTCATGATTCATGATTCAATTCATGATTCATGATTTTTGATTCATGATTCATGATTCGATTCATGATTCATGATTCGATTCATGATTCATGATTCAATTCATGATTCATGATTCAATTCATGATTCATGATTCATTTCATGATTCATTTCATGATTTATGATTCAATTCATTATTCATGATTCATGATTCAATTCATGATTCATGAATCATGATTCGATTCATGATTCATGATTTAATTCATGATTCATGATTCGATTCATGATTCATGATTCAATTCATGATTCATGATTCAATTCATGATTCATGATTCATTTCATGATTCATTTCATGATTTATGATTCAATTCATTATTCATGATTCATGATTCAATTCATGATTCATGAATCATGATTCGATTCATGATTCATGTTTCAATTCTTGATTCAATTCTTGATTCAATTCATAATTCAATTCATGATTCATGATTCATGATTCAATTCTTGATTCATGAATCATGATTCGATTCATGATTCATGTTTCAATTCATGATTCAATTCTTGATTCAATTCATAATTCAATTCATGATTCATGATTCATGATTCAATTCATGATTCATGATTCGATTAATGATTCATGATTCAATTCTTGATTCATGTTTTATGATTCAATTCATGATTCATGATTTATTTCATGATTCAATTCATGGTTCATGAATCTTGATTCAATTCATGATTTATTTCATGATTCTTGATTCATGATTCAATTTATGATTCAATTCATGATTCGTGATTCAATTTATGATTCATGATTCATG
Source organism: Mixophyes australis (assembly GCA_036250195.1). Classification (NCBI taxonomy): domain Eukaryota; kingdom Metazoa; phylum Chordata; class Amphibia; order Anura; family Limnodynastidae; genus Mixophyes; species Mixophyes australis. The sequence goes on along the minus strand of JAVHZZ010000004.1, from coordinate 251,336,120 downwards.
ATTCATGATTCAATTCGTGATTCATGATTAAATTCATGATTCATGATTCATTTCCTGATTCATTTTATGATTTATGATTCAATTCTTGATTCAAATCATGAATCATGATTTATTTCATGATTCATTTCATGATTCATGATTCAATTCATGATTCATGATTTAATTCATGATTCATGATTCAATTCATGATTCATGATTCAATTCATGATTCATGATTCAATTCTTGATTCATGAATCATGATTCGATTCATGATTCATGATTCATGATTCAATTCATGATTCAAATTTTATGATTTAATTCATTATTCATGATTTATTTCATGATTCAATTCATGGTTCATGAATCTTGATTCAATTCATGATTTATTTCATGATTCATGATTCAATTCATGATTCATTATTCATGATTCATGATTAGATTCATGATTCATGATTCAATTCGTGATTCATGATTCATTTCATGATTCATTTCATGATTTATGATTCAATTCTTGATTCAAATCATGATTCATAATTTATTTCATGATTCATTTCATGATTCATGATTCAATTCATGATTCATGATTTATGATTCATGATTCATGATTCATGATTCAATTCATGATTCATAATTCGATTCATGATTTATGATTCGATTCATGATTCATGATTCGATTCATGATTCTTGATTCGAATCATGATTCATGATTCGATTCATAATTCATGATTCGATTCATGATTCAAGATTCACTTCATGATTCATGATTCATGATTCAATTCATGATTCATGATTCATGATTCATTTTATGATTCATGATACATGATTCTATTCATGATTTAATACATGATTCAAATTATGATTCATAATTCTTGATTCAATTCATGATTCATGATTCATGATTCAATTCATGATTCATGATTCGATTTATGATTCATGTGTGAATTCATGATTCAATTCATGATTCATTTCATGATTCATGATTCAATTCATGATTCATGATTCAATTCATGATTCAAGATTCATGATTCATGATTCATGATTCAATTCATGATTCATGATTCGATTCATGATTCATGATTCATGATTCAATTCATGATTCATGATTTAATTCATGATTCATGATTCATTATTCCATTCATGATTCATGATTCAGTTTATGATTCATGATTCATGATTTAATTCATGATTTGTGATTCATGATTCGACTCATAATTCAATGCATGATTTGTGATTCATGATTCGATTCATGATTCATGATTCGATTCATGATTCTTGATTCGAATCATGATTCTTGATTCGAATCATGATTCATGATTCGAATCATGATTCATGATTCGATTCATAATTCATGATTCATGATTCATGATTCAATTCATGATTCATGAATCATGATTCGATTCATGATTCATGATTAATGATTCATGATTCATGATTCATTTCATGACTCAATTCTTGATTCATGATTCATGATTCAATTCATGATTTATAATTCAATTCATGATTCATGCTTCATTTCATGATTCATGATTCAATTCATGATTCATGATTTTTGATTCATGATTCATGATTCAATTCATGATTCATGATTCATGATTCAATTCATGATTCATGATTCATGATTCATTTCATGATTCATGATTCATGATTCAATTCATGATTTAATTCATGATTCAAATGATGATTCATAATTCATGATTCAATTCATGATTCATGATTCATGATTCAATTCATGATTCATGATTCAATTCATGATTCATGATTCATGATTCGATTCATGATTCATGATTCGATTCATGATTCATGATTTGATTCATGATTCTTGATTCGAATCATGATTCATGATTCGATTCATAATTCATGATTCGATTCATTATTCAAGATTCAATTCATGATTCATGATTCATGATTCAATTCATGATTCATGATTCATGATTCATGATTCATTTCATGATTCATGATTCAATTCATGATTTAATTCATGATTCAAATGATGATTCATAATTCATGATTCAATTCATGATTCATGATTCATGATTCAATTCATGATTCATGATTCAATTCATGATTTATGATTCATGATTCAATTCATGATTCATGATTCAATTCATGATTCATGATTCATGATTCAATTCATGATTCATGAATCATGATTCGATTCATGATTCATGTTTCAATTCTTGATTCAATTCTTGATTCAAATCATAATTCAATTCATGATTCATGATTCATGATTCAATTCTTGATTCATGAATCATGATTCGATTCATGATTCATGTTTCAATTCATGATTCAATTCTTGATTCAATTCATAATTCAATTCATGATTCATGATTGAATTCATGATTCATGATTTATGATTCATGATTCATGATTCATGATTCAATTCATGATTCATGATTCAATTCATGATTCATGATTCGATTAATGATTCATGATTCAATTCTTGATTCATGATTCATGATTCAATTCATGATTCATGATTCGATTTATGATTCATGTGTGAATTCATGATTCAATTCATGATTCATTTCATGATTCATGATTCAATTCATGATTCATGATTCAATTCATGATTCAAGATTCATGATTCATGATTCATGATTCAATTCATGATTCATGATTCGATTCATGATTCATGATTCATGATTCAATTCATGATTCATGATTTAATTCATGATTCATGATTCATTATTCCATTCATGATTCATGATTCAGTTTATGATTCATGATTCATGATTTAATTCATGATTTGTGATTCATGATTCGACTCATAATTCAATGCATGATTTGTGATTCATGATTCGATTCATGATTCATGATTCGATTCATGATTCTTGATTCGAATCATGATTCTTGATTCGAATCATGATTCATGATTCGAATCATGATTCATGATTCGATTCATAATTCATGATTCATGATTCATGATTCAATTCATGATTCATGAATCATGATTCGATTCATGATTCATGATTAATGATTCATGATTCATGATTCATTTCATGACTCAATTCTTGATTCATGATTCATGATTCAATTCATGATTTATAATTCAATTCATGATTCATGCTTCATTTCATGATTCATGATTCAATTCATGATTCATGATTTTTGATTCATGATTCATGATTCAATTCATGATTCATGATTCATGATTCAATTCATGATTCATGATTCATGATTCATTTCATGATTCATGATTCATGATTCAATTCATGATTTAATTCATGATTCAAATGATGATTCATAATTCATGATTCAATTCATGATTCATGATTCATGATTCAATTCATGATTCATGATTCAATTCATGATTCATGATTCATGATTCGATTCATGATTCATGATTCGATTCATGATTCATGATTTGATTCATGATTCTTGATTCGAATCATGATTCATGATTCGATTCATAATTCATGATTCGATTCATTATTCAAGATTCAATTCATGATTCATGATTCATGATTCAATTCATGATTCATGATTCATGATTCATGATTCATTTCATGATTCATGATTCATGATTCAATTCATGATTTAATTCATGATTCAAATGATGATTCATAATTCATGATTCAATTCATGATTCATGATTCATGATTCAATTCATGATTCATGATTCAATTCATGATTTATGATTCATGATTCAATTCATGATTCATGATTCAATTCATGATTCATGATTCATGATTCAATTCATGATTCATGAATCATGATTCGATTCATGATTCATGTTTCAATTCTTGATTCAATTCTTGATTCAATTCATAATTCAATTCATGATTCATGATTCAATTCTTGATTCATGAATCATGATTCGATTCATGATTCATGTTTCAATTCATGATTCAATTCTTGATTCAATTCATAATTCAATTCATGATTCATGATTGAATTCATGATTCATGATTTATGATTCATGATTCATGATTCATGATTCAATTCATGATTCATGATTCAATTCATGATTCATGATTCGATTAATGATTCATGATTCAATTCTTGATTCATGATTCATGATTCAATTCATCATTTATGATTCAATTCATGATTCATGTTTTATGATTCAATTCATGATTCATGATTTATTTCATGATTCAATTCATGGTTCATGAATCTTGATTCAATTCATGATTTATTTCATGATTCTTGATTCATGATTCAATTTATGATTCAATTCATGATTCGTGATGCAATTTATGATTCATTATTCATGATTCATGATTCATGATTCAATTCATGATTCATTATTCATGATTCATGATTAGATTCATGATTCATGATTCAATTCGTGATTCATGATTCATTTTATGATTAATTTCATGATTTATGATTCAATTCTTGATTCAAATCATGATTCATAATTTATTTCATGATTCATTTCATGATTCATGATTCAATTCATGATTCATGATTTATGATTCATGATTCATGATTCGAATCATGATTCATGATTCGATTCATAATTCATGATTCGATTCATGATTCAAGATTCACTTCATGATTCATGATTCATGATTCAATTCATGATTCATGATTCATTTCATGATTCATGATATATGATTCTATTCATGATTTAATACATGATTCAAATTATGATTCATAATTCTTGATTCAATTCATGATTCATGATTCATGATTCAATTCATGATTCATGATTCGATTCATGATTCATGATTCGATTCATGATTCAATTCATGATTCATTTCATGATTCATGATTCAATTCATGATTCATGATTCAATTCATGATTCAAGATTCATGATTCATGATTTATGATTCAATTCATGATTCATGATTCGATTCATGATTCATGATTCATGATTTAATTCATGATTCATGATTCAATTCATGATTCATGATTCATTATTCCATTCATGATTCATGATTCAGTTTATGATTCATGATTCATGATTTAATTCATGATTTGTGATTCATGATTCGACTCATAATTCATGATTCATAATTCAATGCATGATTTGTGATTCATGATTCCATTCATGATTCATGATTCGATTCATGATTCTTGATTCGAATCATGATTCATGATTCGAATCATGATTCATGATTCGATTCATAATTCATGATTCATAATTCATGATTCATGATTCATTTCATGACTCAATTCTTGATTCATGATTCATGATTCAATTCATGATTTATGATTCAATTCATGATTCATGCTTCATTTCATGATTCATGATTCAATTCATGATTCATGATTTTTGATTCATGATTCATGATTCGATTCATGATTCATGATTCGATTCATGATTCATGATTCAATTCATGATTCATGATTCAATTCATGATTCATGATTCATTTCATGATTCATTTCATGATTTATGATTCAATTCATTATTCATGATTCATGATTCAATTCATGATTCATGAATCATGATTCGATTCATGATTCATGATTTAATTCATGATTCATGATTCGATTCATGATTCATGATTCAATTCATGATTCATGATTCAATTCATGATTCATGATTCATTTCATGATTCATTTCATGATTTATGATTCAATTCATTATTCATGATTCATGATTCAATTCATGATTCATGAATCATGATTCGATTCATGATTCATGTTTCAATTCTTGATTCAATTCTTGATTCAATTCATAATTCAATTCATGATTCATGATTCATGATTCAATTCTTGATTCATGAATCATGATTCGATTCATGATTCATGTTTCAATTCATGATTCAATTCTTGATTCAATTCATAATTCAATTCATGATTCATGATTCATGATTCAATTCATGATTCATGATTCGATTAATGATTCATGATTCAATTCTTGATTCATGTTTTATGATTCAATTCATGATTCATGATTTATTTCATGATTCAATTCATGGTTCATGAATCTTGATTCAATTCATGATTTATTTCATGATTCTTGATTCATGATTCAATTTATGATTCAATTCATGATTCGTGATTCAATTTATGATTCATGATTCATGATTCATGATTCAATTCGTGATTCATGATTAAATTCATGATTCATGATTCATTTCCTGATTCATTTTATGATTTATGATTCAATTCTTGATTCAAATCATGAATCATGATTTATTTCATGATTCATTTCATGATTCATGATTCAATTCATGATTCATGATTTAATTCATGATTCATGATTCAATTCATGATTCATGATTCAATTCATGATTCATGATTCAATTCTTGATTCATGAATCATGATTCGATTCATGATTCATGATTCATGATTCAATTCATGATTCAAATTTTATGATTTAATTCATTATTCATGATTTATTTCATGATTCAATTCATGGTTCATGAATCTTGATTCAATTCATGATTTATTTCATGATTCATGATTCAATTCATGATTCATTATTCATGATTCATGATTAGATTCATGATTCATGATTCAATTCGTGATTCATGATTCATTTCATGATTCATTTCATGATTTATGATTCAATTCTTGATTCAAATCATGATTCATAATTTATTTCATGATTCATTTCATGATTCATGATTCAATTCATGATTCATGATTTATGATTCATGATTCATGATTCATGATTCAATTCATGATTCATAATTCGATTCATGATTTATGATTCGATTCATGATTCATGATTCGATTCATGATTCTTGATTCGAATCATGATTCATGATTCGATTCATAATTCATGATTCGATTCATGATTCAAGATTCACTTCATGATTCATGATTCATGATTCAATTCATGATTCATGATTCATGATTCATTTTATGATTCATGATACATGATTCTATTCATGATTTAATACATGATTCAAATTATGATTCATAATTCTTGATTCAATTCATGATTCATGATTCATGATTCAATTCATGATTCATGATTCGATTTATGATTCATGTGTGAATTCATGATTCAATTCATGATTCATTTCATGATTCATGATTCAATTCATGATTCATGATTCAATTCATGATTCAAGATTCATGATTCATGATTCATGATTCAATTCATGATTCATGATTCGATTCATGATTCATGATTCATGATTCAATTCATGATTCATGATTTAATTCATGATTCATGATTCATTATTCCATTCATGATTCATGATTCAGTTTATGATTCATGATTCATGATTTAATTCATGATTTGTGATTCATGATTCGACTCATAATTCAATGCATGATTTGTGATTCATGATTCGATTCATGATTCATGATTCGATTCATGATTCTTGATTCGAATCATGATTCTTGATTCGAATCATGATTCATGATTCGAATCATGATTCATGATTCGATTCATAATTCATGATTCATGATTCATGATTCAATTCATGATTCATGAATCATGATTCGATTCATGATTCATGATTAATGATTCATGATTCATGATTCATTTCATGACTCAATTCTTGATTCATGATTCATGATTCAATTCATGATTTATAATTCAATTCATGATTCATGCTTCATTTCATGATTCATGATTCAATTCATGATTCATGATTTTTGATTCATGATTCATGATTCAATTCATGATTCATGATTCATGATTCAATTCATGATTCATGATTCATGATTCATTTCATGATTCATGATTCATGATTCAATTCATGATTTAATTCATGATTCAAATGATGATTCATAATTCATGATTCAATTCATGATTCATGATTCATGATTCAATTCATGATTCATGATTCAATTCATGATTCATGATTCATGATTCGATTCATGATTCATGATTCGATTCATGATTCATGATTTGATTCATGATTCTTGATTCGAATCATGATTCATGATTCGATTCATAATTCATGATTCGATTCATTATTCAAGATTCAATTCATGATTCATGATTCATGATTCAATTCATGATTCATGATTCATGATTCATGATTCATTTCATGATTCATGATTCAATTCATGATTTAATTCATGATTCAAATGATGATTCATAATTCATGATTCAATTCATGATTCATGATTCATGATTCAATTCATGATTCATGATTCAATTCATGATTTATGATTCATGATTCAATTCATGATTCATGATTCAATTCATGATTCATGATTCATGATTCAATTCATGATTCATGAATCATGATTCGATTCATGATTCATGTTTCAATTCTTGATTCAATTCTTGATTCAAATCATAATTCAATTCATGATTCATGATTCATGATTCAATTCTTGATTCATGAATCATGATTCGATTCATGATTCATGTTTCAATTCATGATTCAATTCTTGATTCAATTCATAATTCAATTCATGATTCATGATTGAATTCATGATTCATGATTTATGATTCATGATTCATGATTCATGATTCAATTCATGATTCATGATTCAATTCATGATTCATGATTCGATTAATGATTCATGATTCAATTCTTGATTCATGATTCATGATTCAATTCATGATTCATGATTCGATTTATGATTCATGTGTGAATTCATGATTCAATTCATGATTCATTTCATGATTCATGATTCAATTCATGATTCATGATTCAATTCATGATTCAAGATTCATGATTCATGATTCATGATTCAATTCATGATTCATGATTCGATTCATGATTCATGATTCATGATTCAATTCATGATTCATGATTTAATTCATGATTCATGATTCATTATTCCATTCATGATTCATGATTCAGTTTATGATTCATGATTCATGATTTAATTCATGATTTGTGATTCATGATTCGACTCATAATTCAATGCATGATTTGTGATTCATGATTCGATTCATGATTCATGATTCGATTCATGATTCTTGATTCGAATCATGATTCTTGATTCGAATCATGATTCATGATTCGAATCATGATTCATGATTCGATTCATAATTCATGATTCATGATTCATGATTCAATTCATGATTCATGAATCATGATTCGATTCATGATTCATGATTAATGATTCATGATTCATGATTCATTTCATGACTCAATTCTTGATTCATGATTCATGATTCAATTCATGATTTATAATTCAATTCATGATTCATGCTTCATTTCATGATTCATGATTCAATTCATGATTCATGATTTTTGATTCATGATTCATGATTCAATTCATGATTCATGATTCATGATTCAATTCATGATTCATGATTCATGATTCATTTCATGATTCATGATTCATGATTCAATTCATGATTTAATTCATGATTCAAATGATGATTCATAATTCATGATTCAATTCATGATTCATGATTCATGATTCAATTCATGATTCATGATTCAATTCATGATTCATGATTCATGATTCGATTCATGATTCATGATTCGATTCATGATTCATGATTTGATTCATGATTCTTGATTCGAATCATGATTCATGATTCGATTCATAATTCATGATTCGATTCATTATTCAAGATTCAATTCATGATTCATGATTCATGATTCAATTCATGATTCATGATTCATGATTCATGATTCATTTCATGATTCATGATTCATGATTCAATTCATGATTTAATTCATGATTCAAATGATGATTCATAATTCATGATTCAATTCATGATTCATGATTCATGATTCAATTCATGATTCATGATTCAATTCATGATTTATGATTCATGATTCAATTCATGATTCATGATTCAATTCATGATTCATGATTCATGATTCAATTCATGATTCATGAATCATGATTCGATTCATGATTCATGTTTCAATTCTTGATTCAATTCTTGATTCAATTCATAATTCAATTCATGATTCATGATTCAATTCTTGATTCATGAATCATGATTCGATTCATGATTCATGTTTCAATTCATGATTCAATTCTTGATTCAATTCATAATTCAATTCATGATTCATGATTGAATTCATGATTCATGATTTATGATTCATGATTCATGATTCATGATTCAATTCATGATTCATGATTCAATTCATGATTCATGATTCGATTAATGATTCATGATTCAATTCTTGATTCATGATTCATGATTCAATTCATCATTTATGATTCAATTCATGATTCATGTTTTATGATTCAATTCATGATTCATGATTTATTTCATGATTCAATTCATGGTTCATGAATCTTGATTCAATTCATGATTTATTTCATGATTCTTGATTCATGATTCAATTTATGATTCAATTCATGATTCGTGATGCAATTTATGATTCATTATTCATGATTCATGATTCATGATTCAATTCGTGATTTATGATTCAATTCATGATTCATGATTCATTTCCTGATTCATTTTATGATTTATGATTCAATTCTTGATTCAAATCATGAATCATGATTTATTTCATGATTCATTTCATGATTCATGATTCAATTCATGATTCATGATTTAATTCATGATTCATGATTCAATTCACGATTCATGATTCGATTCATGATTCATGATTCAATTCATGATTCATGATTCAATTCATGATTCATGATTCATTTCATGATTCATTTCATGATTTATGATTCAATTCATTATTCATGATTCATGATTCAATTCATGATTCATGATTCAATTCTTGATTCATGATTCATGATTCGATTCATGATTCATGATTCATGATTCAATTCATGATTCAAGTTTTATGATTTAATTCATTATTCATGATTTATTTCATGATTCAATTCATGGTTCATGAATCTTGATTCAATTCATGATTTATTTCATGATTCATGATTCAATTCATGATTCATTATTCATGATTCATGATTAGATTCATGATTCATGATTCAATTCGTGATTCATGATTCATTTCATGATTCATTTCATGATTTATGATTCAATTCTTGATTCAAATCATGATTCATAATTTATTTCATGATTCATTTCATGATTCATGATTCAATTCATGATTCATGATTTATGATTCATGATTCATGATTCATGATTCAATTCATGATTCATAATTCGATTCATGATTTATGATTCGATTCATGATTCATGATTCGATTCATGATTCTTGATTTGAATCATGATTCATGATTCGATTCATAATTCATGATTCGATTCATGATTCAAGATTCACTTCATGATTCATGATTCATGATTCAATTCATGATTCATGATTCATGATTCATTTCATGATTCATGATTCATGATTCAATTCATGATTTAATACATGATTCAAATTATGATTCATAATTCTTGATTCAATTCATGATTCATGATTCATGATTCAATTCATGATTCATGATTCAATTCATGATTCATGATTCATGATTCAATTCATGATTCATGATTCAATTCATGATTCATGATTCAATTCATGATTCATGATTCATGATTCATGATTCAATTCATGATTCATGATTCATGAATCATGATTCGATTCATGATTCATGATTCGATTTATGATTCATGTGTGAATTCATGATTCAATTCATGATTCATGATTCAATTCATGATTCATGATTCAATTCATGATTCAAGATTCATGATTCATGATTTATGATTCAATTCATGATTCATGATTCGATTCATGATTCATGATTCATGATTCAATTCATGATTCATGATTTAATTCATGATTCATACTTCATTATTCCATTCATGATTCATGATTCAGTTTATGATTCATGATTCATGATTTAATTCATGATTTGTGATTCATGATTCGACTCATAATTCAATGCATGATTTGTGATTCATGATTCGATTCATGATTCATGATTCGATTCATGATTCTTGATTCGAATCATGATTCTTGATTCGAATCATGATTCATGATTCGAATCATGATTCATGATTCGATTCATAATTCATGATTCATGATTCATGATTCAATTCATGATTCATGAATCATGATTCGATTCGTGATTCATGATTAATGATTCATGATTCATGATTCATTTCATGACTCAATTCTTGATTCATGATTCATGATTCAATTCATGATTTATAATTCAATTCATGATTCATGCTTCATTTCATGATTCATGATTCAATTCATGATTCATGATTTTTGATTCATGATTCATGATTCAATTCATGATTCATGATTCATGATTCAATTCATGATTCATGATTCAATTCATGATTCATGATTCATGATTCATTTCATGATTCATGATTCATGATTCAATTCATGATTTAATTCATGATTCAAATGATGATTCATAATTCATGATTCAATTCATGATTCATGATTCATGATTCAATTCATGATTCATGATTCAATTCATGATTCATGATTCATGATTCGATTCATGATTCATGATTCGATTCATGATTCATGATTTGATTCATGATTCTTGATTCGAATCATGATTCATGATTCGATTCATAATTCATGATTCGATTCATTATTCAAGATTCAATTCATGATTCATGATTCATGATTCAATTCATGATTCATGATTCATGATTCATGATTCATTTCATGATTCATGATTCAATTCATGATTTAATTCATGATTCAAATGATGATTCATAATTCATGATTCAATTCATGATTCATGATTCATGATTCAATTCATGATTCATGATTCAATTCATGATTCATGATTCATGATTCAATTCATGATTCATGATTCAATTCATGATTCATGATTCATGATTCAATTCATGATTCATGAATCATGATTCGATTCATGATTCATGTTTCAATTCTTGATTCAATTCTTGATTCAATTCATAATTCAATTCATGATTCATGATTCATGATTCAATTCTTGATTCATGAATCATGATTCGATTCATGATTCATGTTTCAATTCATGATTCAATTCTTGATTCAATTCATAATTCAATTCATGATTCATGATTGAATTCATGATTCATGATTTATGATTCATGATTCATGATTCATGATTCAATTCATGATTCATGATTCAATTCATGATTCATGATTCGATTAATGATTCATGATTCAATTCTTGATTCATGATTCATGATTCAATTCATCATTCATGATTCAATTCATGATTCATGTTTTATGATTCAATTCATGATTCATGATTTATTTCATGATTCAATTCATGGTTAATGAATCTTGATTCAATTCATGATTTATTTCATGATTCTTGATTCATGATTCAATTTATGATTCAATTCATGATTCGTGATGCAATTTATGATTCATTATTCATGATTCATGATTCATGATTCAATTCGTGATTCATGATTCAATTCATGATTCATGATTCATTTCCTGATTCATTTTATGATTTATGATTCAATTCTTGATTCAAATCATGAATCATGATTTATTTTGATGATTCATTTCATGATTCATGATTCAATTCATGATTCATGATTTAATTCATGATTCATGATTTAATTCATGATTCATGATTCGATTCATGATTCATGATTCAATTCATGATTCATGATTCAATTCATGATTCATGATTCATTTCATGATTTATGATTCAATTCATTATTCATGATTCATGATTCAATTCATGATTCATGATTCAATTCTTGATTCATGATTCATGATTCGATTCATGATTCATGATTCAATTCATGATTCAAGTTTTATGATTTAATTCATTATTCATGATTTATTTCATGATTCAATTCATGGTTCATGAATCTTGATTCAATTCATGATTTATTTCATGATTCATGATTCAATTCATGATTCATTATTCATGATTCATGATTAGATTCATGATTCATGATTCAATTCGTGATTCATGATTCATTTCATGATTCATTTCATGATTTATGATTCAATTCTTGATTCAAATCATGATTCATAATTTATTTCATGATTCATTTCATGATTCATGATTCAATTCATGATTCATGATTTATGATTCATGATTCATGATTCATGATTCAATTCATGATTCATAATTCGATTCATGATTTATGATTCGATTCATGATTCATGATTCGATTCATGATTCTTGATTCGAATCATGATTCATGATTCGATTCATAATTCATGATTCGATTCATGATTCAAGATTCACTTCATGATTCATTATTCATGATTCAATTCATGATTCATGATTCATGATTCATTTCATGATTCATGATTCATGATTCAATTCATGATTTAATACATGATTCAAATTATGATTCATAATTCTTGATTTAATTCATGATTCATGATTCATGATTCAATTCATGATTCATGATTCAATTCATGATTCATGATTCATGATTCAATTCATGATTCATGATTCAATTCATGATTCATGATTCAATTCATGATTCATAAATCAATTCATGATTCATGATTCATGATTCATGATTCAATTCATGATTCATGATTCATGAATCATGATTCGATTCATGATTCATGTTTCAATTCTTGATTCAATTCTTGATTCAATTCATAATTCAATTCATGATTCATGATTCATGATTCAATTCTTGATTCATGAATCATGATTCGATTCATGATTCATGATTCAATTCTTGAATTATGAATCATGATTCGATTCATGATTCATGTTTCAATTCATGATTCAATTCTTGATTCAATTCATAATTCAATTCATGATTCATGATTCAATTCATGATTCATGATTCATGATTTAATGCATGATTCATGATTCAATGCATGATTCATGATTCATGTTTGAATTCATGATTCAATTCATGATTCATTTCATGATTCATTATTCAATTCACGATTCATGATTCAATTCATGGTTCATGATTCATGATTTAATTCATGATTCATAATTCGATTCATGATTCATGATTCAATTCATGATTCATGATTCGATTTATGATTAATGATTCAAATCATGATTCATGATTCGATTCATGATTCAATTCATGATTCATGATTCATGATTCAATTCATGATTCATGATTCGATTAATGATTCATGATTCAATTCTTGATTCATGATTCATGATTCAATTCATGATTCATTATTCATTTCATGATTCACGATTCAATTCCTGATTCAATTCATGATTCAATTTATGATTCATAATTCATGATTCAATTCATGATTTATGATTCATGATTCATTTCATGATTCATGATTCATGATTCGATTCAGGATTCATGATTCGATTCATGATTCATGATTCAATTCATGATTAATGATTCATTTCATGATTCATGACTCATGATTCAATTCATGATTCATGATTTAATTCATGATTCATGATTCGTGATTCATGATTCAATTCATGATTCATGATTCAATTCTTGATTCATGAATCATTATTCGATTCATGATTCATGATTCAATTCTTGATTCATGAATCATGATTCGATTCATAATTCATGTTTCAATTCATGATTCAATTCTCGATTCAATTCATAATTCAATTCATGATTCATGATTCAATTCATGATTCATGATTCGATTCATAATTCATGATTCGATTCATGATTCAAGATTCACTTCATGATTCATGATTCATGATTCAATTCATGATTCATGATTCATGATTCATTTCATGATTCAGTATTCATGATTCAATTCATGATTTAATACATGATTCAAATTATGATTCATAATTCTTGATTCAATTCATGATTCATGATTCATGATTCAATTCATGATTCATGATTCAATTCATGATTCATGATTCATGATTCAATTCATGATTCATGATTCAATTCATGATTCATGATTCATGATTCATGATTCAATTCATGATTCATGATTCATGATTCAATTCATGATTCATGAATCATGATTCGATTCATGATTCATGTTTCAATTCTTGATTCAATTCTTGATTCAATTCATAATTCAATTCATGATTCATGATTCATGATTCAATTCTTGATTCATGAATCATGATTCGATTCATGATTCATGTTTCAATTCATGATTCAATTCTTGATTCAATTCATAATTCAATTCATGATTCATGATTCAATTCATGATTCATGATTCATGATTTAATGCATGATTCATCATTCAATGCATGATTCATGATTCATGTTTGAATTCATGATTCAATTCATGATTCATTTCATGATTCATTATTCAATTCATGATTCATGATTCAATTCATGGTTCATGATTCATGATTTAATTCATGATTCATGATTCGATTCATGATTCATGATTCAATTCATGATTCATGATTCAATTCATGATTCATGATTCATGATTCAATTCATGATTCATGATTCGATTAATGATTCATGATTCAATTCTTGATTCATGATTCATGATTCAATTCATGATTCATTATTCATTTCATGATTCATGATTCAATTCCTGATTCAATTCATGATTCAATTTATGATTCATAATTCATGATTCAATTCATGATTTATGATTCATGATTCATTTCATGATTCATGATTCATGATTCGATTCAGGATTCATGATTCGATTCATGATTCATGATTCAATTCATGATTAATGATTCATTTCATGATTCATGACTCATGATTCAATTCATGATTCATGATTTAATTCATGATTCATGATTCGTGATTCATGATTCAATTCATGATTCATGATTCAATTCTTGATTCATGAATCATGATTCGATTCATGATTCATGATTCAATTCTTGATTCATGAATCATGATTCGATTCATAATTCATGTTTCAATTCATGATTCAATTCTTGATTCAATTCATAATTCAATTCATGATTCATGATTCAATTCATGATTCATGATTCATGATTTAATGCATGATTCATGATTTAATGCATGATTCATGATTCATGATTCAATGCATGATTCATGATTCATGTTTGAATTCATGATTCAATTCATGATTCATTTCATGATTCATGATTCAATTCATGATTCAATTCATGGTTCATGATTCATGATTTAATTCATGATTCATGATTCAATGCATGATTCATGATTCATGATTCAATGCATGATTCATGATTCATGTTTGAAATCATGATTCAATTCATGATTCATTTCATGATTCATGATTCAATTCATGATTCATGATTCAATTCATGGTTCATGATTCATGATTTAATTCATGATTCATGATTCAATTCATGAATCATGATTCGATTCATGATTAATGCTTCAATTCATGATTAAATTCTTGATTCAATTCATAATTCAATTCATGATTCATGATTCGATTCATGATTCATGATTCATGATTTAATGCATGATTCATGATTTAATGCATGATTCATGATTCATGATTCAATGCATGATTCATGATTCATGTTTGAATTCATGATTCAATTCATGATTCATTTCATGATTCATGATTCAATTCATGATTCAATTCATGGTTCATGATTCATGATTTAATTCATGATTCATGATTCAATGCATGATTCATGATTCATGATTCAATGCATGATTCATGATTCATGTTTGAAATCATGATTCAATTCATGATTCATTTCATGATTCATGATTCAATTCATGATTCATGATTCAATTCATGGTTCATGATTCATGATTTAATTCATGATTCATGATTCAATTCATGAATCATGATTCGATTCATGATTAATGCTTCAATTCATGATTAAATTCTTGATTCAATTCATAATTCAATTCATGATTCATGATTCGATTCATGATTCATGTGTGAATTCATGATTCAATTCATGATTCATTTCATGATTCATGATTCAATTCATGATTCATGATTCAATTCATGATTCAAGATTCATGATTCATGATTTATGATTCAATTCATGATTCAAGATTCATGATTCATGATTTATGATTCAATTCATGATTCATGATTCGATTCATGATTCATGATTCGATTCATGATTCATGATTCATGATTCAATTCATGATTCATGATTCAATTCATGATTTATGATTCATTATTCCATTCATGATTCATGATTCAGTTTATGATTCATGATTCATGATTTAATTCATGATTTGTGATTCATGATTCGACTCATAATTCATGATTCATAATTCAATGCATGATTTGTGATTCATGATTCGATTCATGATTCATGATTCGATTCATGATTCTTGATTCGAATCATGATTCATGATTCGATTCATAATTCATGATTCATGATTCATGATTCAATTCATGATTCATGATTCATGATTCAATTCATGATTCATGATTCAATTCATGATTCATGATTCATGATTCAATTCATGATTCATGATTCAATTCATGATTCATGATTCATGATTCATGATTCAATTCATGATTCATGATTCATGATTCAATTCATGATTCATGAATCATGATTCGATTCATGATTCATGTTTCAATTCTTGATTCAATTCTTGATTCAATTCATTATTCAATTCATGATTCATGATTCATGATTCAATTCTTGATTCATGAATCATGATTCGATTCATGATTCATGTTTCAATTCATGATTCAATTCTTGATTCAATTCATAATTCAATTCATGATTCATGATTCAATTCATGATTCATGATTCATGATTTAATGCATGATTCATCATTCAATGCATGATTCATGATTCATGTTTGAATTCATGATTCAATTCATGATTCATTTCATGATTCATTATTCAATTCATGATTCATGATTCAATTCATGGTTCATGATTCATGATTTAATTCATGATTCATGATTCGATTCATGATTCATGATTCAATTCATGATTCATGATTCAATTCATGATTCATGATTCATGATTCAATTCATGATTCATGATTCGATTAATGATTCATGATTCAATTCTTGATTCATGATTCATGATTCAATTCATGATTCATTATTCATTTCATGATTCATGATTCAATTCCTGATTCAATTCATGATTCAATTTATGATTCATAATTCATGATTCAATTCATGATTTATGATTCATGATTCATTTCATGATTCAGGATTCATGATTCGATTCATGATTCATGATTCAATTCATGATTAATGATTCATTTCATGATTCATGACTCATGATTCAATTCATGATTCATGATTTAATTCATGATTCATTATTCGTGATTCATGATTCAATTCATGATTCATGATTCAATTCTTGATTCATGAATCATGATTCGATTCATGATTCATGAATCAATTCTTGATTCATGAATCATGATTCGATTCATAATTCATGTTTCAATTCATGATTCAATTCTTGATTCAATTCATAATTCAATTCATGATTCATGATTCAATTCATGATTCATGATTCATGATTTAATGCATGATTCATGATTCATGATTCAATGCATGATTCATGATTCATGTTTGAATTCATGATTCAATTCATGATTCATTTCATGATTCATGATTCAATTCATGATTCAATTCATGGTTCATGATTCATGATTTAATTCATGATTCATGATTCAATGCATGATTCATGATTCATGATTCAATGCATGATTCATGATTCATGTTTGAAATCATGATTCAATTCATGATTCATTTCATGATTCATGATTCAATTCATGATTCATGATTCAATTCATGGTTCATGATTCATGATTTAATTCATGATTCATGATTCAATTCATGAATCATGATTCGATTCATGATTAATGCTTCAATTCATGATTAAATTCTTGATTCAATTCATAATTCAATTCATGATTCATGATTCGATTCATGATTCATGTGTGAATTCATGATTCAATTCATGATTCATTTCATGATTCATGATTCAATTCATGATTCATAAATCAATTCATGATTCAAGATTCATGATTCATGATTTATGATTCAATTCATGATTCATGATTCGATTCATGATTCATGATTCGATTCATGATTCATGATTCATAATTCAATTCATGATTCATGATTCAATTCATGATTCATGATTCATTATTCCATTCATGATTCATGATTCAGTTTATGATTCATGATTCATGATTTAATTCATGATGTGTGATTCATGATTCGACTCATAATTCATGATTCATAATTCAATGCATGATTTATGATTCATGATTCGATTCATGATTCATGATTCGATTCATGATTCTTGATTCGAATCATGATTCGATTCATAATTCATGATTCATGATTCATGATTCAATTCATGATTCATGAATCATGATTCGATTCGTGATTCATGATTAATGATTCATGATTCATGATTCATTTCATAACTCAATTCTTGATTCATGATTCATGATTCAATTCATGATTTATAATTCAATTCATGATTCATGCTTCATTTCATGATTCATGATTCATGATTCAATTCATGATTTAATTCATGATTCAATTTATGATTCATTATTCATGATTCAATTCATGATTTTTGATTCATTATTTGATTCATGATTTATGATTCATGATTCAATTCATGATTCATGATTTGATTCATGATTCAATTCATGATTCATGATTCAATTCATGATTTATGATTCATGATTTAATGCATGATTCATGATTCATGATTCAATGCATGATTCATGATTCATGTTTGAATTCATGATTCAATTCATGATTCATTTCATGATTCATGATTCAATTCATGATTCAATTCATGGTTCATGATTCATGATTTAATTCATGATTCATGATTCAATGCATGATTCATGATTCATGATTCAATGCATGATTCATGATTCATGTTTGAAATCATGATTCAATTCATGATTCATTTCATGATTCATGATTCAATTCATGATTCATGATTCAATTCATGGTTCATGATTCATGATTTAATTCATGATTCATGATTCAATTCATGAATCATGATTCGATTCATGATTAATGCTTCAATTCATGATTAAATTCTTGATTCAATTCATAATTCAATTCATGATTCATGATTCGATTCATGATTCATGTGTGAATTCATGATTCAATTCATGATTCATTTCATGATTCATGATTCAATTCATGATTCATAAATCAATTCATGATTCAAGATTCATGATTCATGATTTATGATTCAATTCATGATTCATGATTCGATTCATGATTCATGATTCGATTCATGATTCATGATTCATAATTCAATTCATGATTCATGATTCAATTCATGATTCATGATTCATTATTCCATTCATGATTCATGATTCAGTTTATGATTCATGATTCATGATTTAATTCATGATTTGTGATTCATGATTCGACTCATAATTCATGATTCATAATTCAATGCATGATTTATGATTCATGATTCGATTCATGATTCATGATTCGATTCATGATTCTTGATTCGAATCATGATTCATGATTCGATTCATAATTCATGATTCATGATTCATGATTCAATTCATGATTCATGAATCATGATTCGATTCGTGATTCATGATTAATGATTCATGATTCATGATTCATTTCATAACTCAATTCTTGATTCATGATTCATGATTCAATTCATGATTTATAATTCAATTCATGATTCATGCTTCATTTCATGATTCATGATTCATGATTCAATTCATGATTTAATTCATGATTCAATTTATGATTCATTATTCATGATTCAATTCATGATTTTTGATTCATTATTTGATTCATGATTTATGATTCATGATTCAATTCATGATTCATGATTTGATTCATGATTCAATTCATGATTCATGATTCAATTCATGATTTATGATTCATGATTCAATTCATCATTCATGATTCGATTCATGATTCATGATTCATGATTCATGATTTAATTCATGATTCATGATTCAATTCATGATTCATGATTCATAAATCAATTCATGATTTATTTCATGATTCATGATTCAATTCATGATTCATTATTCATGATTCATGATTCGATTCATGATTCATGATTCAATTCGTGATTCATGATTCATTTCATGATTCTTTTCATGATTTATGATTCAATTCTTGATTCAAATCATGATTCATAATTTATTTCATGATTCATTTCATGATTCATGATTCAATTCATGATTCATGATTCAATTCATGATTCCTGATTTTTGATTCATGATTCATGATTCGATTCATGATTCATGATTCGATTCATGATTCTTGATTCGAATCATGATTCATGATTCGATTCATAATTCATGATTCGATTCATTATTCAAGATTCAATTCATGATTCATGATTCAATTCATGATTCATGATTCATGATTCATTTCATGATTCATGATTCAATTCATGATTTAATTCATGATTCAAATTATGATTCATAATTCATGATTCAATTCATGATTCATGATTCATGATTCAATTCATGATTCATGATTCAATTCATGATTCATGATTCATGATTCAATTCATGATTCATGATTCAATTCATGATTCATGATTCATGATTCAATTCATGATTCATGAATCATGATTCGATTCATGATTCATGTTTCAATTCTTGATTCAATTCTTGATTCAATTCATAATTCAATTCATGATTCATGATTCATGATTCAATTCTTGATTCATGAATCATGATTCGATTCATGATTCATGTTTCAATTCTTGATTCAATTCATAATTCAATGCATGATTCATGATTGAATTCATGATTCATGATTCATGATTCAATTCATGATTCATGATTCGATTAATGATTCATGATTCAATTCTTGATTCATGATCCATGATTCAATTCATGATTCATGATACAATTCATGATTCATGTTTTATGATTCAATTCATGATTCATGTTTTTATTTCATGATTGAATTCATGGTTCATGAATCTTGATTCAATTCATGATTTATTTCATGATTCTTGATTCATGATTCAATTTATGATTCAATTCATGATTCGTGATTCAATTTATGATTCATTATTCATGATTCATGATTCAATTCATGATTCATGATTCATGATTTAATTCATGATTCATGAATCATGATTCGATTCATGATTCATGTTTCAATTCTTGATTCAATTCTTGATTCAATTCATAATTCAATTCATGATTCATGATTCATGATTCAATTCTTAATTCATGAATCATGATTCGATTCATGATTCATGATTCAATTCTTGATTCATGAATCATGATTCAATTCATGATTCATGATTCATGATTTAATGCATGATTCATGATTCATGATTCATGTTTGAATTCATGATTCAATTCATGATTCATTTCATGATTCATTATTCAATTCATGATTCATGATTCAATTCATGATTCATGATTCAATTCATGATTCATGATTCAATTCATGATTCATGATTCAATTCATAATTCATGATTCGATTTATGATTCATGATTCAAATCATGATTCATGATTCGATTCATGATTCAATTCATGATTCATGATTCATGATTCAATTCATGATTCATGATTCGATTAATGATTCATGATTCAATTCTTGATTCATGATTCATGATTCAATTCATGATTCATTATTCATTTCATGATTCATGATTCAATTCCTGATTCAATTCATGATTCAATTTTAGATTCATAATTCATGATTCAATTCATGATTTATGATTCATGATTCATTTCATGATTCATGATTCGATTCATAATTCATGATTCAATTCATGATTTATGATTCATGATTCATTTCATGATTCATGATTCGATTCAGGATTCATGATTCGATTCATGATTCATGATTCAATTCATGATTAATGATTCATTTCATGATTCATGACTCATGATTCAATTCATTATTCATGATTTAATTCATGATTCATGATTCGTGATTCATGATTTAATTCATGATTCATGATTCAATTCTTGATTCATGAATCATGATTCGATTCATTATTCATGATTCAATTCTTGATTCATGAATCATGATTCGATTCATAATTCATGTTTCAATTCATGATTCAATTCTTGATTCAATATATAATTCAATTCATGATTCATGATTCAATTCATGATTCATGATTCATGATTTAATGCATGATTCATGATTCATGATTCAATGCATGATTCATGATTCATGTTTGAATTCATGATTCAATTCATGATTCATTTCATGATTCATGATTCAATTCATGATTCATGATTCAATTCATGATTCATGATTCATGATTCAATGCATGATTCATGATTCATGTTTGAATTAATGATTCAATTCATGATTCATTTCATGATTCATGATTCAATTCATGATTCATGATTCAATTCATGGTTCATGATTCATGATTCATTTCATGATTCATGATTCAATTCATGATTCATGATTCAATTCATGGTTCATGATTCATGATTTAATTCATGATTCATGATTCATGATTTAATTCATGATTCATGATTCAATTCATGAATCATGATTCGATTCATGATTAATGCTTCAATTCATGATTAAATTCTTGATTCAATTCATAATTCAATTCATGATTCATGATTCAATTCATGATTCATGATTCATGATTCGATTCATGATTCATGTGTGAATTCATGATTCAATTCATGATTCATTTCATGATTCATGATTCAATTCATGATTCATGATTCAATTCATGATTCAAGATTCATGATTCATGATTTATGATTCAATTCATGATTCATGATTCGATTCATGATTCATGATTCATGATTCAATTCATGATTCATGATTCAATTCATGATTCATGATTCATTATTCCATTCATGATTCATGATTCAGTTTATGATTCATGATTCATGATTTAATTCATGATTTGTGATTCATGATTCGACTCATAATTCATGATTCATAATTCAATGCATGATTTGTGATTCATGATTCGATTCATGATTAATGATTCGATTCATGATTCTTGATTCGAATCATGATTCATGATTCGATTCATAATTCATGATTCATGATTCATGATTCAATTCATGATTCATGAATCATGATTCGATTCGTGATTCATGATTAATGATTCATGATTCATGATTAATTTCATGACTCAATTCTTGATTCATGATTCATGATTCAATTCATGATTTATAATTCGATTCATGATTCATGCTTCATGTCATGATTCATGATTCAATTCATGATTTAATTCATGATTCAATTTATGATTCATTATTCATGATTCAATTCATGATTTTTGATTCATTATTTAATTCATGATTTATGATTCATGATTCAATTCATGATTCATGATTTGATTCATGATTCAATTCATGATTCATGATTCAATTCATGATTTATGATTCATGATTCAATTCATCATTCATGATTCGATTCATGATTCATGATTCATGATTTAATTCATGATTCATGATTCAATTCATGATTCATGATTCATTAATCAATTCATGATTTATTTCATGATTCATGATTCAATTCATGATTCATTATTCATGATTCATGATTCGATTCATGATTCATGATTCAATTCGTGATTCATGATTCATTTCATGATTCATTTCATGATTTATGATTCAATTCTTGATTCAAATCATGATTCATAATTTATTTCATGATTCATTTCATGATTCATGATTCAATTCATGATTCATGATTCAATTCATGATTCATGATTTTTGATTCATGATTCTTGATTCGAATCATGATTCATGATTCGATTCATAATTCATGATTCGATTCATTATTCAAGATTCAATTCATGATTCATGATTCAATTCATGATTCATGATTCATGATTCATTTCATGATTCATGATTCATGATTCAATTCATGATTTAATTCATGATTCAAATTATGATTCATAATTCATGATTCAATTCATGATTCATGATTCATGATTCAATTCATGATTCATGATTCAATTCATGATTCATGATTCATGATTCAATTCATGATTCATGATTCAATTCATGATTCATGATTCATGATTCAATTCATGATTCATGATTCAATTCATGATTTATGATTCATGATTCAATTCATGATTCATGAATCATGATTCGATTCATGATTCATGTTTCAATTCTTGATTCAATTCTTGATTCAATTCATAATTCAATTCATGACTCATGATTCATGATTCAATTCTTGATTCATGAATCATGATTCGATTCATGATTCATGTTTCAATTCATGATTCATGAATCATGATTCGATTCATGATTCATGTTTCAATTCATGATTCAATTCTTGATTCAATTCATAATTCAATTCATGATTCATGATTGAATTCATGATTCATGATTCATGATTCAATTCATGATTCATGATTCGATTAATGATTCATGATTCAATTCTTGATTCATGATCCATGATTCAATTCATGATTCATGATTCAATTCATGATTCATGTTTTATGATTCAATTCATGATTCATGTTTTTATTTCATGATTCAATTCATGGTTCATGAATCTTGATTCAATTCATGATTTATTTCATGATTCTTGATTCATGATTCAATTTATGATTCAATTCATGATTCGTGATTCAATTTATGATTCATTATTCATGATTCATGATTCATGATTCAATTCGTGATTCATGATTCAATTCATGATTCATGATTTATTTAATGATTCATTTTATGATTTATGATTCAATTCTTGATTCAAATCATGATTCATGATTTATTTCATGATTCATTTCATGATTCATGATTCAATTCATGATTCATGATTTAATTCATGATTCATGATTGAATTCTTGATTCATGATTCATGATTCAATTCATGATTCATGATTGAATTCTTGATTCATGATTCAATTCATGATTCATGATTCGATTCATGATTCATGATTCAATTCATGATTCATGATTCATTTCATGATTCATTTCATGATTTATGATTCAATTCATTATTCATGATTCATGATTCAATTCATGATTCATGATTGAATTCTTGATTCATGATTCATGATTCGATTCATGATTCATGATTCATGATTAAATTCATGATTCAAGTTTTATGATTTAATTCATTATTCATGATTTATTTCATGATTCAATTCATGGTTCATGAATCTTGATTCAATTCATGATTTATTTCATGATTCATGATTCAATTCATGATACATTATTCATGATTCATGATTAGATTCATGATTCATGATTCAATTCGTGATTCATGATTCATTTCATGATTCATTTCATGATTTATGATTCAATTCTTGATTCAAATCATGATTCATAATTTATTTCATGATTCATTTCATGATTCATGATTCAATTCATGATTCATGATTTATGATTCATGATTCATGATTCAATTCATGATTCATAATTCGATTCATGATTTATGATTCGATTCATGATTCATGATTCGATTCATGATTCTTGATTCGAATCATGATTCATGATTCGATTCATGATTTAATACATGATTCAAATTATGATTCATAATTCTTGATTCAATTCATGATTCATGATTCATGATTCAATTCATGAATCATGATTCAATTCATGATTCATGATTCATGATTCAATTCATGATTCATGATTCAATTCATGATTCATGATTCATGATTCATGATTTAATTCATAATTCATGATTCATGATTCAATTCATGATTCATGAATCATGATTCGATTCATGATTCATGTTTCTTGATTCAATTCTTGATTCAATTCATAATTCAATTCATGATTCATGATTCAATTCTTGATTCATGAATCATGATTCGATTCATGATTCATGATTCAATTCTTGATTCATGAATCATGATTCGATTCATGATTCATGTTTCAATTCATAATTCAATTCATGATTCAATTCTTGATTCATGAATCATGATTCGATTCATGATTCATGTTTCAATTCATGATTCAATTCTTGATTCAATTCATAATTCAATTCATGATTCATGATTCAATTCATGATTCATGATTCATGATTTAATGCATGATTCATGATTCAATGCATGATTCATGATTCATGTTTGAATTCATGATTCAATTCATGATTCATTTCATGATTCATGATTCAATTCATGATTTATGATTCAATTCATGATTCATGATTCGATTTATGATTCATGATTCAAATCATGATTCATGATTCGATTCATGATTCATGATTCGATTAATGATTCATGATTCAATTCTTGATTCATGATTCATGATTCAATTCATGATTCATTATTCAATTCATGATTCATGATTCGATTAATGATTCATGATTCAATTCTTGATTCATGATTCATGATTCAATTCATGATTCATTATTCATTTCATGATTCATGATTCAATTCCTGATTCAATTCATGATTCAATTTATGATTCATAATTCATGATTCAATTCATGATTTATGATTCATGATTCATGATTCAATTCATGATTCATGATTCATTTCATGATTCATTTCATGATTTATGATTCAATTCATTATTCATGATTCATGATTCAATTCATGATTCATGATTCAATTCTTGATTCATGATTCATGATTCATGATTCAATTCATGATTCAAGTTTTATGATTTAATTCATTATTCATGATTTATTTCATGATTCAATTCATGGTTCATGAATCTTGATTCAATTCATGATTTATTTCATGATTCATGATTCAATTCATGATTCATTATTCATGATTCATGATTAGATTCATGATTCATGATTCAATTCGTGATTCATGATTCATTTCATGATTCATTTCATGATTTATGATTCAATTCTTGATTCAAATCATGATTCATAATTTATTTCATGATTCATTTTATGATTCATGATTCAATTCATGATTCATGATTTATGATTCATGATTCATGATTCATGATTCAATTCATGATTCATAATTCGATTCATGATTTATGATTCGATTCATGATTCATGATTCGATTCATGATTCTTGATTCGAATCATGATTCATGATTCGATTCATAATTCATGATTCGATTCATGATTCAAGATTCACTTCATGATTCATGATTCATGATTCAATTCATGATTCATGATTCATATCTTGATTCATGATTCATGATTCAATTCATGATTTAATACATGATTCAAATTATGATTCATAATTCTTGATTCAATTCATGATTCATGATTCATGATTCAATTCATGATTCATGATTCAATTCATGATTCATGAATCATGATTCGATTCATGATTCATGTTTCAATTCTTGATTCAATTCTTGATTCAATTCATAATTCAATTCATGATTCATGATTCATGATTCAATTCTTGATTCATGAATCATGATTCGATTCATGATTCATGATTCAATTCTTGATTCATGAATCATGATTCGATTCATGATTCATGTTTCAATTCATGATTCAATTCTTGATTCAATTCATAATTCAATTCATGATTCATGATTCAATTCATGATTCATGATTCATGATTTAATGCATGATTCATGATTCAATGCATGATTCATGATTCATGTTTGAATTCATGATTCAATTCATGATTCATTTCATGATTCATTATTCAATTCACGATTCATGATTCAATTCATGGTTCATGATTCATGATTTAATTCATGATTCATGATTCGATTCATGATTCATGATTCAATTCATGATTCATGATTCGATTTATGATTCATGATTCGATTCATGATTCAATTCATGATTCATGATTCATGATTCAATTCATGATTCATGATTCGATTAATGATTCATGATTCAATTCTTGATTCATGATTCATGATTCAATTCATGATTCATTATTCATTTCATGATTCATGATTCAATTCCTGATTCAATTCATGATTCAATTTATGATTCATAATTCATGATTCAATTCATGATTTATGATTCATGATTCATTTCATGATTCATGATTCATGATTCGATTCAGGATTCATGATTCGATTCATGATTCATGATTCAATTCATGATTAATGATTCATTTCATGATTCATGACTCATGATTCAATTCATGATTCATGATTTAATTCATGATTCATGATTCGTGATTCATGATTCAATTCTTGATTCATGAATCATGATTCGATTCATGATTCATGATTCAATTCTTGATTCATGAATCATGATTCGATTCATAATTCATGTTTCAATTCATGATTCAATTCTTGATTCAATTCATAATTCAATTCATGATTCATGATTCAATTCATGATTCATGATTCGATTCATGATTTTTTATTCGAATCATGATTCATGATTCGATTCATAATTCATGATTCGATTCATGATTCAAGATTCACTTCATGATTCATGATTCATGATTCAATTCATGATTCATGATTCATGATTCATTTCATGATTCAGTATTCATGATATGATTCATGATTTAATACATGATTCAAATTATGATTCATAATTCTTGATTCAATTCATGATTCATGATTCATGATTCAATTCATGATTCATGATTCAATTCATGATTCATGATTCATGATTCAATTCATGATTCATGATTCAATTCATGATTCATGATTCATGATTCATGATTCAATTCATGATTCATGATTCATGATTCAATTCATGATTCATGAATCATGATTCGATTCATGATTCATGTTTCAATTCTTGATTCAATTCTTGATTCAATTCATAATTCAATTCATGATTCATGATTCATGATTCAATTCTTGATTCATGAATCATGATTCGATTCATGATTCATGATTCAATTCTTGATTCATGAATCATGATTCGATTCATGATTCATGTTTCAATTCATGATTCAATTCTTGATTCAATTCATAATTCAATTCATGATTCATGATTCAATTCATGATTCATGATTCATGATTTAATGCATGATTCATGATTCAATGCATGATTCATGATTCATGTTTGAATTCATGATTCAATTCATGATTCATTTCATGATTCATTATTCAATTCATGATTCATGATTCAATTCATGGTTCATGATTCATGATTTAATTCATGATTCATGATTCGATTCATGATTCATGATTCAATTCATGATTCATGATTCAATTCATGATTCATGATTCGATTTATGATTCATGATTCAAATCATGATTCATGATTCGATTCATGATTCAATTCATGATTCATGATTCATGATTCAATTCATGATTCATGATTCGATTAATGATTCATGATTCAATTCTTGATTCATGATTCATGATTCAATTCATGATTCATTATTCATTTCATGATTCATGATTCAATTCCTGATTCAATTCATGATTCAATTTATGATTCATAATTCATGATTCAATTCATGATTTATGATTCATGATTCATTTCATGATTCATGATTCATGATTCGATTCAGGATTCATGATTCGATTCATGATTCATGATTTAATTCATGATTAATGATTCATTTCATGATTCATGACTCATGATTCAATTCATGATTCATGATTTAATTCATGATTCATGATTCGTGATTCATGATTTAATTCATGATTCATGATTCAATTCTTCATTCATGAATCATGATTCGATTCATGATTCATGATTCAATTCTTGATTCATGAATCATGATTCGATTCATAATTCATGTTTCAATTCATGATTCAATTCTTTATTCAATTCATAATTCAATTCATGATTCATGATTCAATTCATGATTCATGATTCATGATTTAATGCATGATTCATGATTCATGATTCAATGCATGATTCATGATTCATGTTTGAATTCATGATTCAATTCATGATTCATTTCATGATTCATGATTCAATTCATGATTCATGATTCAATTCATGATTCATGATTCAATTCATGGTTCATGATTCATGATTTAATTCATGATTCATGATTCAATGCATGATTCATGATTCATGATTCAATGCATGATTCATGATTCATGTTTGAAATCATGATTCAATTCATGATTCATTTCATGATTCATGATTCAATTCATGATTCATGATTCAATTCATGGTTCATGATTCATGATTTAATTCATGATTCATGATTCAATTCATGAATCATGATTCTATTCATGATTAATGCTTCAATACATGATTAAATTCTTTATTCAATTCATAATTCAATTCATGATTCATGATTCGATTCATGATTAATGTGTGAATTCATGATTCAATTCATGATTCATTTCATGATTAATGATTCAATTCATGATTCATGATTCAATTCATGATTCAAGATTCATGATTCATGATTTATGATTCAATTCATGATTCATGATTCGATTCATGATTCATGATTCGATTCATGATTCATTAATCATGATTCAATTCATGATTCATGATTCAATTCATGATTCATGATTCATTATTCCATTCATGATTCATGATTCAGTTTATGATTCATGATTCATGATTTAATTCATGATTTGTGATTCATGATTCGACTCATAATTCATGATTCATAATTCAATGCATGATTTGTGATTCATGATTCGATTCATGATTCATGATTCGATTCATGATTCAATTCATGATTCATGATTCAATTCATGATTCATGATTTAATGCATGATTCATGATTCAATGCATGATTCATGATTCATGTTTGAATTCATGATTCAATTCATGATTCATTTCATGATTCATTATTCAATTCACGATTCATGATTCAATTCATGGTTCATGATTCATGATTTAATTCATGATTCATGATTCGATTCATGATTCATGATTCAATTCATGATTCATGATTCGATTTATGATTCATGATTCGATTCATGATTCAATTCATGATTCATGATTCATGATTCAATTCATGATTCATGATTCGATTAATGATTCATGATTCAATTCTTGATTCATGATTCATGATTCAATTCATGATTCATTATTCATTTCATGATTCATGATTCAATTCCTGATTCAATTCATGATTCAATTTATGATTCATAATTCATGATTCAATTCATGATTTATGATTCATGATTCATTTCATGATTCATGATTCATGATTCGATTCAGGATTCATGATTCGATTCATGATTCATGATTCAATTCATGATTAATGATTCATTTCATGATTCATGACTCATGATTCAATTCATGATTCATGATTTAATTCATGATTCATGATTCGTGATTCATGATTCAATTCATGATTCATGATTCAATTCTTGATTCATGAATCATGATTCGATTCATGATTCATGATTCAATTCTTGATTCATGAATCATGATTCGATTCATAATTCATGTTTCAATTCATTATTCAATTCTTGATTCAATTCATAATTCAATTCATGATTCATGATTCAATTCATGATTCATGATTCGATTCATGATTTTTTATTCGAATCATGATTCATGATTCGATTCATAATTCATGATTCGATTCATGATTCAAGATTCACTTCATGATTCATGATTCATGATTCAATTCATGATTCATGATTCATGATTCATTTCATGATTCAGTATTCATGATATGATTCATGATTTAATACATGATTCAAATTATGATTCATAATTCTTGATTCAATTCATGATTCATGATTCATGATTCAATTCATGATTCATGATTCAATTCATGATTCATGATTCATGATTCAATTCATGATTCATGATTCAATTCATGATTCATGATTCATGATTCATGATTCAATTCATGATTCATGATTCATGATTCAATTCATGATTCATGAATCATGATTCGATTCATGATTCATGTTTCAATTCTTGATTCAATTCTTGATTCAATTCATAATTCAATTCATGATTCATGATTCATGATTCAATTCTTGATTCATGAATCATGATTCGATTCATGATTCATGATTCAATTCTTGATTCATGAATCATGATTCGATTCATGATTCATGTTTCAATTCATGATTCAATTCTTGATTCAATTCATAATTCAATTCATGATTCATGATTCAATTCATGATTCATGATTCATGATTTAATGCATGATTCATGATTCAATGCATGATTCATGATTCATGTTTGAATTCATGATTCAATTCATGATTCATTTCATGATTCATTATTCAATTCATGATTCATGATTCAATTCATGGTTCATGATTCATGATTTAATTCATGATTCATGATTCGATTCATGATTCATGATTCAATTCATGATTCATGATTCAATTCATGATTCATGATTCGATTTATGATTCATGATTCAAATCATGATTCATGATTCGATTCATGATTCAATTCATGATTCATGATTCATGATTCAATTCATGATTCATGATTCGATTAATGATTCATGATTCAATTCTTGATTCATGATTCATGATTCAATTCATGATTCATTATTCATTTCATGATTCATGATTCAATTCCTGATTCAATTCATGATTCAATTTATGATTCATAATTCATGATTCAATTCATGATTTATGATTCATGATTCATTTCATGATTCATGATTCATGATTCGATTCAGGATTCATGATTCGATTCATGATTCATGATTTAATTCATGATTAATGATTCATTTCATGATTCATGACTCATGATTCAATTCATGATTCATGATTTAATTCATGATTCATGATTCGTGATTCATGATTTAATTCATGATTCATGATTCAATTCTTCATTCATGAATCATGATTCGATTCATGATTCATGATTCAATTCTTGATTCATGAATCATGATTCGATTCATAATTCATGTTTCAATTCATGATTCAATTCTTTATTCAATTCATAATTCAATTCATGATTCATGATTCAATTCATGATTCATGATTCATGATTTAATGCATGATTCATGATTCATGATTCAATGCATGATTCATGATTCATGTTTGAATTCATGATTCAATTCATGATTCATTTCATGATTCATGATTCAATTCATGATTCATGATTCAATTCATGGTTCATGATTCATGATTTAATTCATGATTCATGATTCAATGCATGATTCATGATTCATGATTCAATGCATGATTCATGATTCATGTTTGAAATCATGATTCAATTCATGATTCATTTCATGATTCATGATTCAATTCATGATTCATGATTCAATTCATGGTTCATGATTCATGATTTAATTCATGATTCATGATTCAATTCATGAATCATGATTCTATTCATGATTAATGCTTCAATACATGATTAAATTCTTGATTCAATTCATAATTCAATTCATGATTCATGATTCGATTCATGATTAATGTGTGAATTCATGATTCAATTCATGATTCATTTCATGATTAATGATTCAATTCATGATTCATGATTCAATTCATGATTCAAGATTCATGATTCATGATTTATGATTCAATTCATGATTCATGATTCGATTCATGATTCATGATTCGATTCATGATTCATTAATCATGATTCAATTCATGATTCATGATTCAATTCATGATTCATGATTCATTATTCCATTCATGATTCATGATTCAGTTTATGATTCATGATTCATGATTTAATTCATGATTTGTGATTCATGATTCGACTCATAATTCATGATTCATAATTCAATGCATGATTTGTGATTCATGATTCGATTCATGATTCATGATTCGATTCATGATTCTTGATTCGAATCATGATTTATGATTCGATTCATAATTCATGATTCATGATTCATGATTCAATTCATGATTCATGAATCATGATTCGATTCGTGATTCATGATTAATGATTCATGATTCATGATTCATTTCATGACTCAATTCTTGATTCATGATTCATGATTCAATTCATGATTTATAATTCAATTCATGATTCATGCTTCATTTCATGATTCATGATTCAATTCATGATTTAATTCATGATTCAATTTATGATTCATTATTCATGATTCAATTCATGATTTTTGATTCATTATTTAATTCATGATTTATGATTCATGATTCAATTCATGATTCATGATTTGATTCATGATTCAATTCATGATTCATGATTCAATTCATGATTTATGATTCATGATTCAATTCATCATTCATGATTCGATTCATGATTCATGATTCATGATTCATGATTTAATTCATGATTCATGATTCAATTCATGATTCATGAATCATGATTCGATTCATGATTCATGTTTCAATTCTTGATTCAATTCTTGATTCAATTCATAATTCAATTCATGATTCATGATTCATGATTCAATTCTTGATTCATGAATCATGATTCGATTCATGATTCATGTTTCAATTCTTGATTCAATTCATAATTCAATGCATGATTCATGATTGAATTCATGATTCATGATTCATGATTCAATTCATGATTCATGATTCGATTAATGATTCATGATTCAATTCTTGATTCATGATCCATGATTCAATTCATGATTCATGATTCAATTCATGATTCATGTTTTATGATTCAATTCATGATTCATGTTTTTATTTCATGATTCAATTCATGGTTCATGAATCTTGATTCAATTCATGATTTATTTCATGATTCTTGATTCATGATTCAATTTATGATTCAATTCATGATTCGTGATTCAATTTATGATTCATTATTCATGATTCATGATTCAATTCATGATTCATGATTCATGATTTAATTCATGATTCATGAATCATGATTCGATTCATGATTCATGTTTCAATTCTTGATTCAATTCTTGATTCAATTCATAATTCAATTCATGATTCATGATTCATGATTCAATTCTTGATTCATGAATCATGATTCGATTCATGATTCATGATTCAATTCTTGATTCATGAATCATGATTCGATTCATGATTCATGTTTCAATTCATGATTCAATTCTTGATTCAATTCATAATTCAATTCATGATTCATGATTCAATTCATGATTCATGATTCATGATTTAATGCATGATTCATGATTCAACGCATGATTCATGATTCATGTTTGAATTCATGATTCAATTCATGATTCATTTCATGATTCATTATTCAATTCATGATTCATGATTCAATTCATGGTTCATGATTCATGATTTAATTCATGATTCATGATTCGATTCATGATTCATGATTCAATTCATGATTCATGATTCAATTCATGATTCATGATTCGATTTATGATTCATGATTCAAATCATGATTCATGATTTGATTCATGATTCAATTCATGATTCATGATTCATGATTCAATTCATGATTCATGATTCGATTAATGATTCATGATTCAATTCTTGATTCATGATACATGATTCAATTCATGATTCATTATTCATTTCATGATTCATGATTCAATTCCTGATGCAATTCATGATTCAATTTATGATTCATAATTCATGATTCAATTCATGATTTATGATTCATGATTCATTTCATGATTCATGATTCGATTCATAATTCATGATTCAATTCATGATTTATGATTCATGATTCATTTCATGATTCATGATTCGATTCAGGATTCATGATTCGATTCATGATTCATGATTCAATTCATGATTAATGATTCATTTCATGATTCATGACTCATGATTCAATTCATTATTCATGATTTAATTCATGATTCATGATTCGTGATTCATGATTCAATTCATGATTCATGATTCAATTCTTGATTCATGAATCATGATTCGATTCATTATTCATGATTCAATTCTTGATTCATGAATCATGATTCGATTCATAATTCATGTTTCAATTCATGATTAAATTCTTGATTCAATTCATAATTCAATTCATGATTCATGATTCAATTCATGATTCATGATTTATGATTTAATGCATGATTCATGATTCATGATTCAATGCATGATTCATGATTAATGTTTGAATTCATGATTCAATTCATGATTCATTTCATGATTCATGATTCAATTCATGATTCTTGATTCATGATTCAATGCATGATTCATGATTCATGTTTGAATTCATGATTCAATTCATGATTCATTTCATGATTCATGATTCAATTCATGATTCATGATTCAATTCATGGTTCATGATTCATGATTCATTTCATGATTCATGATTCAATTTATGATTCATGATTCAATTCATGGTTCATGATTCATGATTTAATTCTTGATTCATGAATCATGATTCGATTCATGATTCATGATTCAATTCTTGATTCATGAATCATGATTCGATTCATGATTCATGTTTCAATTCATGATTCAATTCTTGATTCAATTCATAATTCAATTCATGATTCATGATTCAATTCATGATTCATGATTCATGATTTAATGCATGATTCATGATTCAATGCATGATTCATGATTCATGTTTGAATTCATGATTCAATTCATGATTCATTTCATGATTCATTATTCAATTCATGATTCATGATTCAATTCATGGTTCATGATTCATGATTTAATTCATGATTCATGATTCGATTCATGATTCATGATTCAATTCATGATTCATGATTCAATTCATGATTCATGATTCGATTTATGATTCAAATCATGATTCATGATTCGATTCATGATTCAATTCATGATTCATGATTCATGATTCAATTCATGATTCATGATTCGATTAATGATTCATGATTCAATTCTAGATTCATGATTCATGATTCAATTCATGATTCATTATTCATTTCATGATTCATGATTCAATTCCTGATTCAATTCATGATTCAATTTATGATTCATAATTCATGATTCAATTCATGATTTATGATTCATGATTCATTTCATGATTCATGATTCATGATTCGATTCAGGATTCATGATTCGATTCATGAATTATGATTCAATTCATGATTAATGATTCATTTCATGATTCATGATTTAATTCATGATTCATGATTCGTGATTCATGATTCAATTCATGATTCATGATTTAATTCATGATTCATGATTCGTGATTCATGATTCAATTCATGATTCATGATTCAATTCTTGATTCATGAATCATGATTCGATTCATGATTCAATTCATGTTTCATGATTCATGATTTAATGCATGATTCATGATTCATGATTCAATGCATGATTCATGATTTATGTTTGAATTCATGATTCAATTCATGATTCATTTCATGATTCATGATTCAATTCATGATTCATGATTCAATGCATGATTCATGATTCAATGCATGATTCATGATTCATGTTTGAATTCATGATTCAATTCATGATTCATTTCATAATTCATGATTCAATTCATGATTCATGATTCAATTCATGGTTCATGATTCATGATTTAATTCATGATTCATGATTCAATTCATGAATCATGATTCGATTCATGATTAAATTCTTGATTCAATTCATAATTCAATTCATGATTCATGATTCAATTCATGATTCATGATTCATGATTCGATTCATGATTCATGTGTGAATTCATGATTCAATTCATGATTCATTTCATGATTCATGATTCAATTCATGATTCATGATTCAATTCATGATTCAAGATTCATGATTCATGATTTATGATTCAATTCATGATTCATGATTCGATTCATGATTCATGATTCATGATTCAATTCATGATTCATGATTCAATTCATGATTCATGATTCATTATTCCATTCATGATTCATGATTCAGTTTATGATTCATGATTCATGATTCAATTCTAGATTCATGATTCATGATTCAATTCATGATTCATATTCATTTCATGATTCATGATTCAATTCCTGATTCAATTCATGATTCAATTTATGATTCATAATTCATGATTCAATTCATGATTTATGATTCATGATTCATTTCATGATTCATGATTCATGATTCGATTCAGGATTCATGATTCGATTCATGAATTATGATTCAATTCATGATTAATGATTCATTTCATGATTCATGATTTAATTCATGATTCATGATTCGTGATTCATGATTCAATTCATGATTCATGATTTAATTCATGATTCATGATTCGTGATTCATGATTCAATTCATGATTCATGATTCAATTCTTGATTCATGAATCATGATTCGATTCATGATTCATGATTCAATTCATGTTTCATGATTCATGATTTAATGCATGATTCATGATTCATGATTCAATGCATGATTCATGATTTATGTTTGAATTCATGATTCAATTCATGATTCATTTCATGATTCATGATTCAATTCATGATTCATGATTCAATGCATGATTCATGATTCAATGCATGATTCATGATTCATGTTTGAATTCATGATTCAATTCATGATTCATTTCATAATTCATGATTCAATTCATGATTCATGATTCAATTCATGGTTCATGATTCATGATTTAATTCATGATTCATGATTCAATTCATGAATCATGATTCGATTCATGATTAAATTCTTGATTCAATTCATAATTCAATTCATGATTCATGATTCAATTCATGATTCATGATTCATGATTCGATTCATGATTCATGTGTGAATTCATGATTCAATTCATGATTCATTTCATGATTCATGATTCAATTCATGATTCATGATTCAATTCATGATTCAAGATTCATGATTCATGATTTATGATTCAATTCATGATTCATGATTCGATTCATGATTCATGATTCATGATTCAATTCATGATTCATGATTCAATTCATGATTCATGATTCATTATTCCATTCATGATTCATGATTCAGTTTATGATTTATGATTCATGATTTAATTCATGATTTGTGATTCATGATTCGACTCATAATTCATGATTCATAATTCAATGCATGATTTGTGATTCATGATTCGATTCATGATTAATGATTCGATTCATGATTCTTGATTCGAATCATGATTCATGATTCGATTCATATTTCATTATTCATGATTCATGATTCAATTCATGATTCATGAATCATGATTCGATTCGTGATTCATGATTAATGATTCATGATTCATGATTAATTTCATGACTCAATTCTTGATTCATGATTCATGATTCAATTCATGATTTATAATTCAATTCATGATTCATGCTTCATTTCATGATTCATGATTCAATTCATGATTTAATTCATGATTCAATTTATGATTCATTATTCATGATTCAATTCATGATTTTTGATTCATTATTTAATTCATGATTTATGATTCATGATTCAATTCATGATTCATGATTTGATTCATGATTCAATTCATGATTCATGATTCAATTCATGATTTATGATTCTCAATTCAATTCATCATTCATGATTCGATTCATGATTCATGATTCATGATTCATGATTTAATTCATGATTCATGATTCAATTCATGATTCATGATTCATAAATCAATTCATGATTTATTTCATTAATTCATGATTCAATTCATGATTCATTATTCATGATTCATGATTCGATTCATGATTCATGATTCAATTCGTAATTCATGATTCATTTCATGATTTATTTCATGATTTATGATTCAATTCTTGATTCAAATCATGATTCATAATTTATTTCATGATTCATTTCATGATTCATGATTCAATTCATGATTCATGATTCAATTCAATATTCATGATTTTTGATTCATGATTCATGATTCGATTCATGATTCATGATTCGATTCATGATTCTTGATTCGAATCATGATTCATGATTCGATTCATAATTCATGATTCGATTCATTATTCAAGATTCAATTCATGAATTATGATTCATGATTCAATTCATGATTCATGATTCATGATTCATTTCATGATTCATGATTCATGATTCAATTCATGATTTAATTCATGATTCAAATTATGATTCATAATTCATGATTCAATTCATGATTCATGATTCATGATTCAATTCATGATTCATGATTCAATTCATGATTCATGATTCATGATTCAATTCATGATTCATGATTCAATTCATGATTTATGATTCATGATTCAATTCATGATTCATGAATCATGATTCGATTCATGATTCATGATTCAATTCATGATTTATGATTCATGATTCAATTCATGATTCATGATTCATGATTGAATTCATGATTCATGATTCAATTCATGATTCATGATTCGATTAATGATTCATGATTCAATTCTTGATTCATGATCCATGATTCAATTCATGATTCATGATTCAATTCATGATTCATGTTTTATGATTCAATTCATGATTCATGTTTTTATTTCATGATTCAATTCATGGTTCATGAATCTTGATTCAATTCATGATTTATTTCATGATTCTTGATTCATGATTCAATTTATGATTCAATTCATGATTCGTGATTCAATTTATGATTCATTATTCATGATTAATGATTCATGATTCAATTCGTGATTCATGATTCAATTCATGATTCATGATTTATTTCCTGATTCATTTTATGATTTATGATTCAATTCTTGATTCAAATCATGATTCATGATTTATTTCATGATTCATGATTCAATTCATGATTCATGATTCGATTCATGATTCATGATTCAATTCATGATTCATGATTCAATTCATGATTCATGATTCATTTCATGATTTATGATTCAATTCATTATTCATGATTCATGATTCAATTCATGATTCATGATTCAATTCTTGATTCATGATTCATGATTCGATTCATGATTCATGATTCATGATTAAATTCATGATTCAAGTTTTATGATTTAATTCATTATTCATGACTTATTTCATGATTCAATTCATGGTTCATGAATCTTGATTCAATTCATGATTTATTTCATGATTCATGATTGAATTCATGATACATTATTCATGATTCATGATTAGATTCATGATTCATGATTCAATTCGTGATTCATGATTCATTTCATGATTTATGATTCAATTCTTGATTCAAATCATGATTCATAATTTATTTCATGATTCATTTCATGATTCATGATTCAATTCATGATTCATGATTTATGATTCATGATTCATGATTCATGATTCAATTCATGATTCATAATTCGATTCATGATTTATGATTCGATTCATGATTCATGATTCGATTCATGATTCTTGATTCACTTCATGATTCATGATTCATGATTCAATTCATGATTCATGATTCATGATTCATTTCATGATTCATGATTCATGATTCAATTCATGATTTAATACATGATTCAAATTATGATTCATAATTCTTGATTCAATTCATGATTCATGATTCATGATTCAATTCATGATTCATGATTCAATTCATGATTCATGATTCATGATTCAATTCATGATTCATGATTCAATTCATGATTCATAATTCATGATTCATGATTTAATTCATGATTCATGATTCATGATTCAATTCATGATTCATGAATCATGATTCGATTCATGATTCATGTTTCTTGATTCAATTCTTGATTCAATTCATAATTCAATTCATGATTCATGATTCATGATTCAATTCTTGATTCATGAATCATGATTCGATTCATGATTCATGATTCAATTCTTGATTCATGAATCATGATTCGATTCATGATTCATGTTTCAATTCATGATTCAATTCATGATTCAATTCTTGATTCATGAATCATGATTCGATTCATGATTCATGTTTCAATTCATGATTCAATTCTTGATTCAATTCATAATTCAATTCATGATTCATGATTCAATTCATGATTCATGATTCATGATTTAATGCATGATTCATGATTCAATGCATGATTCATGATTCATGTTTGAATTCATGATTCAATTCATGATTCATTTCATGATTCATGATTCAATTCATGATTCGATTTATGATTCATGATTCAAATCATGATTCATGATTCGATTCATGATTCATGATTCGATTAATGATTCATGATTCAATTCTTGATTCATGATTCATGATTCAATTCATGATTCATTATTCAATTCATGATTTATGATTCGATTAATGATTCATGATTCAATTCTTGATTCATGATTCATGATTCAATTCATGATTCATTATTCATTTCATGATTCATGATTCAATTCCTGATTCAATTCATGATTCAATTTATTATTTATAATTCATGATTCAATTCATGATTTATGATTCATGATTCATGATTCGATTCAGGATTCATGATTCGATTCATGATTCATGATTCAATTCATGATTAATGATTCATTTCATGATTCATGACTCATGATTCAATTCATGATTCATGATTCAATTCATGATTCATGATTCGTGATTCATGATTCAATTCATGATTCATGATTCAATTCTTGATTCATGAATCATGATTCGATTCATGATTCATGATTCAAAATTTATGATTCATGATTCAATTGATAATTTATAATTCATGATTCATGATTCATGATTCATGATTCATGATTCAATTCATGATTCATGATTCAATTCATGATTCAATTCATGATTCAATTCATGATTTATGATTCGATTCATGATTCATGATTTATGATTCAATTCATGATTCATGATTCATGATTCAACTCATGATTCATGATTCAATTCATGATTAATGATTCGATTCATGATTCATGATTCAATTCATGATTCATGATTCAATTCATGATTCATGATTCAATTCATGATTCATGATTTAATTCATAATTTATGATTCGATTCATGATTCATTATTCAATTCATGATTCATGATTCATGATTCAATTCATGATTCATTATTCAATTCATGATTCATGATTCATGATTCAATTCATAATTTATGATTCGATTCATGATTCATTATTCAATTCATGATTCATGATTCATGATTCAATTCATGATTCATTATTCATTTCATGATTCATGATTCAATTCCTGATTCAATTCATGATTCAATTTATGATTCATAATTCATGATTCAATTCATGATTTATGATTCATGATTCATGATTCGATTCAGGATTCATGATTCGATTCATGATTCATGATTCAATTCATGATTAATGATTCATTTCATGATTCATGACTCATGATTCAATTCATGATTCATGATTCAATTCATGATTCATGATTCGTGATTCATGATTCAATTCATGATTCATGATTCAATTCTTGATTCATGAATCATGATTCGATTCATGATTCATGATTCAAAATTTATGATTCATGATTCAATTGATAATTTATAATTCATGATTCATGATTCATGATTCATGATTCAATTCATGATTCAATTCATGATTCAATTCATGATTCAATTCATGATTTATGATTCGATTCATGATTCATGATTTATGATTCAATTCATGATTCATGATTCATGATTCAATTCATGATTCATGATTCAATTCATGATTCATGATTCAATTCATAATTTATGATTCAATTCATGATTCATGATTCAATTCATGATTCATGATTCAATTCATGATTCATGATTCAATTCATAATTTATGATTCGATTCATGATTCATGATTCAATTTATGATTCATGATTCATGATTCATTTCATGATTCATGATTCATGATTCAATTCATGATTTAATACATGATTCAAATTATGATTCATAATTCTTGATT
Organism: Mixophyes australis; assembly: GCA_036250195.1. Classification (NCBI taxonomy): domain Eukaryota; kingdom Metazoa; phylum Chordata; class Amphibia; order Anura; family Limnodynastidae; genus Mixophyes; species Mixophyes australis. The sequence continues at coordinate 251,291,391 of JAVHZZ010000004.1, read as the reverse complement.
CAATTCATGATTCATGATTCATGATTCAATTCATGATTCATGATTCAATTCATGATTTATGATTCATGATTCAATTCATGATTCATGATTCAATTCATGATTTATGATTCATGATTCATGATTTAATTCATGATTCATGATTCATGATTCAATTCATGATTCATGAATCATGATTCGATTCATGATTCATGTTTCTTGATTTAATTCTTGATTCAATTCATAATTCAATTCATGATTCATGATTCATGATTCAATTCTTGATTCATGAATCATGATTCGATTCATGATTCATGATTCAATTTTTGATTCATGAATCATGATTCGATTCATGATTCATGTTTCAATTCATGATTCAATTCTTGATTCAATTCATAATTCAATTCATGATTCATGATTCAATTCATGATTCATGATTCATGATTTAATGCATGACTCATGATTCAATGCATGATTCATGATTCATGTTTGAATTCATGATTCAATTCATGATTCATTTCATGATTCATGATTCAATTCATGATTCATGATTCAACTCATGATTCATGATTCGATTTATGATTCATGATTCAAATCATGATTCATGATTCGATTCATGATTCAATTCATGATTCATGATTCAATTCATGATTCATGATTCAATTCATGATTCATGATTCGATTAATGATTCATGATTCAATTCTTGATTCATGATTCATGATTCAATTCATGATTCATTATTCATTTCATGATTCATGATTCAATTCCTGATTCAATTCATGATTCAATTTATGATTCATAATTCATGATTTAATTCATGATTTATGATTCATGATTCATGATTCGATTCAGGATTCATGATTCGATTCATGATTCATGATTCAATTCATGATTAATGATTCATTTCATGATTCATGACTCATGATTCAATTCATGATTCATGATTCAATTCATGATTCATGATTCGTGATTCATGATTCAATTCATGATTCATGATTCAATTCTTGATTCATGAATCATGATTCGATTCATGATTCATGATTCAAAATTTATGATTCATGATTCAATTGATAATTTATAATTCATGATTCATGATTCATTAATCATGATTCATGATTCAATTCATGATTCATGATACAATTCATGATTCAATTCATGATTCAATTCATGATTTATGATTCGATTCATGATTCATGATTTATGATTCAATTCATGATTCATGATTCATGATTCAACTCATGATTCATGATTCAATTCATGATTAATGATTCGATTCATGATTCATGATTCAATTCATGATTCATGATTCAATTCATGATTCATGATTCAATTCATGATTCAATTCATAATTTATGATTCGATTCATGATTCATTATTCAATTCATGATTCATGATTCATGATTTGATTCATGAATTATGAATCGATTCATTATTCAAGATTCAATTCATGATTCATGATTCATGATTCAATTCATGATTCATGATTCATGATTCATTTCATGATTCATGATTCATGATTCAATTCATGATTTAATTCATGATTCAAATTATGATTCATAATTCATGATTCAATTCATGATTCATGATTCATGATTCAATTCATGATACATGATTCAATTCATGATTCATGATTCATGATTCAATTCATGATTCATGAATCATGATTCGATTCATGATTCATGTTTCAATTCTTGATTCAATTCTTGATTCAATTCATAATTCAATTCATGATTCATGATTCATGATTCAATTCTTGATTCATGAATCATGATTCGATTCATGATTCATGTTTCAATTCATGATTCAATTCTTGATTCAATTCATAATTCAATTCATGATTCATGATTGAATTCATGATTCATGATTCATGATTCAATTCATGATTCATGATTCGATTAATGATTCATGATTCAATTCTTGATTCATGATTTATGATTCGATTCATGATTCATGATTCGATTCATGATTCTTGATTCGAATCATGATTCTTGATTCGAATCATGATTCATGATTCGATTCATAATTCATGATTCGATTCATGATTCAAGATTCACTTCATGATTCATGATTCATGATTCAATTCATGATTCATGATTCATGATTCATTTCATGATTCATGATTCATGATTCAATTCATGATTTAATACATGATTCAAATTATGATTCATAATTCTTGATTCAATTCATGATTCATGATTCATGATTCAATTCATGATTCATGATTCAATTCATGATTCATTATTCATGATTCAATTCATGATTCATGATTCAATTCATGATTCATGATTCATGATTTAATTCATGATTCATGATTCATGATTCAATTTATGATTCATGAATCATGATTCGATTCATGATTCATGTTTCAATTCTTGATTCAATTCTTGATTCAATTCATAATTCAATTCATGATTCATGATTCATGATTCAATTCTTGATTCATGAATCATGATTCGATTCATGATTCATGATTCAATTCTTGATTCATGAATCATGATTCGATTCATGATTCATGTTTCAATTCATGATTCAATTCTTGATTCAATTCATAATTCAATTTATGATTCATGATTCAATTCATGATTCATGATTCATGATTTAATGCATGATTCATGATTCAAGGCATGATTCATGATTCATGTTTGAATTCATGATTCAATTCATGATTCATTTCATGATTCATTATTCAATTCATGATTCATGATTCAATTCATGGTTCATGATTCATGATTTAATTCATGATTCATGATTCGATTCATGATTCATGATTCAATTCATGATTCATGATTCAATTCATGATTCATGATTCAATTCATGATTCATGATTCGATTTATGATTCATGATTCAAATCATGATTCATGATTCGATTCATGATTCAATTCATGATTCATGATTCCTGATTCAATTCATGATTCATGATTCGATTAATGATTCATGATTCAATTCTTGATTCATGATTCATGATTCAATTCATGATTCATTATTCATTTCATGATTCATGATTCAATTCCTGATTCAATTCATGATTCAATTTATGATTCATAATTCATGATTCAATTCATGATTTATGATTCATGATTCATGATTCGATTCAGGATTCATGATTCGATTCATGATTCATGATTCAATTCATGATTAATGATTCGATTCATGATTCATGACTCATGATTCAATTCATGATTCATGATTCAATTCATGATTCAAAATTTATGATTCATGATTCAATTCATGATTTATGATTCAATTCTTGATTCATGAATCATGATTCGATTCATGATTCATGATTCAAAATTTATGATTCATGATTCAATTGATAATTTATAATTCATGATTCATGATTCATGATTCATGATTCAATTCACGATTCATGATTCAATTCATGATTCATGATTCAATTCATGATTCAATTCATGATTCAATTCATGATTTATGATTCGATTCATGATTCATGATTTATGAATTAATTCATGATTCATGATTCATGATTCATGATTCAATTCATGATTCATAATTCGATTCATGATTCATGATTTAATTAATGATTCATGATTCATGATTCAACTCATGATTCATGATTCATGATTCAACTCATGATTCATGATTCAATTCATGATTAATGATTCGATTCATGATTCATGATTCAATTTATGATTCATGATTCAATTCATGATTCATGATTCAATTCATGATTCATGATTCAATTCATAATTTATGATTCGATTCATGATTCATTATTTAATTCATGATTCATGATTCAATTCATGATTCAATTCATGATTCAATTCATGATTTATGATTCGATTCATGATTCATGATTTATGAATTAATTCATGATTCATGATTCATGATTCAATTCATGATTCATAATTCGATTCATGATTTATGATTCGATTCATGATTCATGATTTATGATTCAATTCATGATTCATGATTCATGATTCAACTCATGATTCATGATTCAATTCATGATTAAAGATTCGATTCATGATTCATGATTCAATTCATGATTCATGATTCAATTCATGATTCATGATTCAATTCATAATTTATGATTCGATTCATGATTCATTATTCAATTCATGATTCATGATTCATGATTCAATTCATGATTCATTATTCAATTCATGATTCATGATTCATGATTCAATTCATAATTCATTATTCAATTCATAATTTAGGATTCGATTCATTATTCATGATTCAATTCATGATTCATGATTCAATTCCTGATTCATTATTCATGATTTAATTCATGATTCATAATTTATGATTCATGATTCAATTCATAATTTATAATTCATGATTCATGATTCATGATTCATGATTCATGATTCATGATTCAATTCATGATTTATGATTGAATTCATGATTCAATTCATGATTTATGATTCATGATTTGATTCATGATTCATGATTCATGATTTGATTCATGAATTATGAATCGATTCATTATTCAAGATTCAATTCATGATTCATGATTCATGATTTAATTCATGATTCATGATTCATGATTCATGATTCAATTCATGATTTAATTCATGATTCAAATTATGATTCATAATTCATGATTCAATTCATGATTCATGATTCAATTCATGATACATGATTCAATTCATGATTCATGATTCATGATTCAATTCATGATTCATGAATCATGATTCGATTCATGATTCATGTTTCAATTCTTGATTCAATTCTTGATTCAATTCATAATTCAATTCATGATTCATGATTCATGATTCAATTCTTGATTCATGAATCATGATTCGATTCATGATTCATGTTTCAATTCATGATTCAATTCATAATTCAATTCATGATTCATGATTGAATTCATGATTCATGATTCATGATTGAATTCATGATTCATGATTCGATTAATGATTCATGATTCAATTCTTGATTCATGATCCATGATTCAATTCATGATTCATGATTCAATTCATGATTCATGTTTTATGATTCAATTCATGATTCATGTTTTTATTTCATGATTCAATTCATGGTTCATGAATCTTGATTCAATTCATGATTTATTTCATGATTCTTGATTCATGATTCAATTTATGATTCAATTCATGATTCGTGATTCAATTTATGATTCATTATTCATGATTCATGATTCATGATTCAATTCGTGATTCATGATTCAATTCATGATTCATGATTCAATTCATGATTAATGATTCGATTCATGATTCATGACTCATGATTCAATTCATGATTCATGATTCAATTCATGATTCATGATTCGTGATTCATGATTCAATTCATGATTCATGATTCAATTCTTGATTCATGAATCATGATTCGATTCATGATTCATGATTCAAAATTTATGATTCATGATGCAATTGATAATTTATAATTCATGATTCATGATTCATGATTCATGATTCAATTCACGATTCATGATTCAATTCATGATTCATGATTCAATTCATGATTCAATTCATGATTCAATTCATGATTTATGATTCGATTCATGATTCATGATTTATGAATTAATTCATGATTCATGATTCATGATTCATGATTCAATTCATGATTCATAATTCGATTCATGATTTATGATTCGATTCATGATTCATGATTTATGATTCAATTCATGATTCATGATTCATGATTCAACTCATGATTCATGATTCAATTCATGATTAATGATTCGATTCATGATTCATGATTCAATTCATGATTCATGATTCAATTCATGATTCATGATTCAATTCATGATTCATGATTCAATTCATAATTTATGATTCGATTCATGATTCATTATTCAATTCATGATTCATGATTCATGATTCAATTCATGATTCATTATTCAATTCATGATTCATGATTCATGATTCAATTCATAATTCATTATTCAATTCATAATTAAGGATTCGATTCATTATTCATGATTCAATTCATGATTCATGATTCAATTCCTGATTCATTATTCATGATTTAATTCATGATTCATAATTTATGATTCATGATTCAATTCATAATTTATAATTCATGATTCATGATTCATGATTCATGATTCATGATTCATGATTCAATTCATGATTTATGATTGAATTCATGATTCAATTCATGATTTATGATTCATGATTTGATTCATGATTCATGATTCATGATTTGATTCATGAATTATGAATCGATTCATTATTCAAGATTCAATTCATGATTCATGATTCATGATTCAATTCATGATTCATGATTCATGATTCAATTCATGATTCATGATTCATGATTCAATTCATGATACATGATTCAATTCATGATTCATGATTCATGATTCAATTCATGATTCATGAATCATGATTCGATTCATGATTCATGTTTCAATTCTTGATTCAATTCTTGATTCAATTCATAATTCAATTCATGATTCATGATTCATGATTCAATTCTTGATTCATGAATCATGATTCGATTCATGATTCATATTTCAATTCATGATTCAATTCTTGATTCAATTCATAATTCAATTCATGATTCATGATTGAATTCATGATTCATGATTCATCATTCAATTCATGATTCATGATTCGATTAATGATTCATGATTCAATTCTTGATTCATGATCCATGATTCAATTCATGATTCATGATTCAATTCATGATTCATGTTTTATGATTCAATTCATGATTCATGTTTTTATTTCATGATTCAATTCATGGTTCATGAATCTTGATTCAATTCATGATTTATTTCATGATTCTTGATTCATGATTCAATTTATGATTCAATTCATGATTCGTGATTCAATTTATGATTCATTATTCATGATTCATGATCTATGATTCAATTCGTGATTCATGATTCAATTCATGATTCATGATTTATTTCCTGATTCATTTTATGATTCATGATTCAATTCATGATTCATGATTTTTTTCCTGATTCATTTTATGATTTATGATTCAATTCTTGATTCAAATCATGATTCATGATTTATTTCATGATTCATTTCATGATTCATGATTCAATTCATGATTCATGATTTAATTCATGATTCATTATTCAATTCATGATTCATGATTCGATTCATGATTCATGATTCAATTCATGATTCATGATTCAATTCATGATTCATGATTCATTTCATGATTCATTTCATGATTTATGATTCAATTCATTATTCATGATTCATGATTCAATTCATGATTCATGATTCAATTCTTGATTCATGATTCATGATTCGATTCATGATTCATAATTCATGATTCAATTCATGATTCAAGTTTTATGATTTAATTCATTATTCATGATTTATTTCATGATTTAATTCATGGTTCATGAATCTTGATTCAATTCATGATTTATTTCATGATTCATGATTCAATTCATGATTCATTATTCATGATTCATGATTAGATTCATGATTCATGATTCAATTCGTGATTCATGATTCATTTCATGATTCATTTCATGATTTATGATTCAATTCTTGATTCAAATCATGATTCATAATTTATTTCATGATTCATTTCATGATTCATGATTCAATTCATGATTCATGATTTATGATTCATGATTCATGATTCATGATTCAATTCACGATTCATGATTCAATTCATGATTCATGATTCAATTCATGATTCAATTCATGATTCAATTCATGATTTATGATTCGATTCATGATTCATGATTTATGAATTAATTCATGATTCATGATTCATGATTCATGATTCAATTCATGATTCATAATTTGATTCATGATTCATGATTTAATTAATGATTCATGATTCATGATTCAACTCATGATTCATGATTCATGATTCAACTCATGATTCATGATTCAATTCATGATTAATGATTCGATTCATGATTCATGATTCAATTCATGATTCATGATTCAATTCATGATTCATGATTCATGATTCAATTCATGATTCATGATTCAATTCATAATTTATGATTCGATTCATGATTCATTATTCAATTCATGATTCATGATTCAATTCATGATTCAATTCATGATTCAATTCATGATTCAATTCATGATTTATGATTCGATTCATGATTCATGATTTATGAATTAATTCATGATTCATGATTCATGATTCAATTCATGATTCATAATTCGATTCATGATTTATGATTCGATTCATGATTCATGATTTATGATTCAATTCATGATTCATGATTCATGATTCAACTCATGATTCATGATTCAATTCATGATTAATGATTCGATTCATGATTCATGATTCAATTCATGATTCTTGATTCAATTCATGATTCATGATTCAATTCATAATTTATGATTCGATTCATGATTCATTATTCAATTCATGATTCATGATTCATGATTCAATTCATGATTCATTATTCAATTCATGATTCATGATTCATGATTCAATTCATAATTCATTATTCAATTCATAATTTAGGATTCGATTCATTATTCATGATTCAATTCATGATTCATGATTCAATTCCTGATTCATTATTCATGATTTAATTCATGATTCATAATTTATGATTCATGATTCAATTCATAATTTATAATTCATGATTCATGATTCATGATTCATGATTCATGATTCAATTCATGATTTATGATTGAATTCATGATTCAATTCATGATTTATGATTCATGATTTGATTCATGATTCATGATTCATGATTTGATTCATGAATTATGAATCGATTCATTATTCAAGATTCAATTCATGATTCATGATTCATGATTCAATTCATAAATCATGATTCATGATTCAATTCATGATTCATGATTCATGATTCAATTCATGATACATGATTCAATTCATGATTCATGATTCATGATTCAATTCATGATTCATGAATCATGATTCGATTCATGATTCATGTTTCAATTCTTGATTCAATTCTTGATTCAATTCATAATTCAATTCATGATTCATGATTCATGATTCAATTCTTGATTCATGAATCATGATTCGATTCATGATTCATATTTCAATTCATGATTCAATTCTTGATTCAATTCATAATTCAATTCATGATTCATGATTGAATTCATGATTCATGATTCATCATTCAATTCATGATTCATGATTCGATTAATGATTCATGATTCAATTCTTGATTCATGATCCATGATTCAATTCATGATTCATGATTCAATTCATGATTCATGTTTTATGATTCAATTCATGATTCATGTTTTTATTTCATGATTCAATTCATGGTTCATGAATCTTGATTCAATTCATGATTTATTTCATGATTCTTGATTCATGATTCAATTTATGATTCAATTCATGATTCGTGATTCAATTTATGATTCATTATTCATGATTCATGATCTATGATTCAATTCGTGATTCATGATTCAATTCATGATTCATGATTTATTTCCTGATTCATTTTATGATTCATGATTCAATTCATGATTCATGATTTATTTCCTGATTCATTTTATGATTTATGATTCAATTCTTGATTCAAATCATGATTCATGATTTATTTCATGATTCATTTCATGATTCATGATTCAATTCATGATTCATGATTTAATTCATGATTCATTATTCAATTCATGATTCATGATTCGATTCATGATTCATGATTCAATTCATGATTCATGATTCAATTCATGATTCATGATTCATTTCATGATTCATTTCATGATTTATGATTCAATTCATTATTCATGATTCATGATTCAATTCATGATTCATGATTCAATTCTTGATTCATGATTCATGATTCGATTCATGATTCATGATTCATGATTCAATTCATGATTCAAGTTTTATGATTTAATTCATTATTCATGATTTATTTCATGATTTAATTCATGGTTCATGAATCTTGATTCAATTCATGATTTATTTCATGATTCATGATTCAATTCATGATTCATTATTCATGATTCATGATTAGATTCATGATTCATGATTCAATTCGTGATTCATGATTCATTTCATGATTCATTTCATGATTTATGATTCAATTCTTGATTCAAATCATGATTCATAATTTATTTCATGATTCATTTCATGATTCATGATTCAATTCATGATTCATGATTTATGATTCATGATTCATGATTCATGATTCAATTCATGATTCATAATTCGATTCATGATTTATGATTCGATTCATGATTCATGATTCGATTCATGATTCTTGATTCGAATCATGATTCTTGATTCGAATCATGATTCATGATTCGATTCATAATTCATGATTCGATTCATGATTCAAGATTCACTTCATGATTCATGATTCATGATTCAATTCATGATTCATGATTCATGATTCATTTCATGATTCATGATTCATGATTCAATTCATGATTTAATACATGATTCAAATTATGATTCATAATTCTTGATTCAATTCATGATTCATGATTCATGATTCAATTCATGATTCATGATTCAATTCATGATTCATGATTCATGATTCAATTCATGATTCATGATTCAATTCATGATTCATGATTCATGATTTAATTCATGATTCATGATTCATGATTCAATTCATGATTCATGAATCATGATTCGATTCATGATTCATGTTTCAATTCTTGATTCAATTCTTGATTCAATTCATAATTCAATTCATGATTCATGATTCATGATTCAATTCTTGATTCATGAATCATGATTCGATTCATGATTCATGATTCAATTCTTGATTCATGAATCATGATTCGATTCATGATTCATGTTTCAATTCATGATTCAATTCTTGATTCAATTCATAATTCAATTTATGATTCATGATTCAATTCATGATTCATGATTCAATTCATGATTCATGATTCATGATTTAATGCATGATTCATGATTCAATGCATGATTCATGATTCATGTTTGAATTCATGATTCAATTCATGATTCATTTCATGATTCATTATTCAATTCATGATTCATGATTCAATTCATGGTTCATGATTCATGATTTAATTCATGATTCATGATTCGATTCATGATTCATGATTCAATTCATGATTCATGATTCAATTCATGATTCATGATTCGATTTATGATTCATGATTCAAATCATGATTCATGATTCGATTCATGATTCAATTCATGATTCATGATTCCTGATTCAATTCATGATTCATGATTCGATTAATGATTCATGATTCAATTCTTGATTCATGATTCATGATTCAATTCATGATTCATTATTCATTTCATGATTCATGATTCAATTCCTGATTCAATTCATGATTCAATTTATGATTCATAATTCATGATTCAATTCATGATTTATGATTCATGATTCATGATTCGATTCAGGATTCATGATTCGATTCAGGATTCATGATTCGATTCATGATTCATGATTCAATTCATGATTAATGATTCGATTCATGATTCATGACTCATGATTCAATTCATGATTCATGATTCAATTCATGATTCATGATTCGTGATTCATGATTCAATTCATGATTCATGATTCAATTCTTGATTCATGAATCATGATTCGATTCATGATTCATGATTGAAAATTTATGATTCATGATTCAATTGATAATTTATAATTCATGATTCATGATTCATGATTCATGATTCAATTCACGATTCATGATTCAATTCATGATTCATGATTCAATTCATGATTCAATTCATGATTCAATTCATGATTTATGATTCGATTCATGATTCATGATTCATGATTCAATTCATGATTCATAATTCGATTCATGATTCATGATTTAATTAATGATTCATGATTCATGATTCAACTCATAATTCATGATTCAATTCATGATTAATGATTCGATTCATGATTCATGATTCAATTCATGATTCATGATTCAATTCATGATTCATGATTCAATTCATAATTTATGATTCGATTCATGATTCATAATTCAATTCATGATTCATGATTCATGATTCAAATTATGATTCATGATTCAATTCATGATTCATGATTCAATTCATAATTTATGATTCGATTCATGATTCATAATTCAATTCATGATTCATGATTCATGATTCAATTCATGATTCATTATTCAATTCATGATTCATGATTCATGATTCAAATTCATAATTCATTATTCAATTCATAATTTAGGATTCGATTCATTATTCATGATTCAATTCATGATTCATGATTCAATTCCTGATTCATTATTCATGATTTAATTCATGATTCATAATTTATGATTCATGATTCAATTCATAATTTATAATTCATGATTCATGATTCATGATTCATGATTCATGATTCATGATTCAATTCATGATTTATGATTGAATTCATGATTCAATTCATGATTTATGATATATGATTTGATTCATGATTCATGATTCATGATTTGATTCATGAATTATGATTCGATTCATTATTCAAGATTCAATTCATGATTCGTGATTCATGATTCAATTCATGATTCATGATTCATGATTCATTTCATGATTCATGATTCATGATTCAATTCATGATTTAAATTATGATTCAAATTATGATTCATAATTCATGATTCAATTCATGATTCATGATTCATGATTCAATTCATGATACATGATTCAATTCATGATTCATGATTGATGATTCAATTCATGATTCATGAATCATGATTCATTTCATGATTCATGATTCATGATTCAATTCATGATTTAAATTATGATTCAAATTATGATTCATAATTCATGATTCAATTCATGATTCATGATTCATGATTCAATTTATGATACATGATTCAATTCATGATTCATGATTCATGATTCAATTCATGATTCATGAATCATGATTCGATTCATGATTCATGTTTCAATTCTTGATTCAATTCTTGATTCAATTCATAATTCAATTCATGATTCATGATTCATGATTCAATTCTTGATTCATGAATCATGATTCGATTCATGATTCATGTTTCAATTCATGATTCAATTCTTGATTCAATTCATAATTCAATTCATGATTCATGATTGAATTCATGATTCATGATTCATGATTCAATTCATGATTCATGATTCAATTCATGATTCATGATTCAATTCTTGATTCATGATTCATGATTCGATTCATGATTCATGATTCATGATTCAATTCATGATTCAAGTTTTATGATTTAATTCATTATTCATGATTTATTTCATGATTTAATTCATGGTTCATGAATCTTGATTCAATTCATGATTTATTTCATGATTCATGATTCAATTCATGATTCATTATTCATGATTCATGATTAGATTCATGATTCATGATTCAATTCGTGATTCATGATTCATTTCATGATTCATTTCATGATTTATGATTCAATTCTTGATTCAAATCATGATTCATAATTTATTTCATGATTCATTTCATGATTCATGATTCAATTCATGATTCATGATTTATGATTCATGATTCATGATTCATGATTCAATTCATGATTCATAATTCGATTCATGATTTATGATTCGATTCATGATTCATGATTCGATTCATGATTCTTGATTCGAATCATGATTCTTGATTCGAATCATGATTCATGATTCGATTCATAATTCATGATTCGATGCATGATTCAAGATTCACTTCATGATTCATGATTCATGATTCAATTCATGATTCATGATTCATGATTCATTTCATGATTCATGATTCATGATTCAATTCATGATTTAATACATGATTCAAATTATGATTCATAATTCTTGATTCAATTCATGATTCATGATTCATGATTCAATTCATGATTCATGATTCAATTCATGATTCATGATTCATGATTCAATTCATGATTCATGATTCAATTCATGATTCATGATTCATGATTTAATTCATGATTCATGATTCATGATTCAATTCATGCTTCATGAATCATGATTCGATTCATGATTCATGTTTCAATTCTTGATTCAATTCTTGATTCAATTCATAATTCAATTCATGATTCATGATTCATGATTCAATTCTTGATTCATGAATCATGATTCGATTCATGATTCATGATTCAATTCTTGATTCATGAATCATGATTCGATTCATGATTCATGTTTCAATTCATGATTCAATTCTTGATTCAATTCATAATTCAATTTATGATTCATGATTCAATTCATGATTCATGATTCATGATTTAATGCATGATTCATGATTCAATGCATGATTCATGATTCATGTTTGAATTCATGATTCAATTCATGATTCATTTCATGATTCATTATTCAATTCATGATTCATGATTCAATTCATGGTTCATGATTCATGATTTAATTCATGATTCATGATTCGATTCATGATTCATGATTCAATTCATGATTCATGATTCAATTCATGATTCATGATTCGATTTATGATTCATGATTCAAATCATGATTCATGATTCGATTCATGATTCAATTCATGATTCATGATTCCTGATTCAATTCATGATTCATGATTCGATTAATGATTCATGATTCAATTCTTGATTCATGATTCATGATTCAATTCATGATTCATTATTCATTTCATGATTCATGATTCAATTCCTGATTCAATTCATGATTCAATTTATGATTCATAATTCATGATTCAATTCATGATTTATGATTCATGATTCATGATTCGATTCAGGATTCATGATTCGATTCAGGATTCATGATTCGATTCATGATTCATGATTCAATTCATGATTAATGATTCGATTCATGATTCATGACTCATGATTCAATTCATGATTCATGATTCAATTCATGATTCATGATTCGTGATTCATGATTCAATTCATGATTCATGATTCAATTCTTGATTCATGAATCATGATTCGATTCATGATTCATGATTGAAAATTTATGATTCATGATTCAATTGATAATTTATAATTCATGATTCATGATTCATGATTCATGATTCATGATTCAATTCACGATTCATGATTCAATTCATGATTCATGATTCAATTCATGATTCAATTCATGATTCAATTCATGATTTATGATTCGATTCATGATTCATGATTCATGATTCAATTCATGATTCATAATTCGATTCATGATTCATGATTTAATTAATGATTCATGATTCATGATTCAACTCATGATTCATGATTCAATTCATGATTAATGATTCGATTCATGATTCATGATTCAATTCATGATTCATGATTCAATTCATGATTCATGATTCAATTCATAATTTATGATTCGATTCATGATTCATAATTCAATTCATGATTCATGATTCATGATTCAAATTATGATTCATGATTCAATTCATGATTCATGATTCAATTCATAATTTATGATTCATTTCATGATTTATGATTCAATTCATTATTCATGATTCATGATTCAATTCATGATTCATGATTCAATTCTTGATTCATGATTCATGATTCGATTCATGATTCATGATTCATGATTCAATTCATGATTCAAGTTTTATGATTTAATTCATTATTCATGATTTATTTCATGATTCAATTCATGGTTCATGAATCTTGATTCAATTCATGATTTATTTCATGATTCATGATTCAATTCATGATTCATTATTCATGATTCATGATTAGATTCATGATTCATCATTCAATTCGTGATTCATGATTCATTTCATGATTCATTTCATGATTTATGATTCAATTCTTGATTCAAATCATGATTCATAATTTATTTCATGATTCATTTCATGATTCATGATTCAATTCATGATTCATGATTTATGATTCATGATTCATGATTCATGATTCAATTCATGATTCATAATTCGATTCATGATTTATGATTCGATTCATGATTCATGATTCATGATTCAATTCATAATTCATTATTCAATTCATAATTTAGGATTCGATTCATTATTCATGATTCAATTCATGATTCATGATTCAATTCCTGATTCATTATTCATGATTTAATTCATGATTCATAATTTATGATTCATGATTCAATTCATAATTTATAATTCATGATTCATGATTCATGATTCATGATTCATGATTCATGATTCAATTCATGATTTATGATTGAATTCATGATTCAATTCATGATTTATGATATATGATTTGATTCATGATTCATGATTCATGATTTGATTCATGAATTATGATTCGATTCATTATTCAAGATTCAATTCATGATTCGTGATTCATGATTCAATTCATGATTCATGATTCATTTCATGATTCATGATTCATGATTCAATTCATGATTTAAATTATGATTCAAATTATGATTCATAATTCATGATTCAATTCATGATTCATGATTCATGATTCAATTCATGTTACATGATTCAATTCATGATTCATGATTCAATTCATGATTCATGAATCATGATTCATTTCATGATTCATGATTCAATTCATGATTTAAATTATGATTCAAATTATGATTCATAATTCATGATTCAATTCATGATTCATGATTCATGATTCAATTCATGATACATGATTCAATTCATGATTCATGATTCATGATTCAATTCATGATTCATGAATCATGATTCGATTCATGATTCATGTTTCAATTCTTGATTCAATTCTTGATTCAATTCATAATTCAATTCATGATTCATGATTCATGATTCAATTCTTGATTCATGAATCATGATTCGATTCATGGTTCATGTTTCAATTCATGATTCAATTCTTGATTCAATTCATAATTCAATTCATGATTCATGATTGAATTCATGATTCATGATTCATGATTCAATTCATGATTCATGATTCGATTAATGATTCATGATTCAATTCTTGATTCATGATCCATGATTCAATTCATGATTCATGATTCAATTCATGATTCATGTTTTATGATTCAATTCATGATTCATGTTTTTATTTCATGATTCAATTCATGGTTCATGAATCTTGATTCAATTCATGTCTTATTTCATGATTCTTGATTCATGATTCAATTTATGATTCAATTCATGATTCGTGATTCAATTTATGATTCATTATTCATGATTCATGATTCAATTCGTGATTCATGATTCAAATCATGATTCATGATTTATTTCATGATTCATTTCATGATTCATGATTCAATTCATGATTCATGATTTAATTCATGATTCATGACTGAATTCATGATTCATGATTCGATTCATGATTCATGATTCAATTCATGATTCATGATTCAATTCATGATTCATGATTCATTTCATGATTCATTTCATGATTTATGATTCAATTCATTATTCATGATTCATGATTCAATTCATGATTCATGATTCAATTCTTGATTCATGATTCATGATTCGATTCATGATTCATGATTCATGATTCAATTCATGATTCAAGTTTTATGATTTAATTCATTATTCATGATTTATTTCATGATTCAATTCATGGTTCATGAATCTTGATTCAATTCATGATTTATTTCATGATTCATGATTCAATTCATGATTCATTATTCATGATTCATGATTAGATTCATGATTCATGATTCAATTCGTGATTCATGATTCATTTCATGATTCATTTCATGATTTATGATTCAATTCTTGATTCAAATCATGATTCATGATTCATTTCATGATTCATGATTCAATTCATGATTCATGATTCAATTCATGATTCATGATTCAATTATGATTCGATTCATGATTCATGATTCATGATTCAATTCGTGATTCATGATTCAATTATTGATTGAATTCATGATTCATGATTTATTTCATGATTCATTTCATGATTCATGATTCATGATTCAATTCATGATTCAGATCATGATTCATTTTATGATTCATAATTCATGATTCAATTCATGATTCAATTCATGATTCATGATTGAATTCATGAATCATGATTCATGATTCATGATTCAATTAATGATTCATGATTCTTGATTCATGATTCAATTTATGATTCAATTCATGATTCATGATTCAATTCATGATTCATGATTCATGATTCATGATTCGATTCATGATTCATGATTCAATTTGTGATTCATAATTCAATTCATGATTCATGATTCATTTCATGATTCATTTCATGATTTATGATTCAATTCTTAATTGAAATCATGATACATGATTTATTTCATGATTCAATTTATGATTCATGATTCAATTCATGATTCATGATTCATGATTTAATTCATGATTTGTGATTCATCATTCGATTCATAATTCATGATTCATAATTCAATTCATGATTTGTGATTCATGATTCGATTCATGATTCATGATTCGATTCATGATTCTTGATTCGAATCATGATTCATGATTCGATTCATAATTCATGATTCAAGATTCGATTCATGATTCAAGATTCAATTAATGATTCATGATTCATGATTCAATTCATGATTCATGATTCATGATTCAATTAATGATTCAATTCATGATTCAATTCATGATTCATAATTCATGATTCAATTCATGATTCATGATTCAATTCATGAATCATGATTCAGGATTCAATTCATGATTGATGATTCATGATTCGCTTCATGATTCATGATTCAATTCATGATTCAATTCTTGATTCAATTCATGATTAAATTCATGATTCAATTCATAATTCAATTCTTGATTCAATTCATAATTCAATTCATGATTCTTAATTCAATTCATGATTCATGAATCATGATTCGATTTATGATGCATGTTTCAATTCATGATTCAATTCTTGATTCAATTCATAATTCATGATTCAATGCATGATTCATGATTCATGATTCAATGCATGATTCATGATTCATGATTCGATTCATGATTCATGTTTGAATTCATGATTCAATTTATGATTCATTTCATGATTCATGATCCAAATCATGATTAATGATTCAATTCTTGATTCAATTCATAATTCAATTCATGATTCATAATTCAATTCATGATTCATGATTCATGATTCAATGCATGATTCATGATTCATGATTCAATGCATGATTCATGATTCATGATTCGATTCATGATTCATGTTTGAATTCATGATTCAATTCATGATTCATTTCATGATTCATGGTTCAATTCATGATTCATGATTCAATTCATGATTCAGGATTCACTTCATGATTCATGATTCATGATTCAATTCATGATTCATGATTCGATTCATGATTCATGATTCAATTCATGATTCATGATTCAAGATTCATGATTCATGATTCATGATTCAATTTATGATTCATTTCATGATTCATTTCATGATTTATGATTCAATTCATTATTCCATTCAAGATTCATGATTCATTTTATGATTCATGATTCATGATTTAATTCAGTATTTGTGATTCATGATTCGATTCATGATTCTTGATTCGAATCATGATTCTTGATTCGAATCATGATTCTTGATTCGAATAATGATTCATGATTCAGTTCATAATTCATGATTCATGATTCGATTCATGATTCAAGATTCAATTCATGATTCATGATTCAATTCATAATTCATGTTTTAAATCATGATTCAATTCATGATTCATGTTTTAATTCATAATTCATGATTCAATTCATGATTCAATTCATGATTCATGATTCAATTCATGATTCATGGTTCTTAATTCATGATTCAATTCATGATTCATGATTCAATTCATGATTCATGATTCAATTCATGATTCATGATTCTTAATTCATGATTCAATTCATGATTCATGATTTGATTAATGATTCATGATTCGATTCATGATTTATGATTCGATTCATGATTCATGATTCGATTCATGATTCAATTCATGATTCATGATTCATGATTCAATTCATGATTCATGATTCGATTCATGATTCATTATTCAATTCTTGATTCATGATTCATGATTCAATTCATGATTCATGATTCATGATTCAATTCATGATTCATGATTTATGATTCAATTCATGATTCATGATTTATTTCATGATTCAATTAATGGTTCATGAATCTAGATTTAATTCATGATTTATTTAATGATTCTTGATTCATGATTCAATTCATGATTCAATTCATGATTCATTATTCATAATTCATGATTCGATTCATGATTCAGGATTCAATTCGTGATTCATGATTCAATTCTTGATTCAATTCATGATTCATGATTTATTTCATGATTCATTTCATGATTCATGATTGATGATTCAATTCATGATTCAGATCATGATTCATTTTATGATTCATATTTCTTGATTCAATTCATGATTTATTATTCAATTCATGATTCATGATTCATGATTCAATTAATGATTCATGATTCTTTATTCATGATTCAATTCATGATTCATGATTCAATTCATGATTCATGATTCATGAATCATGATTCGATTCATGATTCATGATTCATGATTCAATTCGTGATTCATGATTCAATTCATGATTCATGATTTATTTCATGATTCATTTCATGATTCATGTTTCAATTTATGATTCATGATTCAATTCATGATTTATGATTCAATTCATGATTCTTGATTCATGATTCATGATTCAATTCATGATTCGATTCATAATTCATGATTCGATTCATAATTCATGATTCAATTCATGATTCATGATTCAATTCATGATTCATGATTCATTTCATGATTCATTTCATGATTTATAATTCAATTCATGATTCATGATTTCATTCATGATTCATGATTCATTTTATGATTCATGATTCATAATTAAATTCATGATTTGTGATTCATGATTTGATTCATGATTCATGATTCGATTCATGATTCTTGATTCGAATCATGATTCATGATTCGATTCATAATTCATGTTTCATGATTCGATTCATGATTCATGATTCAATTCATGATTCATGATTCATGATTCAATTCATGATTCATGATTCATTTCATGATTCATGATTCAATTAATGATTCAATTCATGATTCAATTTATGATTCATAATTCATGATTCAATTCGTGATTCATGATTCAATTCATGATTCATGATTCATTTCATGATTTATGATTCAATTCTTGATTGAAATCATCATTCATGATTTATTTCATGATTCATTTCATGATTCATGATTCAATTCATGATTCATGATTCAATTCATGATTTATGATTCAATTCATGATTCATGATTCATGATTCATGATTCATGATTCAATTCATGATTCGATTCATAATTCATGATTCGATTCATAATTCATGATTCAATTCATGATTCATGATTCAATTCATGATTCATGATTCATGATTCAATTCATGATTCATGATTCATTTCATGATTTATGACTCAATTCATGAATCATGATTTCATTGATGATTCATGATTCATTTTATGATTCATGATTCATAATTCAATTCATGATTTTTAATTCATGATTTGATTCATGATTCATGATTCGATTCATGATTCTTGATTCGAATCATGATTCATGATTCGATTCATAATTCATGATTCATGATTCGATTCATGATTCAAGATTCAATTCATGATTCATGATTCATGATTCAATTCATGATTCATGATTCATTTCATGATTCATGATTCAATTAATGATTCAATTCATGATTCAATTTATGATTCATAATTCATGATTCAATTCATGATTCATGATTCATGATTCAATTCATGGGTCATGATTCATGATTCAATTCATGATTCATGATTCATGATTCGCTTCATGATTCATGATTCAATTCATGATTCATTTTATGATTCATTTCATGATTTATGATTCAATTCATGATTCATGATTCATGATTCCATTCATGATTCATGATTCATTTTATGATTCATGATTCATGATTTAATTCATGATTTGTGATTCATGATTCAATTCATAATTCATGATTCATAATTTTATTCATGATTTGTGATTCATGATTCGATTCATGATTCATGATTCGATTCATGATTCTTGATTCAAATCATGATTCTTGATTCGAATCATGATTCATGATTCGATTCATGATTCAATTCATGATTCATGATTCATGATTCAATTCATGATTCATGATTCGATTCATGATTCATTATTCAATTCTTGATTCATGATTCATGATTCAATTCATGATTCATGATTCATGATTCAATTCATGATTCATGATTTATGATTCAATTCATGATTCATGATTTATTTCATGATTCAATTAATGGTTCATGAATCTAGATTTAATTCATGATTTATTTAATGATTCTTGATTCATGATTCAATTCATGATTCAATTCATGATTTATTATTCATAATTCATGATTCGATTCATGATTCATGATTCAATTCGTGATTCATGATTCAATTCTTGATTCAATTCATCATTCATGATTTATTTCATGATTCATTTCATGATTCATGATTGATGATTCAATTCATGATTCAGATCATGATTCATTTTATGATTCATATTTCTTGATTCAATTCATGATTTATTATTCAATTCATGATTCATGAATCATGATTCGATTCATGATTCATGATTCATGATTCAACTCGTGATTCATGATTCAATTCATGATTCATGATTCATTTCATGATTCATTTCATGATTTATGATTCAATTCTTGATTGAAATCATCATTCATGATTTATTTCATGATTCATTTCATGATTCATGTTTCAATTTATGATTCATGATTCAATTCATGATTTATGATTCAATTCATGATTCTTGATTCATGACTCATGATTCAATTCATGATTCGATTCATAATTCATGATTCGATTCATAATTCATGATTCGACTTATAATTCATGATTCAATTCATGATTCATGATTCAATTCATGATTCATGATTCATTTCATGATTCATTTCATGATTTATGATTCAATTCATGATTCATGATTTCATTCATGATTCATGATTCATTTTATGATTCATGATTCATAATTCAATTCATGATTTGTGATTCATGATTTGATTCATGATTCATGATTCGATTCATGATTCTTGATTCGAATCATGATTCATGATTCGATTCATAATTCATGATTCATGATTCGATTCATGATTCAAGATTCAATTCATGATTCATGATTCATGATTCAATTCATGATTCATGATTCATTTCATGATTCATGATTCAATTAATGATTCAATTCATGATTCAATTTATGATTCATAATTCATGATTCAATTCATGATTCATGATTCATGATTCAATTCATCGGTCATGATTCATGATTCAATTCATGATTCATGATTCATTTCATGATTCATGATTCAATTAATGATTCAATTCATGATTCAATTTATGATTCATAATTCATGATTCAATTCATGATTCATGATTCATGATTCAATTCATCGGTCATGATTCATGATTCGCTTCATGATTCATGATTCAATTCATGATTCATTTCATGATTCATTTCATGATTTATGATTCAATTCATGATTCATGATTCATGATTCCATTCATGATTCATGATTCATTTTATGATTCATGATTCATGATTTAATTCATGATTTGTGATTCATGATTCGATTCATAATTCATGATTCATAATTTTTTTTATGATTTGTGATTCATGATTCGATTCATGATTCATTATTCGATTCATGATTCATGATTCGATTCATGATTCTTGATTCGAATCATGATTCATGATTCGGTTCATAATTCATGATTTAATTCATGATTCAAGATTCAATTCATGATTCATGATTCATTATTCAATTCATAATTCATGTTTTAAATCATGAATCAATTCATGATTCATGTTTTAATTCATGATTCAATTCATGATTCATGATTTGATTAATGATTCATGATTCGATTCATGATTTATGATTCGATTCATGATTCATTTCATGATTTATGATTCAATTCTTTATTGAAATCATGATTCATGATTTATTTCATGATTTATTTCATGATTCATGATTCGATTCATGATTCATGATTCATGATTCATGATTCATGATTCAATTCATGATTCATGATTCTTGATTCATAAATCATGATTCAATTCTTGATTCATGATTCATGATTCAATTCTTGATTCATGATTCATGGTTCAATTCATGATTCATGATTCGATTCATGATTCATGATTTAATTCTTGATTCATGATTCATAATTCAATTCATGATTCATGATTCATGATTCAATTTATGATTCATGTTTTATGATTTAATGCATGATTCATGATTCATTTCATGATTCATTTCATGATTTATGATTCAATTCTTTATTGAAATCATGATTCATGATTTATTTCATGATTTATTTCATGATTCATGATTCAATTCATGATTCATGATTCAATTCATGATTCATGATTCATGATTCAATTCATGATTCATGATTCTATTCATGATTCATTATTCAATTCATGATTCATGTTTTAATTCATGAATCATGATTCATTTTATGATTTATGATTCAATTCATGATTTATGATTTATGATTCCATTCATGATTCATGATTCATTTTATGATTCATGATTCATGATTCAATTCATGATTTGTGATTCATGATTCGATTCATAATTCATAATTCATAATTTAATTCATGATTTGTGATTCATGATTCGATTCATGATTCATGATTCGATTCATGATTCTTGATTCGAATCATGATTCGATTCATAATTCATGATTCGATTCATGATTCAAGATTCAATTCATGATTCATGATTCAATTCATGATTCATGATTCATGATTTATTTAATGATTCATGATTCATGATTCAATTCATGATTCAATTCATGATTCAAATTATGATTCATATTTCATGATTCAATTCATGATTCATGATTCATGATTCAATTCATGATTCAAGATTCATGATTTATTTCATGATTCAAGATTTGATTTATGATTCATGATTCAATTCATGATTTATGATTTAATTCATGATTCATGATTCAATTCATGATTCAATTCATGATTAATGATTCATGATTCATGATTCAATTCATGATTCATGATTCATGATTCAATTCATGATTCATGAATCATGATTCGATTCATGATTCATATTTCAATTCATGATTCAATTCTTGATTCAATTCATAATTCAATTCATGATTCATGATTCATGATTCATGATTCAATGCATGATTCATGATTCATGATTCATATTTGAATTCATGATTCAATTAATGATTCATTTCATGATTCATGATTCAATTCATGATTCATGATTCGATTCATGATTCATGATTCAATTCACGATTTATGATACAATTCATGATTCATGATTCGATTTATGATTCATGATTCGATTCATGATTCATGATTCGATTCATGATTCAATTCATGATTCATGATTCATGATTCAATCCATGATTCAAGATTTGATTAATGAATCATGATTCAATTCTTGATTCATGATTCATGATTCAATTCATGATTCATTTTTCATATCATGATTCATGTTTTATGATTCAATTCATGAATTATGATTTATTTCATGATTTAATTCATGGTTCATGAATCTTGATTCAATTCATGATTTATTTCATGATTCTTGATTCATGATTCAATTCATGATTCAAATCATGATTCAAATTATGATTCATAATTCATGATTCAATTCATGATTCATGATTCATGATTCAATTCATGATTCATGATTCAAGATTCGATTTATGATTCATGATTCAATTCATGATTCATGATTCATGATTCAATTCATGATTCATGATTCAATTCATGATTCATGATTCATGATTCAATTCATGATTCATGATTCATGATTCAATTCATGATTCATGAATCATGATTCGATTCATGATTCATGTTTCAATTCATAATTCAATTCTTGATTCAATTCATAATTCAATTCATGATTCATGATTCATGATTCAATTCATGATTCATGATTCATGATTCAATTCATGATTCATGATTCATGATTCAATGCATGATTCATGATTCATGATTCATGTTTGAATTCATGATTCAATTCATGATTCATTTTATGATTCATGATTCGATTCATGATTCATGATTCAATTCATGATTCATGATACAATTCATGATTCATGATTCGATTTATGATTCATGATTCGATTCATGATTCATGATTCGATTCATGATTCAATTCATGATTCATGATTCATGATTCAATCCATGATTCATGATTCGATTAATGATTCATGATTCAATTCATGATTCATGATTCGATTTATGATTCATATTTTATGATTTAATTCATGATTCATGATTTATTTCAAGATTCAATTCATGGTTCATGAATCTTGATTCAATTCATGATTTATTTCATGATTCTTGATTCATGATTATATTCATGATTCAATTCATGATTCATGATTCAATTAATAATTCATGATTTAAATCATGACTCAATTCATGATTCATGTTTTAATTCATGATTCATGATTCAATTCATGATTCATGATTCAATTCATGATTCATGATTCTTAATTCATGATTCAATTCATGATTCATGATTCGATTCATAATTCATGATTCAATTCATGATTCATGATTCATGATTCAATTCATGATTCATGTTTTATGATTTAATTCATGATTCATGATTCATTTCATGATTTATGATTCAATTCATGATTTATGATTTGATTCCATTCATGATTCATGATTCATTTTATGATTCATGATTCATGATTCAATTCATGATTTGTGATTCATGATTCGATTCATAATTCATAATTCATAATTCAATTCATGATTTGTGATTCATGATTCGATTCATGATTCATGATTCGATTCATGATTCTTGATTCGAATCATGATTCATGATTCGATTCATAATTCATGATTCGATTCATGATTCAAGATTCAATTCATGATTCATGATTCAATTCATGATTCATGATTCATGATTTATTTAATTATTCATGATTCATGATTCAATTCATGATTCAATTCATGATTCAAATTATGATTCATAATTCATGATTCAATTCATGATTCATGATTCATGATTCAATTCATGATTCAAGATTCATGATTTATTTCATGATTTAAGATTTGATTTATGATTCATGATTCAATTCATGATTTATGATTCAATTCATGATTCATGATTTAATTCATGATTCAATTCATGATTAATGATTCATGATTCATGATTCAATTCATGATTCATGATTCATGATTCAATTCATGATTCATGAATCATGATTCGATTCATGATTCATATTTCAATTCATGATTCAATTCTTGATTCAATTCATAATTCAATTCATGATTCATGATTTAATTCATGATTCATGATTCATGATTCAATGCATGATTCATGATTCATGATTCATGTTTGAATTCATGATTCAATTCATGATTCATTTCATGATTCATGATTCAATTCATGATTCATGATTCAATTCATGATTCATGATTCAATTCATTATTCATGATTCGATTCATGATTCATGATTCAATTCACGATTTATGATAAAATTCACGATTCATGATTCAATTCATGATTCATGATTCATGATTCAATCCATGATTCATGATTCGATTAATGAATCATGATTCAATTCTTGATTCATGATTCATGATTCAATTTATGATTCATGATTCATTATTCAATTCATGATTCATGTTTTATGATTCAATTCATGAATTATGATTTATTTCATGATTTAATTCATGGTTCATGAATCTTGATTTAATTCATGATTTATTTCATGATTCTTGATTCATGATTCAATTCTTGATTCAAATCATGATTCATGATTTATTTCATGATTCAATTCATGATTCAATTCATTATTCAATTTATGATTCATAATTCATGATTCAATTCATGATTCATGATTCATGATTCAATTCATGATTCATGATTCATGATTCAATTCATGATTCAATTCTTGATTCATGATTCATGATTCAATTCATGATTCATGATTCATGATTCGATTCATGATTCATGATTCGATTCATAATTCAATTCATGATTCAATTCATGATTCATGATTCATGATTCAATTCTTGATTCATGATTTATGATTCAATTCATGATTCAATTCTTGATTCATGATTCATGATTCAATTCATGATTCATGATTCGATTCATGATTCATGATTCGATTCATAATTCAATTCATGGTTCAATTCATGATTCATGATTCGATTCATGATTCATGATTTAATTCTTGATTCATGAATCAGAATTCAATTCATGATTCATGATTCATGATTCAATTCATGATTCATGTTTTATGATTTAATGCATGATTGATGATTCATTTCATGATTCATGATTCAATTCTTTATTGAAATCATGATTCATGATTTATTTCATGATTTATTTCATGATTCATGATTCAATTCATGATTCATGATTCAATTCATGATTCATGATTCATGATTCAATTCATGATTCATGATTCTATTCATGATTCATGATTCACTTCATGATTCATGATTTAATTCATGATTCATGTTTTAATTCATGATTCATGATTCATTTCATGATTTATGATTCAATTCATGATTTATGATTTATGATTCCATTCATGATTCATGATTCATTTTATGATTCATGATTCATGATTCAATTCATGATTTGTGATTCATGATTCGATTCATAATTCTTAATTCATAATTCAATTCATGATTTGTGATTCATGATTCGATTCATGATTCATGATTCGATTCATGATTCTTGATTCGAATCATGATTCATGATTCGATTCATAATTCATGATTCGATTCATGATTCATGATTCATGATACAATTCATGATTCAATTCATGATTCAAATTATGATTCATAATTCATGATTCAATTCATGATTCAAGATTCATGATTTTTTTCATGATTCAAGATTTAATTTATGATTCATGATTCAATTCATGATTTATGATTCAATTCATGATTCATGATTCATTTCATGATTCATGATTCATGATTCAATTCATGATTCATGATTCAATTCACGATTCATGATTCAATTCATGATTCATGATTCATGATTTGATTCATGATTCATGATTCAATTCATGATTCCTGATTCAATTTATGATTCAATTCATGATTCAATTCATGATTCATGATTCAATTCATGATTCATGATTCTTAATTCATGATTCAATTCATGATTCATGATTCGATTCATGATTCATGATTTGATTCATGATTCATGATTCGATTCATGATTCAATTCATGATTCATGATTCGATTCATGATTCATGATTCATTTCTTGATTCATGATTCATGATTCAATTCATGATTCATGATTCATGATTCAATTCATGATTCATGTTTTATGATTTAATTCATGATTCATGATTTATTTCATGATTCATTTCATGATTCATGATTCAATTTATGATTCATGATTTAATTCATGATTCATGATTCATGATTCATGATTCATTTTATGATTCATGATTCATGATTCAATTCATGATTTGTGATTCATGATTCGATTCATAATTCATGATTCTTAATTCAATTCATGATTTGTGATTCATGATTTGATTCATGATTCATGATTCGATTCATGATTCTTGATTCGAATCATAATTCATGATTCGATTCATAATTCATGATTCGATTCATGATTCATGATTCAATTCATGATTCTTGATTCATTTAATAATTCTTTTCATGATTTATGATTCAATTCATGATTCATGATTCCTTTCTTGATTTATGATTCATTTTATGATTCATGATTCATGATTAAATTCATGATTTGTGATTCATGATTCGATTCATGATTCCATTCATGATTCTTGATTCGAATCATGATTCATGATTCGATACATAATTCATGATTCATGATTCATGATTCGATTCATGATTCAAGATTCAATTCATGATTCATGATTCATGATTCAATTCATGATTCATTTCATGATTCATGATTCATGATTCAATTCATGATTCAATTCATGATTCAAATTATGATTCATAAATCATGATTCAATTCATGATTCATGATTCAAGATTCAATTCACGATTCATGATTCATGATTCAATTCATGATTAATGATTCATAATTCATGATTCATGATTCGATTCATAATTCATGATTCAATTTATGATTCATGATTCAATTCATGATTCATGATTCATGATTCAATTCACGATTCATGATTCATGATTCATGATTCAAGATTCATGAATCAATTCATGATTCATAGTTCAATTCATGATTTATGATTCATGATTCAATTCATGATTCATGATTCAATTCATGATTCATGATTCATGATTCATGATTCAATTCATGATTCATGATTCAATTCATGATTCATGATTCAATTCATGATTCATGATTCATGATTCAATTCATGATTCATGATTCATTTCATGATTCATTTCATGATTTATGATTCAATTCATGATTCATGATTCCTTTCATGATTCATGATTCATTTTATGATTCATGATTCAATTCATGATTCAATTCATGATTCATGTTTTATGATTTAATTCATGATTCATGATTTATTTCATGATTCATTTCATGATTCATGATTCAATTTATGATTCATGATTCAATTCATGATTCATGATTCATGATTCATGATTCATAATTCATTTTATGATTTATGATTCATGATTCAATTCATGATTTGTGATTCATGATTCGATTCATAATTCATGATTCTTAATTCAATTCATGATTTGTGATTCATGATTTGATTCATGATTCATGATTCGATTCATGATTCTTGATTCGAATCATGATTCATGATTTGATTCATAATTCATGACTCGATTCATGATTCATGATTCAATTCATGATTCTTGATTCATTTAATAATTCTTTTCATGATTTATGATTCAATTCATGATTCATGATTCCTTTTATGATTTATGATTCATTTTATGATTCATGATTCATGATTCAATTCATGATTCTTGATTCATTTAATAATTCTTTTCATGATTTATGATTCAATTCATGATTCATGATTCCTTTCATGATTTATGATTCATTTTATGATTCATGATTCATGATTCAATTCATGATTTGTGAATCATGATTCGATTCATAATTCATGATTCATAATTCAATTCATGATTTGTGATTCATGATTCGATTCATGATTCCATTCATGATTCTTGATTCGAATCATGATTCATGATTCGATACATAATTCATGATTCATGATTCATGATTCGATTCATGATTCAAGATTCAATTCATGATTCATGATTCATGATTCAATTCATGATTCATTTCATGATTCATGATTCATGATTCAATTCATGATTCAATTCATGATTCAAATTATGATTCATAAATCATGATTCAATTCATGATTCATGATTCATGATTCAACTCACGATTCATGATTCATGATTCAATTCATGATTAATGATTCATAATTCATGATTCATGATTCGATTCATGATTCATGATTCAATTTATGATTCATGATTCAATTCATGATTCATGATTCATGATTCAATTCATGATTCAATTCATGATTCATGATTCATGATTCATGATTCAAGATTCATGAATCAATTCATGATTCATAGTTCAATTCATGATTTATGATTCATGATTCAAATTATGATTCATGATTCAATTCATGATTCATGATTCATGATTCATGATTCATGATTCAATTCATGATTCATGATTCAATTCATGATTCATGATTCAATTCATGATTCATGATTCATGATTCATGATTCATGATTCATGATTCAATTCATGATTCATGATTCAATTCATGATTCATGATTCAATTCATGATTCATGATTCATTTCATGATTCATTTCATGATTTATGATTCAATTCATGATTCATGATTCCTTTCATGATTCATGATTCATTTTATGATTCATGATTCAATTCATTATTCATGATTCAATTCATGAATCATTATTCATGATTCATGATTCGATTCATTATTCATGATTCAATTCGTGATTCACAATTCATTTTATGATTTATGATTCAATTCTTTATTGAAATCATGATTCATGATTTATTTCATGATTCATTTCATGATTCATGATTCAATTCATGATTCATGATTCAATTCATGATTCATGATTCATGTTTTAATTCATGATTCATGATTCATTTCATGATTTATGATTCAATTCATGATTTATGATTTATGATTCCATTCATGATTCATGATTCATTTTATGATTCATGATTCATGATTCGATTCATGATTCGATTCATGATTCTTGATTCGAATCATGATTCATGATTCGATTCATAATTCATGATTCATGATTCATGATTCGATTCATGATTCAAGATTCAATTCATGATTCATGATTCATGATTCAATTCATGATTCATGATTCATTTCATGATTCATGATTCAATTCATGATTCATGATTCAATTCACGATTCATGATTCATGATTCAATTCATGATTCATGATTCATGATTTGATTCATGATTCATGATTCAATTCATGATTCCTGATTCAATTCATGATTCAATTCATGATTCAATTCATGATTCATGATTCAATTCATGATTCATGATTCTTAATTCATGATTCAATTCATGATTCATGATTCGATTCATGATTCATGATTTGATTCATGATTCATGATTCGATTCATGATTCAATTCATGATTCATGATTCGATTCATGATTCATGATTCATTTCTTGATTCATGATTCATGATTCAATTCATGATTCATGATTTATTTCATGATTCATTTCATGATTCATGATTCAATTTATGATTCATGATTCAATTCATGATTCATGATTCATGATTCATGATTCATTTTATGATTCATGATTCATGATTCAATTCATGATTTGTGATTCATGATTCGATTCATAATTCATGATTCTTAATTCAATTCATGATTTGTGATTCATGATTTGATTCATGATTCATGATTCGATTCATGATTTTTGATTCGAATCATGATTCATGATTCAATTCATACTTCATGATTCGATTCATGATTCATGATTCAATTCATGATTCTTGATTCATTTAATAATACTTTTCATGATTTATGATTCAATTCATGATTCATGATTCCTTTCATGATTTATGATTCATTTTATGATTCATGATTCATGATTCAATTCATGAATTGTGATTCATGATTCGATTCATAATTCATGATTCATAATTCAATTCATGATTTGTGATTCATGATTCGATTCATGATTCCATTCATGATTCTTGATTCGAATCATGATTCATGATTCGATACATAATTCATGATTCATGATTCGATTCATGATTCAAGATTCAATTCATGATTCATGATTCATGATTCAATTCATGATTCATTTCATGATTCATGATTCATGATTCAATTCATGATTCAATTCATGATTCAAATTATGATTCATAAATCATGATTCAATTCATGATTCATGATTCATGATTCAATTCACGATTCATGATTCATGATTCAATTCATGATTAATGATTCATAATTCATGATTCATGATTAGATTCATGATTCATGATTCAATTCACGATTCATGATTCATGATTCAATTCATGATTAATGATTCATAATTCATGATTCATGATTAGATTCATGATTCATGATTCAATTTATGATTCATGATTCAATTCATGATTCATGATTCATGATTCAATTCATGATTCATGATTCATGATTCATGATTCAAGATTCATGAATCAATTCATGATTCATAGTTCAATTCATGATTTATGATTCATGATTCAATTCATGATTCATGATGCAATTCATGATTCATGATTCATGATTCATGATTCATGATTCATGATTCATGATTCATGATTCAATTCATGATTCATGATTCAATTCATGATTCATGATTCATGATTCATGATTCATGATTCAATTCATGATTCATGATTCAATTCATGATTCATGATTCATTTCATGATTCATTTCATGATTTATGATTCAATTCATGATTCATGATTCCTTTCATGATTCATGATTCATTTTATAATTCATGATTCATTTTATGATTCATGATTCATGATTCAATTCATGATTTGTAAATCATGATTCGATTCATAATTCATGATTCATAATTCAATTCATGATTTGTGATTCAGGATTCGATTCCTGATTCCATTCATGATTCTTGATTCGAATCATGATTCATGATTCGATACATAATTCATGATTCATGATTCATGATTCGATTCATGATTCAAGATTCAATTCATGATTCATGATTCATGATTCAATTCATGATTCATTTCATGATTCATGATTCATGATTCAATTCATGATTCAATTCTTGATTCAAATTATGATTCATAAATCATGATTCAATTCATGATTCATGATTCATGATTCAATTCACGATTCATGATTCATGATTCAATTCATAATTCATGATTCATGATTCGATTCATGATTCATGATTCAATTCATAATTCATGATTCAATTCATGATTCATGATTCATGATTCAATTCATGATTCATGATTCATGATTCATGATTCAAGATTCATGATTCAATTCATGATTCATAATTCAATTCATGATTCATGATTCATGATTCAATTCATGATTCATGATTCAATTCATGATTCATGATTCAATTAATGATTCATGATTCAATTCATGATTCATGATTCAATTCATGATTCATGTTTTATGATTCAATTCATGATTCATGATTTATTTCATGATTCAATTCATGGTACATGAATCTTGATTCAATTCATGATTTATTTCATGATTCTTGATTCATGATTCAATTCATGATTCGTGATTTAATTCATGATTCATTATTCATGATTCATGATTAGATTCATGATTCATGATTCAATTCGTGATTCATGATTTAATTCATGATTCAAATTATGATTCATAAATCATGATTCAATTCATGATTCATGATTCATGATTCAATTCACGATTCATGATTCATGATTCAATTCATGATTAATGATTCATAATTCATGATTCATGATTCGATTCATGATTCATGATTCAATTTATGATTCATGATTCAATTCATGATTCATGAATCATGATTCAATTCATGATTTATGATTCATGATTCAAGATTCATGAATCAATTCATGATTCATAGTTCAATTCATGATTTATGATTCATGATTCAATTCATGATTCATAGTTCAATTCATGATTCATGATTTATGATTCATGATTCATGATTCAATTCATGATTCAAGATTCAATTCATGATTCATGATTCAATTCATGATTCATGATTCATGATTCATGATTCATGATTCAATTCATGATTCATGATTCTATTCATGATTCATGATTCATTTTATGATTCATGATTCAATTCATGATTCAATTCATGATTCATGTTTTATGATTTAATTCATGATTCATGATTTATTTCATGATTCATTTCATGATTCATGATTCAATTTATGATTCATGATTCAATTCATGATTCATGATTCATGATTCATGATTCATGATTCATTTTATGATTCATGATTCATGATTCAATTCATGATTTGTGATTCATGATTTGATTCATGATTCATGATTCGATTCATGATTCTTGATTCGAATCATGATTCATGATTCGATTCATAATTCATGATTCGATTCATGATTCATGATTCAATTCATGATTCTTGATTCATTTAATAATTCTTTTCATGATTTATGATTCAATTCATGATTCATGATTCCTTTCATGATTTATGATTCATTTTATGAATCATGATTCATGATTCAATTCATGATTTGTGATTCATGATTCGATTCATAATTCATGATTCATAATTCAATTCATGATTTGTGATTCATGATTCGATTCATGATTCCATTCATGATTCTTGATTCGAATCATGATTCATGATTCGATACATAATTCATGATTCATGATTCATGATTCGATTCATGATTCAAGATTCAATTCATGATTCATGATTCATGATTCGATTCATGATTCCATTCATGATTCTTGATTCGAATCATGATTCATGATTCGATACATAATTCATGATTCATGATTCATGATTCGATTCATGATTCAAGATTCAATTCATGATTCATGATTCATGATTCAATTCATGATTCAATTTATGATTCAAATTATGATTCATAAATCATGATTCAATTCATGATTCATGATTCATGATTCAATTCACGATTCATGATTCATGATTCAATTCATGATTAATGATTCATAATTCATGATTCATGATTCGATTCATGATTCATGATTCAATTTATGATTCATGATTCAATTCATGATTCATGATTCATGATTCAATTCATGATTCATGATTCATGATACATGATTCAAGATTCATGAATCAATTCATGATTCATAGTTCAATTCATGATTCATGATTCATGATTCATGATTCAATTCATGATTCATGATTCAATTCATGATTCATGATTCAACTCATGAATCATGATTCATGATTCATGATTCATGATTCAATTCATGATTCATGATTCAATTCATGATTCATGATTCAATTCATGATTCATGATTCATTTCATGATTCATTTCATGATTTATGATTCAATTCATGATTCATGATTCCTTTCATGATTCATGATTCATTTTATGATTCATGATTCAATTCATGATTAATGATTCAGTTCATGAATCATTATTCATGATTCATGATTCGATTCATTATTCATGATTCAATTCGTGATTCATGATTCGATTGATGATTCATGATTCAATTCATGATTCATGATTCAATTCATGATTCATGATTCATGTTTTAATTCATGATTCATGATTCATTTCATGATTTATGATTCAATTCATGATTTATGATTTATGATTCCATTCATGATTCATGATTCATTTTATGATTCATGATTCATGATTCGATTCATGATTCGATTCATGATTCTTGTTTCCAATCATGATTCATGATTCGATTCATAATTCATGATTCATGATTCGATTCATGATTCAAGATTCAATTCATGATTCATGATTCAATTCATGATTCATGATTAATTTCATGATTCATGATTCATGATTAATTTCATGATTCATGATTCATGATTCAATTCATGATTCATGATTCAATTCACGATTCATGATTCATGATTCAATACATGATTCATGATTCATGATTTGATTCATGATTCATGATTCAATTCATGATTCCTGATTCAATTCATGATTCAATTCATGATTCAATTTATGATTCATGATTCTTAATTCATGATTCAATTCATGATTCATGATTCGATTCATGATTCATGATTTGATTCATGATTCATGATTTGATTCATGATTCATGATTCGATTCATGATTCAATTCATGATTCATGATTCGATTCATGATTCATGATTCATTTCTTGATTCATGATTCATAATTTGATTTATGATTCATGATTCGATTCATGATTCAATTCATGATTCATGATTCGATTCATGATTCATGATTCATTTCTTGATTCATGATTCATGATTCAATTCATGATTCATGATTCATGATTCAATTCATGATTCATGTTTTATGATTTAATTCATGATTCATGATTTATTTCATGATTCATTTCATGATTCATGATTCAAATTATGATTCATGATTCAATTCATGATTCATGATTCATGATTCATGATTCATTTTATGATTCATGATTCATGATTCAATTCATGATTTGTGATTCATGATTCGATTCATAATTCATGATTCTTAATTGAATTCATGATTTGTGATTCATGATTTGATTCATGATTCATGATTCGATTCATGATTCTTGATTCGAATCATGATTCATGATTCGATTCATAATTCATGATTCGATTCATGATTCATGATTCAATTCATGATTCTTGATTCATTTAATAATTCTTTTCATTATTTATGATTCAATTCATGATTCATGATTCCTTTCATGATTTATGATTCATTTTATGATTCATGATTCATGATTCAATTCATGATTTGTGATTCATGATTCGATTCATAATTCATGATTCATAATTCAATTCATGATTTGTGATTCATGATTCGATTCATGATTCCATTCATGATTCTTGATTCGAATCATGATTCATGATTCGATACATAATTCATGATTCATGATTCATGATTCGATTCATGATTCAAGATTCAATTCATGATTCATGATTCATGATTCAATTCATGATTCATTTCATGATTCATGATTCATGATTCAAATTATGATTCATAAATCATGATTCAATTCATGATTCTTGATTCATGATTCAATTCACGATTCATGATTCATGATTCAATTCATGATTCAAGATTCAATTCATGATTCATGATTCATGATTCAATTCATGATTCATGATTAATTTCATGATTCATGATTTATGATTCAATTCATGATTCATGATTCAATTCACGATTCATGATTCATAATTTAATTCATGATTCATGATTCATGATTCAATTCATGATTCCTGATTCAATTCATGATTCAATTCATGATTCAATTCATGATTCATGATTCAATTCATGATTCATGATTCTTAATTCATGATTCAATTCATGATTCATGATTCGATTCATGATTCATGATTTGATTCATGATTCATGATTCGATTCATGATTCAATTCATGATTCATGATTCGATTCATGATTCATGATTCATTTCTTGATTCATGATTCATGATTCAATTCATGATTCATGATTCATGATTCAATTCATAATTCATGTTTTATGATTTAATTCATGATTCATGATTTATTTCATGATTCATTTCATGATTCATGATTCAATTTATGATTCATGATTCAATTCATGATTCATGATTCATGATTCATGATTCATTTTATGATTCATGATTCATGATTCAATTCATGATTTGTGATTCATGATTCGATTCATAATTCATGATTCTTAATTCAATTCATGATTTGTGATTCATGATTTGATTCATGATTCATGATTCGATTCATGATTCTTGATTCGAATCATGATTCATGATTCGATTCATAATTCATGATTCGATTCATGATTCATGATTCAATTCATGATTCTTGATTCATTTAATAATTCTTTTCATGATTTATGATTCAATTCATGATTCATGATTCCTTTCATGATTTATGATTCATTTTATGATTCATGATTCATGATTCAATTCATGATTTGTGATTCATGATTCGATTCATAATTCATGATTCATAATTCAATTCATGATTTGTGATTCATGATTCGATTCATGATTCCATTCATGATTCTTGATTCGAATCATGATTCATGATTCGATACATAATTCATGATTCATGATTCATGATTCGATTCATGATTCAAGATTCAATTCATGATTCATGATTCATGATTCAATTCATGATTCATTTCATGATTCATGATTCATGATTCAATTCATGATTCAATTCATGATTCAAATTATGATTCATAAATCATGATTCAATTCATGATTCATGATTCATGATTCAATTCACGATTCATGATTCATGATTCAATTCATGATTCATGATTCAATTCATGATTAATGATTCATAATTTATGATTCATGATTCGATTCATGATTCATGATTCAATTTATGATTCATGATTCAATTCATGATTCATGATTCATGATTCAATTCATGATTCATGATTCATGATTCAAGATTCATGAATCAATTCATGATTCATAGTTCAATTCATGATTTATGATTCATGATTCAATTCATGATTCATGATTCAATTCATGATTCATGATTCATGATTCATGATTCATGATTCAATTTATGATTCATGATTCAATTCATGATTCATGATTCAATTCATGATTCATGATTCAATTCATGATTCATGATTCATGATTCATGATTCAATTTATGATTCATGATTCAATTCATGATTCATGATTCAATTCATGATTCATGATTCAATTCATGATTCATGATTCAATTCATGATTCATGATTCATTTCATGATTCATTTCATGATTTATGATTCAATTCATGATTCATGATTCCTTTCATGATTCATGATTCATTTTATGATTCATGATTCATTTTATGATTCATGATTCATGATTCAATTCATGATTTGTGATTCATGATTCGATTCATAATTCATGATTCATAATTCAATTCATGATTTGTGATTCATGATTCGATTCCTGATTCCATTCATGATTCTTGATTCGAATCATGATTCATGATTCGATACATAATTCATGATTCATGATTCATGATTCGATTCATGATTCAAGATTCAATTCATGATTCATGTTTAATGATTCAATTCATGATTCATTTCATGATTCATGATTCATGATTCAATTCATGATTCAAATTATGATTCATAAATCATGATTCAATTTATGATTCATGATTCATGATTCAATTCACGATTCATGATTCATGATTCAATTCATAATTCATGATTCATGATTCGATTCATGATTCATGATTCAATTCATGATTCATAATTCAATTCATGATTCATGATTCATGATTCATGATTCATTATTCAATTCATGATTCATGATTCAATTCATGATTCATTATTCATGATTCATGATTCAATTAATGATTCATGATTCAATTCATGATTCATGATTCAATTCATGATTCATGTTTTATGATTCAATTCATGATTCATGATTTTTTTCATGATTCAATTCATGGTACATGAATCTTGATTCAATTCATGATTTATTTCATGATTCTTGATTCATGATTCAATTCATGATTCGTGATTTAATTCATGATTCATTATTCATGATTCATGATTCGATTCATGATTCATGATTCAATTCGTGATTCATGATTCATTTCATGATTTATGATTCAATTCTTGATTCAAATCATGATTCATGATTTATTTAATGATTCATTTCATGATTCTTGATTCATGATTCAATTCATGATTCAATTCATGATTCGTGATTCAATTCATGATTCATTATTCATGATTCTTGATTCGAATCATGATTCATGATTCCATTCATGATTCAAGATTCAATTCATGATTCATGATTCATGATTCAATTCATGATTCATTTCATGATTCATGATTCATGATTCAATTCATGATTCAATTCATGATTCTAATTATGATTCATAAATCATGATTCAATTCATGATTCATGATTCAATTCACGATTCATGATTCATGATTCAATTTATAATTCATGATTCATGATTCGATTCATAATTCATGATTCAATTCATGATTCATGATTCAATTCCTGATTCATGATTCAATTCATGATTCATGATTCATGATTCAATTCATGATTCATGATTCATGATTCAAGATTCATGATTCAATTCATGATTCATATTTCAATTCATAATTCATGATTCATGATTCAATTCATGATTCATGATTCAATTCATGATTCATGATTCATGATTCATGATTCAATTAATGATTCATGATTCAATTCATGATTCATGATTCAATTCATGATTCATGTTTTATGCTTCAATTCATGATTCATGATTTATTTCATGATTCAATTCATGGTACATGCATCTTGATGATTCTTGATTCCTGATTCATTTCATGATTCGTGATTCAATTCATGATTCATTATTCATTATTCATGATTCATGATTCGATTCATGATTCTTGATTCAATTCGTGATTCATGATTCAATTCATGATTCATGATTCATTTCATGATTTATGATTCAATTCTTGATTCAAATCATGATTCATGATTTATATAATGATTCATTTCATGATTCTTGATTCATGATTCAATTCATGATTCAATTCATGATTCGTGATTCGATTCATGATTCATGATTAAATTCGTGTTTCATGATTCATTTCATGATTCATTTCATGATTTATGATTCAATTTTTGATTCAAATCATGATTCATGATTTATTTCATGATTCATTTCATGATTCATGATTCAATTCATGATTCATGATTCAATTCATGATTCATGATTCATGGTTCATAATTCATGATTCATGGTTCATGATTCATGATTCAATTCATGATTCATTATTCGATTCATGATTCATGATTGATTTTTCAATTCATAATTCAAATCATGATTCATTTTATAATTCATAATTCATGATTCAATTCATGAATCAATTCATGATTTATGATTCAATTCATGATTCATGATTCAATTAATGATTCATGATTCTTGATTCAATTCATGATTCATGATTCATGATTCAATTCATGATTCATTTCATGATTCATGATTCATGATTCAATTCATGATTCAATTCATGATTCAAATTATGATTCATAAATCATGATTCAATTCATGATTCAAAATTCATGATTCAATTCACGATTCATGATTCATGATTCAATTCATGATTAATGATTCATAATTTATGATTCATGATTCGATTCATGATTCATGATTCAATTTATGATTCATGATTCAATTCATGATTCATGATTCATGATTCAATTCATGATTCATGATTCATGATTCATGATTCAAGATTCATGAATCAATTCATGATTCATAGTTCAATTCATGATTTATGATTCATGATTCAATTCATGATTCATGATTCAATTCATGATTCATGATTCAATTCATGATTCATGATTCATGATTCATGATTCATGATTCAATTTATGATTCATGATTCAATTCATGAATCATGATTCAATTCATGATTCATGATTCAATTCATGATTCATGATTCATGATTCATGATTCATGATTCAATTTATGATTCATGATTCAATTCATGATTCATGATTCAATTCATGATTCATGATTCATTTCATGATTCATTTCATGATTTATGATTCAATTCATGATTCATGATTCCTTTCATGATTCATGATTCATTTTATGATTCATGATTCATTTTATGATTCATGATTCATGATTCAATTCATGATTTGTGATTCATGATTCGATTCATAATTCATGATTCATACTTCAATTCATGATTTGTGATTCATGATTCGATTCCTGATTCCATTCATGATTCTTGATTCGAATCATGATTCATGATTCGATACATAATTCATGATTCATGATTCATGATTCGATTCATGATTCAAGATTCAATTCATGATTCATGTTTTATGATTCAATTCATGATTCATTTCATGATTCATGATTCATGATTCAATTCATGATTCAAATTATGATTCATGATTCGATTCATGATTCAAGATTCAATTCATGATTCATGTTTTATGATTCAATTCATGATTCATTTCATGATTCATGATTCATGATTCAATTCATGATTCAAATTATGATTCATAAATCATGATTCAATTCATGATTCATGATTCATGATTCAATTCACGATTCATGATTCATGATTCAATTCATAATTCATGATTCATGATTCGATTCATGATTCATGATTCAATTCATGATTCATGATTCAATTCATGATTCATGATTCATGATTCAATTCATGATTCATAATTCAATTCATGATTCATGATTCATGATTCATTATTCAATTCATGATTCATGATTCAATTCATGATTCATTATTCATGATTCATGATTCAATTAATGATTCATGATTCAATTCATGATTCATGATTCAATTCATGATTCATGTTTTATGATTCAATTCATGATTCATGATTTTTTTCATGATTCAATTCATGGTACATGAATCTTGATTCAATTCATGATTTATTTCATGATTCATGATTCATGATTCGATTCATGATTCATGATTCAATTCGTGATTCATGATTCAATTCATGATTCATGATTCATTTCATGATTTATGATTCAATTCTTGATTCAAATCATGATTCATGATTTATTTAATGATTCATTTCATGATTCTTGATTCATGATTCAATTCATGATTCGTGATTCAATTCATGATTCATTATTCATGATTCTTGATTCGAATCATGATTCATGATTCCATTCATGATTCAAGATTCAATTCATGATTCATGATTCATGATTCAATTCATGATTCATTTCATGATTCATGATTCATGATTCAATTCATGATTCAATTCATGATTCAAATTATGATTCATAAATCATGATTCAATTCATGATTCATGATTCAATTCACGATTCATGATTCATGATTCAATTTATAATTCATGATTCATGATTCGATTCATAATTCATGATTCAATTCATGATTCATGATTCAATTCCTGATTCATGATTCAATTCATGATTCATGATTCATGATTCAATTCATGATTCATGATTCATGATTCAAGATTCATGATTCAATTCATGATTCATAATTCAATTCATAATTCATGATTCATGATTCAATTCATGATTCATGATTCAATTCATGATTCATGATTCATGATTCATGATTCATGATTCAATTAATGATTCATGATTCAATTCATGATTCATGATTCAATTCATGATTCATGTTTTATGATTCAATTCATGATTCATGATTTATTTCATGATTCAATTCATGGTACATGAATCTTGATGATTCTTGATTCCTGATTCATTTCATGATTCGTGATTCAATTCATGATTCATTATTCATTATTCATGATTCATGATTCGATTCATGATTCTTGATTCAATTCGTGATTCATGATTCAATTCATGATTCATGATTCATTTCATGATTTATGATTCAATTCTTGATTCAAATCATGATTCATGATTTATTTAATGATTCATTTCATGATTCTTGATTCATGATTCAATTCATGATTCACTTCATGATTCGTGATTCGATTCATGATTCATGATTCAATTCGTGTTTCATGATTCATTTCATGATTCATTTCATGATTTATGATTCAATTTTTGATTC
The DNA here is from genome assembly GCA_036250195.1 of Mixophyes australis. Lineage (NCBI taxonomy): Eukaryota > Metazoa > Chordata > Amphibia > Anura > Limnodynastidae > Mixophyes > Mixophyes australis. The sequence continues at coordinate 251,247,065 of JAVHZZ010000004.1, read as the reverse complement.
AAATCATGATTCATGATTTATTTCATGATTCATTTCATGATTCATGATTCAATTCATGATTCATGATTCAATTCATGATTCATGATTCATGGTTCATAATTCATGATTCATGGTTCATGATTCATGATTCAATTCATGATTCATTATTCGATTCATGATTCATGATTGATTTTTCAATTCATAATTCAAATCATGATTCATTTTATAATTCATAATTCATGATTCAATTCATGAATCAATTCATGATTTATGATTCAATTCATGATTCATGACTCAATTAATGATTCATGATTCGTGATTCAATTCATGATTCATGATTCATGATTCAATTCATGATTCATGAATCATGATTCGATTTATGATTCATGTTTCAATTCATGATTCAATTCTTGGTTCAATTCATAATTTAATTCATGATTCATGATTCAATGCATGATTCATGATTCATGATTCGATTCATGATTCATGTTTCAATTCATGATTCAATTCATGATTCATGATTCAATTCATGATTCATGATTCATTATTCATGATTCATGATTCAATTCATGAATCATGATTCGATTCATGATTCATGATTCAATTAATGATTCATGATTCAATTCATGATTCATTTCATGATTTATGATTCAATTCATGATTCATGATTCATGATTTCATTCATGATTCATGATTCATTTTATGATTCATGATTCATGATTTAATTCATGATTTGTGATTCATGATTCGATTCATAATTCATGAATCATAATTCAATTCATGATTTGTGATTCGAATCATGATTCATGATTCGATTTATAGTTCATGATTCATGATTCAATTCATAATTCAATTCAAGATTCATGATTTAATTCATGATTCATGATTCTTAATTCATGATTCAATTCATGAGTTATGATTCGATTCATGATTCATGATTCGATTCATGATTCATGATTCGATTCATGATTCAATTCATGATTCATGATTCATGATTCAATTCATGATTCATGATTCAAGATTCAATTCATGATTCATGATTCGATTCATGATTTATGATTCAATTCTTGATTCATGATTCATGATTCAATTCATTATTCATGATTCATGATTCAATTCATGATTCATGTTTATGATTTAATTCATGATTAATTATTTATTTCATGATTCAATTAATGGTTCATGAATCTTGATTCAATTCATGATTTATTTCATGATTCTTGATTCATGATTCAATTCATGATTCAATTCATGATTCATGATTCAATTCATGATTCATTATTCAATTCATGATTCATTATTCATGATTCATGATTCGATTCATGATTCATGATTCAATTCGTGATTCATGATTCATTTCATGATTTATAATTCAATTCTTGATTCAAATCATGATTCATGATTTATTTCATGATTCATTTTATGATTCATGATTCAATTTATGATTCATGATTCATGATTCATGATTCAATTCATGATTCATGATTCGATTCATGATTCATGATTCATTTTATGATTCATGATTCAATTCATGATTCATGATTCATGTTTTAATTCATGATTCATGATTCATTTCATGATTCATTTCATGATTTATGATTCAATTCTTGATTCAAATCATGATTCATGATTTATTTCATGATTCATTTTATGATTCATGATTCAATTCATGATTCATGATTCAATTCATGATTCATGATTCATGATTAATGATTCATGATTCAATTCATGATTTATGATTCGATTCATGATTCATGATTCAATTCATGATTCATGATTCAATGCATGATTCATGATACATGTTTTAATTCATGATTCATGATTCATTTCATGATTCATTTCATGATTTATGATTCAATTCATGATTCATGATTCATGATTCCATTCATGATTCATGATTCATTTTATGATTCATGATTCATGATTCAATTCATGATTTATGATTCATGATTCTATTCATAATTCATGATTCATAATTCAATTCATGATTTGTGATTCATGATTCAATTCATGATTCATGATTCGATTCATGATTCTTGATTCGAATCATGATTCATGATTCAATTCATGATTCGTGATTCGATTCATGATTCATGATTCAATTCGTGTTTCATGATTCATTTCATGATTCATTTCATGATTTATGATTCAATTTTTGATTCAAATCATGATTCATGATTTATTTCATGATTCATTTCATGATTCATGATTCAATTCATGATTCATGATTCAATTCATGATTCATGATTCAATTCATGATTCATGATTCATGGTTCATAATTCATGATTCATGGTTCATGATTCATGATTCAATTCATGATTCATTATTCGATTCATGATTCATGATTGATTTTTCAATTCATAATTCAAATCATGATTCATTTTATAATTCATAATTCATGATTCAATTCATGAATCAATTCATGATTTATGATTCAATTCATGATTCATGATTCAATTAATGATTCATGATTCTTGATTCAATTCATGATTCATGATTCATGATTCAATTCATGATTCATTTCATGATTCATGATTCATGATTCAATTCATGATTCAATTCATGATTCAAATTATGATTCATAAATCATGATTCAATTCATGATTCATGATTCATGATTCAATTCACGATTCATGATTCATGATTCAATTCATGATTAATGATTCATAATTTATGATTCATGATTCGATTCATGATTCATGATTCAATTTATGATTCATGATTCAATTCATGATTCATGATTCATGATTCAATTCATGATTCATGATTCATGATTCATGATTCAAGATTCATGAATCAATTCATGATTCATAGTTCAATTCATGATTTATGATTCATGATTCAATTCATGATTCATGATTCAATTCATGATTCATGATTCAATTCATGATTCATGATTCATGATTCATGATTCATGATTCAATTTATGATTCATGATTCAATTCATGATTCATGATTCAATTCATGATTCATGATTCAATTCATGATTCATGATTCATGATTCATGATTCATGATTCAATTTATGATTCATGATTCAATTCATGATTCATGATTCAATTCATGATTCATGATTCATTTCATGATTCATTTCATGATTTATGATTCAATTCATGATTCATGATTCCTTTCATGATTCATGATTCATTTTATGATTCATGATTCATTTTATGATTCATGATTCATGATTCAATTCATGATTTGTGATTCATGATTCGATTCATAATTCATGATTCATACTTCAATTCATGATTTGTGATTCATGATTCGATTCCTGATTCCATTCATGATTCTTGATTCGAATCATGATTCATGATTCGATACATAATTCATGATTCATGATTCATGATTCGATTCATGATTCAAGATTCAATTCATGATTCATGTTTTATGATTCAATTCATGATTCATTTCATGATTCATGATTCATGATTCAATTCATGATTCAAATTATGATTCATAAATCATGATTCAATTCATGATTCATGATTCATGATTCAATTCACGATTCATGATTCATGATTCAATTCATGATTAATGATTCATAATTTATGATTCATGATTCGATTCATGATTCATGATTCAATTTATGATTCATGATTCAATTCATGATTCATGATTCATGATTCAATTCATGATTCATGATTCATGATTCATGATTCAAGATTCATGAATCAATTCATGATTCATAGTTCAATTCATGATTTATGATTCATGATTCAATTCATGATTCATGATTCAATTCATGATTCATGATTCAATTCATGATTCATGATTCATGATTCATGATTCATGATTCAATTTATGATTCATGATTCAATTCATGATTCATGATTCAATTCATGATTCATGATTCAATTCATGATTCATGATTCATGATTCATGATTCATGATTCAATTTATGATTCATGATTCAATTCATGATTCATGATTCAATTCATGATTCATGATTCATTTCATGATTCATTTCATGATTTATGATTCAATTCATGATTCATGATTCCTTTCATGATTCATGATTCATTTTATGATTCATGATTCATTTTATGATTCATGATTCATGATTCAATTCATGATTTGTGATTCATGATTCGATTCATAATTCATGATTCATACTTCAATTCATGATTTGTGATTCATGATTCGATTCCTGATTCCATTCATGATTCTTGATTCGAATCATGATTCATGATTCGATACATAATTCATGATTCATGATTCATGATTCGATTCATGATTCAAGATTCAATTCATGATTCATGTTTTATGATTCAATTCATGATTCATTTCATGATTCATGATTCATGATTCAATTCATGATTCAAATTATGATTCATAAATCATGATTCAATTCATGATTCATGATTCATGATTCAATTCACGATTCATGATTCATGATTCAATTCATAATTCATGATTCATGATTCGATTCATGATTCATGATTCAATTCATGATTCATGATTCAATTCATGATTCATGATTCATGATTCAATTCATGATTCATAATTCAATTCATGATTCATGATTCATGATTCATGATTCATTATTCAATTCATGATTCATGATTCAATTCATGATTCATTATTCATGATTCATGATTCAATTAATGATTCATGATTCAATTCATGATTCATGATTCAATTCATGATTCATGTTTTATGATTCAATTCATGATTCATGATTTTTTTCATGATTCAATTCATGGTACATGAATCTTGATTCAATTCATGATTTATTTCATGATTCTTGATTCATGATTCAATTCATGATTCGTGATTTAATTCATGTTTCATTATTCATGATTCATGATTCGATTCATGATTCATGATTCAATTCGTGATTCATGATTCAATTCATGATTCATGATTCATTTCATGATTTATGATTCAATTCTTGATTCAAATCATGATTCATGATTTATTTAATGATTCATTTCATGATTCTTGATTCATGATTCAATTCATGATTCAATTCATGATTCGTGATTCAATTCATGATTCATTATTCATGATTCTTGATTCGAATCATGATTCATGATTCCATTCATGATTCAAGATTCAATTCATGATTCATGATTCATGATTCAATTCATGATTCATTTCATGATTCATGATTCATGATTCAATTCATGATTCAATTCATGATTCAAATTATGATTCATAAATCATGATTCAATTCATGATTCATGATTCAATTCACGATTCATGATTCATGATTCAATTTATAATTCATGATTCATGATTCGATTCATAATTCATGATTCAATTCATGATTCATGATTCAATTCCTGATTCATGATTCAATTCATGATTCATGATTCATGATTCAATTCATGATTCATGATTCATGATTCAAGATTCATGATTCAATTCATGATTCATAATTCAATTCATAATTCATGATTCATGATTCAATTCATGATTCATGATTCAATTCATGATTCATGATTCATGATTCATGATTCAATTAATGATTCATGATTCAATTCATGATTCATGATTCAATTCATGATTCATGTTTTATGATTCAATTCATGATTCATGATTTATTTCATGATTCAATTCATGGTACATGAATCTTGATGATTCTTGATTCCTGATTCATTTCATGATTCGTGATTCAATTCATGATTCATTATTCATTATTCATGATTCATGATTCGATTCATGATTCTTGATTCAATTCGTGATTCATGATTCAATTCATGATTCATGATTCATTTCATGATTTATGATTCAATTCTTGATTCAAATCATGATTCATGATTTATTTAATGATTCATTTCATGATTCTTGATTCATGATTCAATTCATGATTCAATTCATGATTCGTGATTCGATTCATGATTCATGATTCAATTCGTGTTTCATGATTCATTTCATGATTCATTTCATGATTTATGATTCAATTTTTGATTCAAATCATGATTCATGATTTATTTCATGATTCATTTCATGATTCATGATTCAATTCATGATTCATGATTCAATTCATGATTCATGATTCATGGTTCATAATTCATGATTCATGGTTCATGATTCATGATTCAATTCATGATTCATTATTCGATTCATGATTCATGATTGATTTTTCAATTCATAATTCAAATCATGATTCATTTTATAATTCATAATTCATAATTCAATTCATGAATCAATTCATGATTTATGATTCAATTCATGATTCATGATTCAATTAATGATTCATGATTCGTGATTCAATTCATGATTCATGATTCATGATTCAATTCATGATTCATGAATCATGATTCGATTTATGATTCATGTTTCAATTCATGATTCAATTCTTGGTTCAATTCATAATTTAATTCATGATTCATGATTCAATGCATGATTCATGATTCATGATTCGATTCATGATTCATGTTTCAATTCATGATTCAATTCATGATTCATGATTCAATTCATGATTCATGATTCATTATTCATGATTCATGATTCAATTCATGAATCATGATTCGATTCATGATTCATGATTCAATTAATGATTCATGATTCAATTCATGATTCATTTCATGATTTATGATTCAATTCATGATTCATGATTCATGATTTCATTCATGATTCATGATTCATTTTATGATTCATGATTCATGATTTAATTCATGATTTGTGATTCATGATTCGATTCATAATTCATGAATCATAATTCAATTCATGATTTGTGATTCGAATCATGATTCATGATTCGATTTATAGTTCATGATTCATGATTCAATTCATAATTCAATTCAAGATTCATGATTTAATTCATGATTCATGATTCTTAATTCATGATTCAATTCATGAGTTATGATTCGATTCATGATTCATGATTCGATTCATGATTCATGATTCGATTCATGATTCAATTCATGATTCATGATTCATGATTCAATTCATGATTCATGATTCAAGATTCAATTCATGATTCATGATTCGATTCATGATTTATGATTCAATTCTTGATTCATGATTCATGATTCAATTCATTATTCATGATTCATGATTCAATTCATGATTCATGTTTATGATTTAATTCATGATTAATTATTTATTTCATGATTCAATTAATGGTTCATGAATCTTGATTCAATTCATGATTTATTTCATGATTCTTGATTCATGATTCAATTCATGATTCAATTCATGATTCATGATTCAATTCATGATTCATTATTCAATTCATGATTCATTATTCATGATTCATGATTCGATTCATGATTCATGATTCAATTCGTGATTCATGATTCATTTCATGATTTATAATTCAATTCTTGATTCAAATCATGATTCATGATTTATTTCATAATTCATTTTATGATTCATGATTCAATTTATGATTCATGATTCATGATTCATGATTCAATTCATGATTCATGATTCGATTCATGATTCATGATTCATTTTATGATTCATGATTCAATTCATGATTCATGATTCATGTTTTAATTCATGATTCATGATTCATTTCATGATTTATGATTCAATTCTTGATTCAAATCATGATTCATGATTTATTTCATGATTCATTTTATGATTCATGATTCAATTCATGATTCATGATTCAATTCATGATTCATGATTCATGATTAATGATTCATGATTCAATTCATGATTTATGATTCGATTCATGATTCATGATTCAATTCATGATTCATGATTCAATGCATGATTTATGATACATGTTTTAATTCATGATTCATGATTCATTTCATGATTCATTTCATGATTTATGATTCAATTCATGATTCATGATTCATGATTCCATTCATGATTCATGATTCATTTTATGATTCATGATTCATGATTCAATTCATGATTTATGATTCATGATTCGATTCATAATTCATGATTCATAATTCAATTCATGATTTGTGATTCATGATTCAATTCATGATTCATGATTCGATTCATGATTCTTGATTCGAATCATGATTCATGATTCGATTCATAATTCATGATTCGATTCATGATTCAAGATTCAATTCATGATTCATGATTCATGATTCAATTCATGATTCAAATCATGATTCAAATTATGATTCATAATTCATGATTCAATTCATGATTCATGATTCATGAATTATGATTCAATTCATGATTCATGATTCAAGATTCGATTTATGATTCATGATTTAGTTCATGATTCATGATTCAATTCATGATTCATGATTCAATTCATGATTCATGATTCATGATTCAATTCATGATTCATGATTCATGAATCATGATTCAATTCATGATTCATGATTCATGATTCAATTCATGATTCATGAATCATGATTCGATTCATGATTCATGTTTCAATTCATGATTCATGAATCATGATTCGATTCATGATTCATGTTTCAATTCATGATTCAATTCTTGATTCAATTCATAATTAAATTCATGATTCATGATTAAATTCATGATTCATGATTCATGATTCAATGCATGATTCATGATTCATGATTCAATGCATGATTCATGATTCCTGATTCATGTTTGAATTCATGATTTAATTCATGATTCATTTTATGATTCATGATTCAATTCATGATTCATGATTCAATTCATGATTCTTGATTCAATTCATGATTCATGATACAATTCATGATTCATTATTCAATTTATGATTCATGATTCGATTCATGATTCATGATTCGATTTATGATTCATGATTCGATTCATGATTCAATTCATGATTCATGATTCATGATTCAATCCATGATTCATGATTTAATTAATGATTCATGATTCAATTCTTGATTCATGATTCAATTCATGATTCATGATTCTTAATTCATGATTCAATTCATGATTCATGATTCGATTCATGATTCATGATTCGATTCATGATTCATGATTCGATTCATGATTCAAATCATGATTCAAATTATAATTCATAATTCATGATTCAATTCATGATTCATGATTCATGATTCGATTCATGATTCATGATTCAAATCATGATTCAAATTATGATTCATAATTCATGATTCAATTCATGATTCATGATTCATGATTCAATTCATAATTCATGATTCATGATTCATGATTCAATTCAAGATTCATGATTCAAGATTCGATTTATGATTCATGATTCAATTCATGATTCATGATTCAATTCATGATTCATGATTCATGATTTGATTCATGATTCTTGATTCATAATTCAATTCATGATTCAATTCTTGATTCAATTCATATTTCAATTCATAATTCATGATTCAATTCATGATTCATGATTCATGATTCATGATTCAATTTATGATTCAATTAATGATTCATGATTCTTGATTCATGATTCAATTCATGATTCAATTCATGATTCATGATACATGATTCATGATTCGATTCATGATTCATAATTCATGATTAAATTCATGATTCATGATTCATGATTCAATCCATGATTCATGAATCATGATTCGATTTATGATTCATGTTTCAATTCATGATTCAATTCTTGATTCAATTCATAATTCAATTCATGATTCATGATTCATGATTCAATTCATGATTCATGAATCATGATTCGATTCATGATTCATGTTTCAATTCATGATTCAATTCTTGATTCAATTCATAATTCAATTCATGATTCAATTCATGATTCATGATTCGATTCCTGATTCATGATTGAATTCTTGATTCAGGATTCATGATTCAATTCATGATTCATGATTCATGATTCAATTCATGATTCATGTTTTATGATTCAATTCATGATTCATGATTTATTTCATGATTCAATTCATGGTTCATAAATCTTGATTCAATTCATGATTTATTTCATGATTCTTGATTCATGATTCAATTCATGATTCAATTCATGATTCATGATTCAATTCATGATTCATTATTCATGATTCATGATTCGATTCATGATTCATGATTCAAATCGTGATTTATGATTCATGATTCAATTCATGATTCATGATTCATTTCATAAATCATGATTCATGATTCAATTCATGATTCAATTCATGCTTCAATTTATGATTCATAATTCAAGATTCATGATTCAATTCATGATTCAATTCATGATTCATGATTCATGATTCAATTCATGATTCATGATTCGATTCATGATTCATGATTCAATTCATGATTCATGATTCAATTCATAATTCATGATTCATGATTCAATTCATGATTCATAATTCATTTCATGAATCATGATTCATGATTCATGATTCATGATTCAATTCATTATTCAATTTATGATTCATAATTCATGATTCATGATTCATGATTCATGATTCAATTCATGATTCATGAATCATGATTCGATTCATGATTCAATTCATGATTCAATTTATGATTCATAATTCATGATTCATGATTCATGATTCATGATTCAATTCATGATTCAATTCATGATTCATTATTCATGATTCAATTCATGATTCATGAATCATGATTCGATTCATGATTCATGATTCAATTCATGATTCATGAATCAATTCATGATTCATGATTCATGATTCATGATTCATGATTCAATTCATGATTCGTGATTCAATTCATGATTCATGATTCAATTCATGATTCATGATTCAATTCATGATTCATGATTCATTTCATGATTTATGATTCAATTCATGATTCCATTCATGATTCATGATTCATTTTATGATTCATGATTCATGATTTAATTCAGTATTTGTGATTAATGATTCGATTCATGATTCATAATTCATTTCATGAATCATGATTCATGATTCAATTCATGATTCAATTAATGATTCAATTTATGATTCATAATTCATGATTCATGATTCATGATTCAATTCATGATTCATGATTCATGATTCAATTCATGATTCATGAATCATGATTCGATTCATGATTCATGATTCAATTCATGATTCATGAATCAATTCATGATTCATGATTCATGATTCATGATTCATTTCATGATTTATGATTCAATTCATGATTCCATTCATGATTCATGATTCATTTTATGATTCATGATTCATGATTTAATTCAGTATTTGTGATTAATGATTCGATTCATGATTCATAATTCATTTCATGAATCATGATTCATGATTCAATTCATGATTCAATTCATGATTCATAATTCATGATTCAATTCATGATTCATGATTCATGATTCATTTCATGATTCATGATTCAATTCCTGATTCAATTCATGATTCAATTTATGATTCATAATTCATGATTCAATTCATGATTCATGATTCATGATTCATTTCATGATTCATTTCATGATTTATGATTCAATTCATGATTCATGATTCATGATTCCATTCATGATTCATGATTCATTTTATGATTCATGATTCATGATTTAATTCATGATTTGTGATTCATGATTCGATTCATAATTCATGATTTATAATTCAATTCAGTATTTCTGATTCATGATTCGATTCATGATTCATGATTCGATTCATGAGTCTTGATTCGAATCATGATTCTTGATTCGAATCATGATTCTTGATTCGAATCATGATTCATGATTCGGTTCATAATTCATGATTCATGAATCGATTCATGATTCAAGATTTATTTCATGATTTAATTCATGATTCATGTTTTAATTCATGATTCATAATTTAATTCATGATTCAATTCATGATTCATGATTCAATTCATGATTCATGATTCTTAATTCATGATTCGATTCATGATTCATGATTCGATTCATGATTCATGATTCGATTCATGATTCAATTCATGATTCATGATTCATGACTCAATTCATGATTCATGATTCGATTCATGATTCATGATTCAATTCTTGATTCATGATTCATGATTCAATTCATGATTCATGATTCATGATTCAATTCATGATTCATGATTTATGATTCAATTCATGATTCATGATTTATTTCATGATTCAATTCATGGTTCATGAATCTTGATTCAATTCATGATTTATTTCATGACTAATGATTCAATTCATGATTCGTTATCCATGATTTATGATTCGATTCATGATTCATGATTCATGATTCAATTCGTGATTCATTATTCAATTCTTGATTCAATTCATGATTCATGATTTATTTCATGATTCATTTCATTATTCATGATTGATGATTCAAATTATGATTCAGATCATGATTCATTTTATGATTCATAATTCATGATTCAATTCATGATTCAATCATGATTCATGATTCATGATTCAATTCATGAATAATGATTCAATTAATGATTCATGAATCTTTGTTCATGATTCAATTCATGATTCAATTCATGATTCATGATTCAATTCATGATTCATGATTCATGAATCATGATTCGATTCATGATTTATGATTCATGATTCAATTCGTGATTCATGATTCAATTCATGATTCATGATTCATTTCATGATTCATTTCATGATTTATGATTCAATTCTTGATTGAAATCATGATTCATGATTTATTTCATGATTCATTTCATGATTCATGATTCAATTCATGATTCATGATTCAATTCATGATTAATGATTCAATTCATGATTCATGATTCATGATTCATGATTCAATTCATGATTCGATTCATGATTCATGATTCGATTCATGATTCATGATGCAATTCATGATTCATGATTCAATTCATGATTCATGATTCATTTCATGATTCATGATTCATTCATGATTCATGATTCATTTTATGATTTATGATTCAATTCATGATTCATGATTTCATTCATGATTCATGATTCATTTTATGATTCATGACTTATAATTCAATTCATGATTTGAGATTCATGATTTGATTCATGATTCGATTCATGATTCTTGATTCGAATCATGATTCATGATTCGATTCATAATTCATAATTCATGATTCAATTCATGATTAATGATTCATTTCATGATTCATGATTCAATTTATGATTCAATTCATGATTCAATTTATGATTCATAATTCATGATTCAATTCATGATTCATGATTCATGATTCAATTCATGGGTCATGATTCATGATTCAGTTCATGATTCATGATTCATGATTCGCTTCATGATTCATGATTCAATTCATGATTCATTTCATGATTCATTTCATGATTCATTTCATGATTTATGATTCAATTCATGATTCATGATTCATGATACCATTCATAATTCATGATTCATTTTATGATTCATGATTCATGATTTAATTCATGATTTGGTATTCATGATTCGATTCATAATTCATGATTCATAATTCGATTCATGATTTGTGATTCATGATTCGATTCATGATTCATGATTCGATTCATGATTCGAATCATAATTCATGATTCGGTTCATAATTCATAATTCATGATTTGATTCATGATTCAAGATTCAATTCATGATTCATTATTCAATTCATGATTCATGATTCAATTCATGATTCATGATTCTTAATTCATGATTCAATTCATGATTCATGATTTGATTCATGATTCATGATTCGAATTATAATTCATGATTCGATTCGTGATTCGATTCATGATTCAATTCATGATTCATGATTCATGATTCAATTCATGATTCATGATTCGATTCATAATTCATTATTCAATTCTTGATTCATGATTCTTGATTCAATTCATGATTCATGATTCATGATTCAATTCATGATTCATGATTCATGATTCAATTCATGATTTAATTCATGATTCAATTTATGATTCATAATTCATGATTCAATTCATGATTTTTGATTCATGATTCAATTCATGATTCATGATTCATGATTCAATTCATTAATTATGATTCATGATTCGATTCATGATTCATGATTCAATTCATGATTCATGATTCAATTCATGATTTATGATTCATGATTCAATTCATGATTCATGATTCGATTCATGATTCATGACTCATGATTCATGATTTATGATTCAATTCATGATTCATGATTCAATTCATAATTCATGATTCATGATTCAATTCATGATTCATGATTCGATTCATGATTTATGTTTGAATTCATTATTCAATTCTTGATTCAATTCATAATTCAATTCATGACTCATGATTCAATTCATGATTCATGTTTCATGATTCAATGCATGATTCATGATTCAATGCATGATTCATGATTCATGATTTAATTCATGATTCATGAATCATGATTCGATTTATGATTCATGTTTCAATTCATGATTCAATTCTTGATTCAATTCATAATTCAATTCATGATTCATGATTCATGATTCAATTCATGATTCATGAATCATGATTCGATTCATGATTCATGTTTCAATTCATGATTCAATTCTTGATTCAATTCATAATTCAATTCATGATTCAGATCATGATTCATGATTCGATTCATGATTCATGATTCAATTCTTGATTCAGGATTCATGATTCAATTCATGATTCATGATTCATGATTCAATTCATGATTCATGTTTTATGATTCAATTCATGATTCATGATTCAATTCATGATTCAATTCATGATTCATGATTCAATTCATGATTCATTATTCATGATTCATGATTCGATTCATGATTCATGATTCAAATCGTGATTTATGATTCATGATTCAATTCATGATTCATGATTCATTTCATAAATCATGATTCATGATTCAATTCATGATTCAATTCATGCTTCAATTTATGATTCATAATTCAAGATTCATGATTCATTTCATGATTCAATTCATGATTCATGATTCAATTCATGATTCATGATTCATGATTCGATTCATGATTCATGATTCAATTCATGATTCATGATTCAATTCATAATTCATGATTCATGATTCAATTCATGATTCATAATTCATTTCATGAATCATGATTCATGATTTAATTCATGATTCAATTCATTATTCAATTTATGATTCATAATTCATGATTCATGATTCATGATTCATGATTCATGATTCAATTCATGATTCATGAATCATGATTCGATTCATGATTCAATTCATGATTCAATTTATGATTCATAATTCATGATTCATGATTCATGATTCATGATTCAATTCATGATTCAATTCATGATTCATTATTCATGATTGAATTCATGATTCATGAATCATGATTCGATTCATGATTCATGATTCAATTCATGATTCATGAATCAATTCATGATTCATGATTCATGATTCATGATTCATGATTCAATTCATGATTCATGATTCAATTCATGATTCATGATTCAATTCATGATTCATGATTCATTTCATGATTTATGATTCAATTCATGATTCCATTCATGATTCATGATTCATTTTATGATTCATGATTCATGATTTAATTCAGTATTTGTGATTAATGATTCGATTCATGATTCATAATTCATTTCATGAATCATGATTCATGATTCAATTCATGATTCAATTAATGATTCAATTTATGATTCATAATTCATGATTCATGATTCATGATTCAATTCATGATTCATGATTCATGATTCAATTCATGATTCATGAATCATGATTCGATTCATGATTCATGATTCAATTCATGATTCATGAATCAATTCATGATTCATGATTCATGATTCAATTCATGATTCATGATTCATTTCATGATTTATGATTCAATTCATGATTCCATTCATGATTCATGATTCATTTTATGATTCATGATTCATGATTTAATTCAGTATTTGTGATTAATGATTCGATTCATGATTCATAATTCATTTCATGAATCATGATTCATGATTCAATTCATGATTCAATTCATGATTCATAATTCATGATTCAATTCATGATTCATGATTCATGATTCATTTCATGATTCATTTCATGATTTATGATTCAATTCATAATTCATGATTCGATTCATAATTCATGATTCATGATTCGATTCATGATTCAAGATTCAATTCATGATTCATGATTCAATTCATGATTCATGATTCATTTCATGATTCATGATTCAATTCCTGATTCAATTCATGATTCAATTTATGATTCATAATTCATGATTCAATTCATGATTCATGATTCATGATTCATTTCATGATTCATTTCATGATTTATGATTCAATTCATGATTCATGATTCATGATTCCATTCATGATTCATGATTCATTTTATGATTCATGATTCATGATTTAATTCATGATTTGTGATTCATGATTCGATTCATAATTCATTATTTATAATTCAATTCAGTATTTCTGATTCATGATTCGATTCATGATTCATGATTCGATTCATGAGTCTTGATTCGAATCATGATTCTTGATTCGAATCATGATTCATGATTCGGTTCATAATTCATGATTCATGAATCGATTCATGATTCAAGATTTATTTCATGATTCATGATTCATGATTCAATTCATAATTCATGTTTTAAATCATGATTTAATTCATGATTCATGTTTTAATTCATGATTCATAATTTAATTTATGATTCAATTCATGATTCATGATTCAATTCATGATTCATGATTCTTAATTCATGATTCGATTCATGATTCATGATTCGATTCATGATTCATGATTCGATTCATGATTCATGATTCGATTCATGATTCAATTCATGATTCATGATTCAATTCATGATTCATGATTCGATTCATGATTCATGATTCAATTCTTGATTCATGATTCATGATTCAATTCATGATTAATGATTCATGATTCAATTCATGATTCATGATTTATGATTCAATTCATGATTCATGATTTATTTCATGATTCAATTCATGGTTCATGAATCTTGATTCAATTCATGATTTATTTCATGACTAATGATTCAATTCATGATTCGTTATCCATGATTTATGATTCGATTCATGATTCATGATTCATGATTCAATTCGTGATTCATTATTCAATTCTTGATTCAATTCATGATTCATGATTTATTTCATGATTCATTTCATTATTCATGATTGATGATTCAAGTTATGATTCAGATCATGATTCATTTTATGATTCATAATTCATGATTCAATTCATGATTCAATCATGATTCATGATTCATGATTCAATTCATGAATAATGATTCAATTAATGATTCATGATTCTTTGTTCATGATTCAATTCATGATTCAATTCATGATTCATGATTCAATTCATGATTCATGATTCATGAATCATGATTCGATTCATGATTTATGATTCATGATTCAATTCGTGATTCATGATTCAATTCATGATTCATGATTCAATTCATGATTAATGATTCAATTCATGATTCATGATTCATGATTCAATTCATGATTTGATTCATGATTCATGATGCAATTCATGATTCATGATTCAATTCATGATTCATGATTCATTTCATGATTCATGATTCATTCATGATTCATGATTCATTTTATGATTTATGATTCAATTCATGATTCATGATTTCATTCATGATTCATGATTCATTTTATGATTCATGACTTATAATTCAATTCATGATTTGAGATTCATGATTTGATTCATGATTCGATTCATGATTCTTGATTCGAATCATGATTCATGATTCGATTCATAATTCATGATTCATGATTCAATTCATGATTAATGATTCATTTCATGATTCATGATTCAATTTATGATTCAATTCATGATTCAATTTATGATTCATAATTCATGATTCAATTCATGATTCATGATTCATGATTCAATTCATGGGTCATGATTCATGATTCAATTCATGATTCATGATTCATGATTCGCTTCATGATTCATGATTCAATTCATGATTCATTTCATGATTCATTTCATGATTCATTTCATGATTTATGATTCAATTCATGATTCATGATTCATGATTCCATTCATAATTCATGATTCATTTTATGATTCATGATTCATGATTTAATTCATGATTTGGTATTCATGATTCAATTCATAATTCATGATTCATAATTCGATTCATGATTTCTGATTCATGATTCGATTCATGATTCATGATTCGATTCATGATTCGAATCATAATTCATGATTCGGTTCATAATTCATGATTTGATTCATGATTCAAGATTCAATTCATGATTCATTATTCAATTCATGATTCATGATTCAATTCATGATTCATGATTCTTAATTCATGATTCAATTCATGATTCATGATTTGATTCATGATTCATGATTCGAATTATGATTCATGATTCGATTCATGATTCGATTCATGATTCAATTCATGATTCATGATTCATGATTCAATTCATGATTCATGATTCGATTCATAATTCATTATTCAATTCTTGATTCATGATTCTTGATTCAATTCATGATTCATGATTCATGATTTAATTCATGATTCATGATTCATGATTCAATTCATGATTTAATTCATGATTCAATTTATAATTCATAATTCATGATTCAATTCATGATTTTTGATTCATGATTCAATTCTTGATTCATGATTCATGATTCAATTCATTAATTATGATTCATGATTCGATTCATGATTCATGATTCAATTCATGATTCATGATTCAATTCATGATTTATGATTCATGATTCAATTCATGATTCAGGATTCGATTCATGATTCATGACTCATGATTCATGATTTCTGATTCAATTCATGATTCATGATTCAATTCATAATTCATGATTCATGATTCAATTCATGATTCATGATTCGATTCATGATTTATGTTTGAATTCATTATTCAATTCTCGATTCAATTCATAATTCAATTCATGACTCATGATTCAATTCATGATTCATGTTTCATGATTCAATGCATGATTCATGATTCAATGCATGATTCATGATACATGATTCAATTTATGATTCATGATTCAATTCATGATTCTTGATTCAAATCATGATTCATGATTCGATTCATAATTCATGATTCGATTCATAATTCATGATTCAAGATTCAATTCATGATTCATGATTCAATTCATGATTCATGATTAATTTCATGATTCATGATTCAATTCCTGATTCAATTCGTAATTAATTTCATGATTCACTTCATGATTTATGATTCAATTCATGATTCATGATTTATGATTCATGATTCCATTCATGATTCATTTTATGATTCATGATTCATGATTCAATTCATGATTTCTGATTCATGATTCGATTCATAGATCATGATTCATAATTCAATTCATGATTTGTGATTCATGATCTGATTCATAATTCATGATTCGATTCATAATTCATGATTCATGATTCAATTCATGATTTAATTCATGATTCAATTTATGATTCATAATTCATGATTCAATTCATGATTTTCGATTCATGATTCAATGCATGATTCATGATTCATGATTCAATGCATGATTCATGATTCATAATTCGATACATGATTCATGTTTGAATTCATAATTCGATTTATGATTCATGATTCAATTCATGATTCATGATTCAATTCATGATTCATGATTCATGATTATATTTATGATTCATTAATCATGATTCAATTCATGATTCATGTTTCAATTCATAATTGGATTTATGATTCATCATTCAATTCATGATTGATGGTTCATCATTCAATTCATGATTCATAATTCAATTCGTGATTCACGATTCATGATTCATGATTCATGATTCATGATTCATTTCATGACTCATTTCTTTATTCATGATTCATGATTCAATTCATGATTCATAATTCATGTCATGATTCATGATTCAATTCATGATTCATGATTCATGATTCAATTCATGATTTAATTCATGATTCAATTTATGATTCATAATTCATGATTCAATTCATGATTTTTGATTCATGATTCAATTCATGATTCATGATTCTATTCATTATTAATGATTCATGATTCGATTCATGATTCATGATTCAATTCATGATTCATAATTCAATTCATGATTTATGATTCATGATTCAATTCATGATTCATGATTCGATTCATGATTCATGATTCATGATTCATGATTCAATTTATGATTCATGATTCAATTCATAATTCATGATTCATGATTCAATTCATGATTCATGATTCGATTCATGATTCATGTTTGAATTCATTATTCAATTCTTGATTCAATTCATAATTCAATTCATGATTCATGATTCAATTCATGATTCATGATTCATGATTCGATGCATGATTCATGATTCATGATTCAATGCATGATTCATGATACATGATTCAATTCATGATTCATGTTTCAATTCATGATTCTTGATTCGAATCATGATTCATGATTCATTTCATGATTTATGATTCAATTCCTGATTCAATTCGTGATTAATTTCATGATTTATGATTCAATTCATGATTCATGATTTATGATTCATGATTCCATTCATGATTCATGATTCATTTTATGATTCATGATTCATGATTCAATTCATGATTCATGATTCAATTCATGATTCATTATTCAATTCATGATTCATGATTTATGATTCATGATTCATGATTCAATTCATGATTCATGATTTGATTCAGGATTCATGATTCATGATTCAATTCATGATTCATGATTCAATTCATGATTCATGATTCAATTCATGATTCATGATTCAATTCTTGATTCATGATTCAATTCATGATTTGTGATTCATGATTCGCTTCATAATTCATGATTCATAATTTAATTCATGATTTGTGATTCATGATTCGATTCATGATTCATGATTCGATTCATGACTCTTGATTCGAATCATGATTCATGATTCGATTCATAATTCATGATTCGATTCATAATTCATGATTCATGATTCGATTCATGATTCAAGATTCAATTCATGATTCATGATTCATGATTCAATTCATGATTCATGATTCATTTCATGATTCATGATTCAATTCATGATTCATGATTCAATTCTTGATTCATGATTCAATTCATGATTCATGATTCAATTCATGATTCATGATTCAATTCATGATTCATGATTCAATTCTTGATTCATGATTCAATTCATGATTCATGATTCATTTCATGATTTATGATTCAATTCATGATTTGTGATTCATGATTCGCTTCATAATTCATGATTCATAATTTAATTCATGATTTGTGATTCATGATTCGATTCATGATTCATGATTCGATTCATGACTCTTGATTCGAATCATGATTCATGATTCGATTCATAATTCATGATTCGATTCATAATTCATGATTCATGATTCGATTCATGATTCAAGATTCAATTCATGATTCATGATTCAATTCATGATTCATGATTCATTTCATGATTCATGATTCAATTCCTGATTCAATTCATGATTCAATTTATGATTCATAATTCATGATTCAATTCATGATTCATGATTCATGATTCATTTCATGATTCATTTCATGATTTATGATTCAATTCATGATTCATGATTCATGATTCCATTCATGATTCATGATTCATTTTATGATTCATGATTCATGATTCAATTCATGATTTATGATTCATGATTCATGATTCAATTCATGATTCATGAATTGATTCAGGATTCATGATTCAATTCATGATTTATGATTCATGATTAATTTCATGATTTATGATTCAATTCATGATTTGTGATTCATGATTCGATTCATAATTCATGATTCATAATTTAATTCATGATTTGTGATTCATGATTCGATTCATGATTCGATTCATGACTCTTGATTCGAATCATGATTCATGATTCGATTCATAATTTATGATTCGATTCATAATTCATGATTCATGATTCGATTAATGATTCAAGATTCAATTCATGATTCATGATTGATGATTCAATTCATGATTCATGATTGATGATTCAATTCATGATTCATGATTCATGATTCGATTCATGATTCATGATTCAATTCATTATTCATTTCATGATTCATGATTCAATTCATGATTCATGATTCAATTCATGATTCATGATTCATGATTCAATTTATGATTCATTAATCATGATTCGATTCATGATTCATGTTTCAATTCACAATTGGATTTATGATTCATCATTCAATTCATGATTGATGATTCATGATTCAATTCGTGATTCATGATTCATGATTCATGATTCATGATTCGTTTCAAGACTCATTTCTTGATTCATGATTCATGATTCAATTCATGATTCATAATTCAATTCGTGATTCATGATTCATGATTCATGATTCATGATTCATGATTCATTTCATGACTCATTTCTTTATTCATGATTCATGATTCAATTCATGATTCATAATTCATGTCATGATTCATGATTCAATTCATGATTCATGATTCAATTCATGATTTAATTCATGATTCAATTTATGATTCATAATTCATGATTCAATTCATGATTTTTGATTCATGATTCAATTCATGATTCATGATTCAATTCATTATTCATGATTCATGATTCGATTCATGATTCATGATTCAATTCATGATTCATGATTCAATTCATGATTTATGATTCATGATTCAATTCATGATTCATGATTCGATTCATGATTCATGATTCATGATTCATGATTCAATTTATGATTCATGATTCAATTCATAATTCATGATTCATGATTCAATTATTGATTCATGATTCGATTTATGATTCATGTTTGAATTCATTATTCAATTCTTGATTCAATTCATAATTCAATTCATTATTCATGATTCAATTCATGATTCATGATTCTTGATTCTATGCATGATTCATGATTCAATGCATGATTCATGATACATGATTCAATTCATGATTCATGTTTCAATTCATGATTCTTGATTCGAATCATGATTCTTGATTCGATTCATAATTCATGATTCGATTCATAATTCATGATTCATGATTCGATTCATGATTCAAGATTCAATTCATGATTCATGATTCCATTCATGATTCATGATTCATTTTATGATTCATGATTCATGATTCAATTCATGATTTGTGATTCATGATTCGATTCATGATTAATTATTCGATTCATGATTCTTGAATCAAATCATGAGTCATGATTTGATTCATAATTCATGATTCATGATTCGATTCATGATTCATGTTTGAATTCATTATTCAATTCTTGATTCAATTCATAATTCAATTCATGATTCATTATTCAATTCATGATTCCTGATTCAATGCATGATTCATGATTCATGATTCAATGCATGATTCATGATTTATGATTCGATTCATTATTCATGTTTGAATTCATGATTCATGATTCATTTCATGATTCATGATTCAATTCATGCTTCATGATTCAATTCATGATTCATTATTCAATTCATGGTTCATGATTTATGATTCATGATTCAATTCATGATTCATGATTTGATTCAGGATTCATGATTCATGATTCAATTCATGATTCATGATTCAATTCATGATTCATGATTCATGATTCGATTCATGATTCAATTCATGATTCATTTCATGATTTATGATTCTATTCATGATTTGTGATTCATGATTCGCTTCATAATTCATGATTCATAATTTAATTCATGATTTGTGATTCATGATTCGATTCATGATTCATGATTCGATTCATGACTCTTGATTCGAATCATGATTCATGATTCGATTCATAATTCATGATTCGATTCATAATTCATGATTCATGATTCGATTCATGATTCAAGATTCAATTCATGATTCATGATTCATGATTTAATTCATGATTCATGATTCATTTCATGATTCATGATTCAATTCCTGATTCAATTCATGATTCAATTTATGATTCATAATTCATGATTCAATTCATGATTCATGATTCATGATTCATTTCATGATTCATTTCATGATTTATGATTCAATTCATGATTCATGATTCATGATTCCATTCATGATTCATGATTCATTTTATGATTCATGATTCATGATTTAATTCATGATTTGTGATTCATGATTCGATTTATAATTCATGATTTATAATTCAATTCAGTATTTCTGATTCATGATTCGATTCATGATTCATGATTCGATTCATGAGTCTTGATTCGAATCATGATTCTTGATTCGAATCATGATTCATGATTCGGTTCATAATTCATGATTCATGAATCGATTTATGATTCAAGATTTAATTCATGATTCATGATTCAATTCATAATTCATGTTTTAAATCATGATTTAATTCATGATTCATGTTTTAATTCATGATTCATAATTTAATTCATGATTCAATTCATGATTCATGATTCAATTCATGATTCATGATTCTTAATTCATGATTCGATTCATGATTCATGATTCGATTCATGATTCATGATTCGATTCATGATTCATGATTCGATTCATGATTCAATTCATGATTCATGATTCATGATTCAATTCATGATTCATGATTCGATTCATGATTCATGATTCAATTCTTGATTCATGATTCATGATTCAATTCATGATTCGTGATTCAATTCATGATTCATAATTTATGATTCAATTCATGATTCATGATTTATTTCATGATTCAATTCATGGTTCATGAATCTTGATTCAATTCATGATTTATTTCATGACTAATGATTCAATTCATGATTCGTTATCCATGATTTATGATTCGATTCATGATTCATGATTCATGATTCAATTCGTGATTCATTATTCAATTCTTGATTCAATTCATGATTCATGATTTATTTCATGATTCATTTCATTATTCATGATTGATGATTCAATTCATGATTCAGATCATGATTCATTTTATGATTCATAATTCATGATTCAATTCATGATTCAATCATGATTCATGATTCATGATTCAATTCATGAATAATGATTCAATTAATGATTCATGATTCTTTGTTCATGATTCAATTCATGATTCAATTCATGATTCATGATTCAATTCATGATTCATGAATCATGATTCGATTCATGATTTATGATTAATGATTCAATTCGTGATTCATGATTCAATTCATGATTCATGATTCATTTCATGATTCATTTCATGATTTATGATTCAATTCTTGATTGAAATCATGATTCATGATTTATTTCATGATTTATTTCATGATTCATGATTCAATTCATGATTCATGATTCAATTCATGATTAATGATTCAATTCATGATTCATGATTCATGATTCATGATTCAATTCATGATTCGATTCATGATTCATGATGCAATTCATGATTCATGATTCAATTCATGATTCATGATTTATTTCATGATTCATGATTCATTCATGATTCATGATTCATTTTATGATTTATGATTCAATTCATGATTCATTCATGATTCATGATTCATTTTATGATTTATGATTCAATTCATGATTCATGATTTCATTCATGATTCATGATTCATTTTATGATTCATGACTTATAATTTAATTCATGATTTGAGATTCATGATTTGATTCATGATTCGATTCATGATTCTTGATTTGAATCATGATTCATGATTCAATTCATGATTCATGATTCATTTCATGATTCATGATTCAATTTATGATTCAATTCATGATTCAATTTTTGATTCATAATTCATGATTCAATTCATGATTCATGATTCATGATTCAATTCATGGGTCATGATTCATGATTCAATTCATGATTCATGATTCATGATTCGCTTCATGATTCATGATTCAATTCATGATTCATTTCATGATTCATTTCATGATTCATTTCATGATTTATGATTCAATTCATGATTCATGATTCATGATTCCATTCATAATTCATGATTCATTTTCTGATTCATGATTCATGATTTAATTCATGATTTGGTATTCATGATTCGATTCTTAATTCATGATTCATAATTCAATTCATGATTTGTGATTCATGATTCGATTCATGATTCATGATTCGATTCATGATTCGAATCATGATTCATGATTCGGTTCATAATTCATAATTCAGGATTTGATTCATGATTCAAGATTCAATTCATGATTCATTATTCAATTCATGATTCATGATTCAATTCATGATTCATGATTCTTAATTCATGATTCAATTCATGATTCATGATTTGATTCATGATTCATGATTCGATTCATGATTCATGATTCGATTCATGATTCGATTCATGATTCAATTCATGATTCATGATTCATGATTCAATTCATGATTCATGATTCGATTCATAATTCATTATTCAATTCTTGATTCATGATTCTTGATTAAATTCATGATTCATGATTCATGATTCAATTCATGATTCATGATTCATGATTCAATTCATGATTTAATTCATGATTCAATTTATGATTCATAATTCATGATTCAATTCATGATTTTTGATTCATGATTCAATTCATGATTCATGATTCATGATTCAATTCATTAATTATGATTCATGATTCGATTCATGATTCATGAATTAATTCATGATTCATGATTCAATTCATGATTCATGATTCATGATTCAATTCATTAATTATGATTCATGATTCGATTCATGATTCATGAATTAATTCATGATTCATGATTCAATTCATGATTTATGATTCATGATTCAATTCATGATTCATGATTCGATTCATGATTCATGACTCATGATTCATGATTTATGATTCAATTCATGATTCATGATTCAATTCATAATTCATGATTCATGATTCAATTCATGATTCATGATTCAATTCATGATTTATGTTTGAATTCATTATTCAATTCTTGATTCAATTCATAATTCAATTCATGACTCATGATTCAATTCATGATTCATGTTTCATGATTCAATGCATGATTCATGATTCATGATTCAATGCATGATTCATGATACATGATTCAATTCATGATTCATGTTTCAATTCATGATTCTTGATTCGAATCATGATTCATGATTCGATTCATAATTCATGATTCGATTCATAATTCATGATTCATGATTCGATTCATGATTCAAGATTCAATTCATGATTCATGATTCATGATTCGATTCATGATTCAATTCCTGATTCAATTCGTAATTAATTTCATGATTCACTTCATGATTTATGATTCAATTCATGATTCATGATTTATGATTCATGATTCCATTCATGATTCATGATTCCATTCATGATTCATGATTCATTTTATGATTCATGATTCATGATTCAATTCATGATTTCTGATTCATGATTCGATTCATAGATCATGATTCATAATTCAATTCTTGATTTGTGATTCATGATCTGATTCATAATTCATGATTCGATTCATAATTCATGATTCATGATTCAATTCATGATTTAATTCATGATTCAATTTATGATTCATAATTCATGATTCAATTCATGATTTTCGATTCATGATTCAATGCATGATTCATGATTCATGATTCAATGCATGATTCATGATTCATAATTCGATACATGATTCATGTTTGAATTCATAATTCGATTTATGATTCATGATTCAATTCATGATTCATGATTCATGATTCAATTCATGATTCATGATTCATGATTCAATTTATGATTCATTAATCATGATTCAATTCATGATTCATGTTTCAATTCATAATTGGATTTATGATTCATCATTCAATTCATGATTGATGATTCATCATTCAATTCATGATTCATAATTCAATTCTTGATTCACGATTCATGATTCATGATTCATGATTCATGATTCATTTCATGACTCATTTCTTTATTCATGATTCATGATTCAATTCATGATTCATAATTCATGTCATGATTCATGATTCAATTCATGATTCATGATTCATGATTCAATTCATGATTTAATTCATGATTCAATTTATGATTCATAATTCATGATTCAATTCATGATTTTTGATTCATGATTCAATTCATGATTCATGATTCTATTCATTATTAATGATTCATGATTCGATTCATGATTCATGATTCAATTCATGATTTAATTCATGATTCAATTTATGATTCATAATTCATGATTCAATTCATGATTTTTGATTCATGATTCGATTCATAGATCATGATTTATAATTCAATTCATGATTTGTGATTCATGATCTGATTCATAATTCATGATTCGATTCATAATTCATGATTCATGATTCAATTCATGATTTAATTCATGATTCAATTTATGATTCATAATTCATGATTCAATTCATGATTTTCGATTCATGATTCAATGCATGATTCATGATTCATGATTCAATGCATGATTCATGATTCATAATTCGATACATGATTCATGTTTGAATTCATAATTCGATTTATGATTCATGATTCAATTCATGATTCATGATTCATGATTCAATTCATGATTCATGATTCATGATTCAATTTATGATTCATTAATCATGATTCAATTCATGATTCATGTTTCAATTCATAATTGGATTTATGATTCATCATTCAATTCATGATTGATGATTCATCATTCAATTCATGATTCATAATTCAATTCTTGATTCACGATTCATGATTCATGATTCATGATTCATGATTCATTTCATGACTCATTTCTTTATTCATGATTCATGATTCAATTCATGATTCATAATTCATGTCATGATTCATGATTCAATTCATGATTCATGATTCATGATTCAATTCATGATTTAATTCATGATTCAATTTATGATTCATAATTCATGATTCAATTCATGATTTTTGATTCATGATTCAATTCATGATTCATGATTCTATTAATTATTAATGATTCATGATTCGATTCATGATTCATGATTCAATTCATGATTTAATTCATGATTCAATTTATGATTCATAATTCATGATTCAATTCATGATTTTTGATTCATGATTCAATTCATGATTCATGATTCATGATTCAATTCATTAATTATGATTCATGATTCGATTCATGATTCATGAATTAATTCATGATTCATGATTCAATTCATGATTTATGATTCATGATTCAATTCATGATTCATGATTCGATTCATGATTCATGACTCATGATTCATGATTTATGATTCAATTCATGATTCATGATTCAATTCATAATTCATGATTCATGATTCAATTCATGATTCATGATTCGATTCATGATTTATGTTTGAATTCATTATTCAATTCTTGATTCAATTCATAATTCAATTCATGACTCATGATTCAATTCATGATTCATGTTTCATGATTCAATGCATGATTCATGATTCATGATTCAATGCATGATTCATGATACATGATTCAATTCATGATTCATGTTTCAATTCATGATTCTTGATTCGAATCATGATTCATGATTCGATTCATAATTCATGATTCGATTCATAATTCATGATTCATGATTCGATTCATGATTCAAGATTCAATTCATGATTCATGATTCATTTCATGATTCATTATTCAATTCCTGATTCAATTCGTAATTAATTTCATGATTCACTTCATGATTTTTGATTCAATTCATGATTCATGATTTATGATTCATGATTCCATTCATGATTCATGATTCCATTCATGATTCATGATTCATTTTAAGATTCATGATTCATGATTCAATTCATGATTTCTGATTCATGATTCGATTCATAGATCATGATTCATAATTCAATTCATGATTTGTGATTCATGATCTGATTCATAATTCATGATTCGATTCATAATTCATGATTCATGATTCAATTCATGATTTAATTCATGATTCAATTTATGATTCATAATTCATGATTCAATTCATGATTTTCGATTCATGATTCAATGCATGATTCATGATTCATGATTCAATGCATGATTCATGATTCATAATTCGATACATGATTTGTGTTTGAATTCATAATTCGATTTATGATTCATGATTCAATTCATGATTCATGATTCAATTCATGATTCATGATTCATGATTCAATTTATAATTCATTAATCATGATTCAATTCATGATTCATGTTTCAATTCATAATTGGATTTATGATTCATCATTCAATTCATGATTGATGATTCATCATTCAATTCATGATTCATAATTCAATTCTTGATTCACGATTCATGATTCATGATTCATGATTCATGATTCATTTCATGACTCATTTCTTTATTCATGATTCATGATTCAATTCATGATTCATAATTCATGTCATGATTCATGATTCAATTCATGATTCATGATTCATGATTCAATTCATGATTTAATTCATGATTCAATTTATGATTCATAATTCATTATTCAATTCATGATTTTTGATTCATGATTCAATTCATGATTCAGGATTCTATTCATTATTAATGATTCATGATTCGATTCATGATTCATGATTCAATTCATGATTCATGATTCAATTCATGATTTATGATTCATGATTCAATTCATGATTCATGATTCGATTCATGATTCATGATTCATGATGCATGATTCAATTTATGATTCATGATTCAATTCATAATTCATGATTCATGATTCAATTCATGATTCATGATTCGATTCATGATTCATGTTTGAATTCATTATTCAATTCTTGATTCTATTCATAATTCAATTCATGATTCATGATTCAATTCATGATTCATGATTCATGATTCAATGCATGAATCATGATTCATGATTCAATGCATGATTCATGATACATGATTCAATTCATGATTTTTGATTCATGATTCAATTCATGATTCAGGATTCTATTCATTATTAATGATTCATGATTCGATTCATGATTCATGATTTAATTCATGATTCATGATTCAATTCATGATTTATGATTCATGATTCAATTCATGATTCATGATTCGATTCATGATTTATGATTCATGATGCATGATTCAATTTATGATTCATGATTCAATTCAAAATTCATGATACATGATTCAATTCATGATTCATGATTCTATTCATTATTCATGTTTGAATTCATTATTCAATTCTTGATTCTATTCATAATTCAATTCATGATTCATGATTCAATTCATGATTCATGATTCATGATTCAATGCATGATTCATGATTCATGATTCAATTCATGATTTTTGATTCATGATTCAATTCATGATTCATGATTCTATTCATTATTAATGATTCATGATTCGATTCATGATTCATGATTCAATTCATGATTTAATTCATGATTCAATTTATGATTCATAATTCATGATTCAATTCATGATTTTTGATTCATGATTCAATTCATGATTCATGATTCATGATTCAATTCATTAATTATGATTCATGATTCGATTCATGATTCATGAATTAATTCATGATTCATGATTCAATTCATGATTTATGATTCATGATTCAATTCATGATTCATGATTCGATTCATGATTCATGACTCATGATTCATGATTTATGATTCAATTCATGATTCATGATTCAATTCATAATTCATGATTCATGATTCAATTCATGATTCATGATTCGATTCATGATTTATGTTTGAATTCATTATTCAATTCTTGATTCAATTCATAATTCAATTCATGACTCATGATTCAATTCATGATTCATGTTTCATGATTCAATGCATGATTCATGATTCATGATTCAATGCATGATTCATGATACATGATTCAATTCATGATTCATGTTTCAATTCATGATTCTTGATTCGAATCATGATTCATGATTCGATTCATAATTCATGATTCGATTCATAATTCATGATTCATGATTCGATTCATGATTCAAGATTCAATTCATGATTCATGATTCATTTCATGATTCATGATTCAATTCCTGATTCAATTCGTAATTAATTTCATGATTCACTTCATGATTTATGATTCAATTCATGATTCATGATTTATGATTCATGATTCCATTCATGATTCATGATTCCATTCATGATTCATGATTCATTTTATGATTCATGATTCATGATTCAATTCATGATTTCTGATTCATGATTCGATTCATAGATCATGATTCATAATTCAATTCATGATTTGTGATTCATGATCTGATTCATAATTCATGATTCGATTCATAATTCATGATTCATGATTCAATTCATGATTTAATTCATGATTCAATTTATGATTCATAATTCATGATTCAATTCATGATTTTCGATTCATGATTCAATGCATGATTCATGATTCATGATTCAATGCATGATTCATGATTCATAATTCGATACATGATTCATGTTTGAATTCATAATTCGATTTATGATTCATGATTCAATTCATGATTCATGATTCAATTCATGATTCATGATTCATGATTCAATTTATGATTCATTAATCATGATTCAATTCATGATTCATGTTTCAATTCATAATTGGATTTATGATTCATCATTTAATTCATGATTGATGATTCATCATTCAATTCATGATTCATAATTCAATTCTTGATTCACGATTCATGATTCATGATTCATGATTCATTTCATGACTCATTTCTTTATTCATGATTCATGATTCAATTCATGATTCATAATTCATGTCATGATTCATGATTCAATTCATGATTCATGATTCATGATTCAATTCATGATTTAATTCATGATTCAATTTATGATTCATAATTCATGATTCAATTCATGATTTTTGATTCATGATTCAATTCATGATTCATGATTCTATTAATTATTAATGATTCATGATTCGATTCATGATTCATGATTCAATTCATGATTTAATTCATGATTCAATTTATGATTCATAATTCATGATGTTTAAATTCATGATTTTTGATTCATGATTCAATTCATGATTCATGATTCATGATTCAATTCATTAATTATGATTCATGATTCGATTCATGATTCATGAATTAATTCATGATTCATGATTCAATTCATGATTTATGATTCATGATTCAATTCATGATTCATGATTCGATTCATGATTCATGACTCATGATTCATGATTTATGATTCAATTCATGATTCATGATTCAATTCATAATTCATGATTCATGATTCAATTCATGATTCATGATTCGATTCATGATTTATGTTTGAATTCATTATTCAATTCTTGATTCAATTCATAATTCAATTCATGACTCATGATTCAATTCATGATTCATGTTTCATGATTCAATGCATGATTCATGATTCATGATTCAATGCATGATTCATGATACATGATTCAATTCATGATTCATGTTTCAATTCATGATTCTTGATTCGAATCATGATTCATGATTCGATTCATAATTCATGATTCGATTCATAATTCATGATTCATGATTCGATTCATGATTCAAGATTCAATTCATGATTCATGATTCATTTCATGATTCATTATTCAATTCCTGATTCAATTCGTAATTAATTTCATGATTCACTTCATGATTTATGATTCAATTCATGATTCATGATTTATGATTCATGATTCCATTCATGATTCATGATTCCATTCATGATTCATGATTCATTTTAAGATTCATGATTCATGATTCAATTCATGATTTCTGATTCATGATTCGATTCATAGATCATGATTCATAATTCAATTCATGATTTGTGATTCATGATCTGATTCATAATTCATGATTCGATTCATAATTCATGATTCATGATTCAATTCATGATTTAATTCATGATTCAATTTATGATTCATAATTCATGATTCAATTCATGATTTTCGATTCATGATTCAATGCATGATTCATGATTCATGATTCAATGCATGATTCATGATTCATAATTCGATACATGATTTGTGTTTGAATTCATAATTCGATTTATGATTCATGATTCAATTCATGATTCATGATTCAATTCATGATTCATGATTCATGATTCAATTTATAATTCATTAATCATGATTCAATTCATGATTCATGTTTCAATTCATAATTGGATTTATGATTCATCATTCAATTCATGATTGATGATTCATCATTCAATTCATGATTCATAATTCAATTCTTGATTCACGATTCATGATTCATGATTCATGATTCATGATTCATTTCATGACTCATTTCTTTATTCATGATTCATGATTCAATTCATGATTCATAATTCATGTCATGATTCATGATTCAATTCATGATTCATGATTCATGATTCAATTCATGATTTAATTCATGATTCAATTTATGATTCATAATTCATTATTCAATTCATGATTTTTGATTCATGATTCAATTCATGATTCAGGATTCTATTCATTATTAATGATTCATGATTCGATTCATGATTCATGATTCAATTCATGATTCATGATTCAATTCATGATTTATGATTCATGATTCAATTCATGATTCATGATTCGATTCATGATTCATGATTCATGATGCATGATTCAATTTATGATTCATGATTCAATTCATAATTCATGATTCATGATTCAATTCATGATTCATGATTCGATTCATGATTCATGTTTGAATTCATTATTCAATTCTTGATTCTATTCATAATTCAATTCATGATTCATGATTCAATTCATGATTCATGATTCATGATTCAATGCATGAATCATGATTCATGATTCAATGCATGATTCATGATACATGATTCAATTCATGATTTTTGATTCATGATTCAATTCATGATTCAGGATTCTATTCATTATTAATGATTCATGATTCGATTCATGATTCATGATTTAATTCATGATTCATGATTCAATTCATGATTTATGATTCATGATTCAATTCATGATTCATGATTCGATTCATGATTTATGATTCATGATGCATGATTCAATTTATGATTCATGATTCAATTCAAAATTCATGATACATGATTCAATTCATGATTCATGATTCTATTCATTATTCATGTTTGAATTCATTATTCAATTCTTGATTCTATTCATAATTCAATTCATGATTCATGATTCAATTCATGATTCATGATTCATGATTCAATGCATGATTCATGATTCATGATTCAATTCATGATTTTTGATTCATGATTCAATTCATGATTCATGATTCTATTCATTATTAATGATTCATGATTCGATTCATGATTCATGATTCAATTCATGATTTAATTCATGATTCAATTTATGATTCATAATTCATGATTCAATTCATGATTTTTGATTCATGATTCAATTCATGATTCATGATTCATGATTCAATTCATTAATTATGATTCATGATTCGATTCATGATTCATGAATTAATTCATGATTCATGATTCAATTCATGATTTATGATTCATGATTCAATTCATGATTCATGATTCGATTCATGATTCATGACTCATGATTCATGATTTATGATTCAATTCATGATTCATGATTCAATTCATAATTCATGATTCATGATTCAATTCATGATTCATGATTCGATTCATGATTTATGTTTTAATTCATTATTCAATTCTTGATTCAATTCATAATTCAATTCATGACTCATGATTCAATTCATGATTCATGTTTCATGATTCAATGCATGATTCATGATTCATGATTCAATGCATGATTCATGATACATGATTCAATTCATGATTCATGTTTCAATTCATGATTCTTGATTCGAATCATGATTCATGATTCGATTCATAATTCATGATTCGATTCATAATTCATGATTCATGATTCGATTCATGATTCAAGATTCAATTCATGATTCATGATTCATTTCATGATTCATGATTCAATTCCTGATTCAATTCGTAATTAATTTCATGATTCACTTCATGATTTATGATTCAATTCATGATTCATGATTTATGATTCATGATTCCATTCATGATTCATGATTCCATTCATGATTCATGATTCATTTTATGATTCATGATTCATGATTCAATTCATGATTTCTGATTCATGATTCGATTCATAGATCATGATTCATAATTCAATTCATGATTTGTGATTCATGATCTGATTCATAATTCATGATTCGATTCATAATTCATGATTCATGATTCAATTCATGATTTAATTCATGATTCAATTTATGATTCATAATTCATGATTCAATTCATGATTTTCGATTCATGATTCAATGCATGATTCATGATTCATGATTCAATGCATGATTCATGATTCATAATTCGATACATGATTCATGTTTGAATTCATAATTCGATTTATGATTCATGATTCAATTCATGATTCATGATTCAATTCATGATTCATGATTCATGATTCAATTTATGATTCATTAATCATGATTCAATTCATGATTCATGTTTCAATTCATAATTGGATTTATGATTCATCATTCAATTCATGATTGATGATTCATCATTCAATTCATGATTCATAATTCAATTCTTGATTCACGATTCATGATTCATGATTCATGATTCATTTCATGACTCATTTCTTTATTCATGATTCATGATTCAATTCATGATTCATAATTCATGTCATGATTCATGATTCAATTCATGATTCATGATTCATGATTCAATTCATGATTTAATTCATGATTCAATTTATGATTCATAATTCATGATTCAATTCATGATTTTTTATTCATGATTCAATTCATGATTCATGATTCTATTCATTATTAATGATTCATGATTCGATTCATGATTCATGATTCAATTCATGATTCATGATTCAATTCATGATTTATGATTCATGATTCAATTCATGATTCATGATTCGATTCATGATTCATGATTCATGATGCATGATTCAATTTATGATTCATGATTCAATTCATAATTCATGATTCATGATTCAATTCATGATTCATGATTCGATTCATGATTCATGTTTGAATTCATTATTCAATTCTTGATTCTATTCATAATTCAATTCATGATTCATGATTCAATTCATGATTCATGATTCATTATTCAATTCTTGATTCTATTCATAATTCAATTCATGATTCATGATTCAATTCATGATTCATGATTCATGATTCAATGCATGATTCATGATACATGATTCAATTCATGATTCATGTTTCAATTCATGATTCTTGATTCGAATCATGATTAATGATTCGATTCATAATTCATGATTCGATTCATAATTCATGATTCATGATTCGATTTATGATTCAAGATTCAATTCATGATTCATGATTCAATTCATGATTCATGATTCATTTCATGATTTAAGATTCAATTCCTGATTCAATTCGTGATTAATTTCATGATTCACTTCATGATTTATGATTCAATTCATGATTCATGATTTATGATTCATGATTCCATTCATGATTCATGATTCATTTTATGATTTATGATTCATGATTCAATTCATGATTTGTGATTCATGATTCGATTCATGATTCATTATTCGATTCATGATTCTTGAATCAAATCATGAGTCATGATTTGATTCATAATTCATGATTCATGATTCGATTCATGATTCATGATTCATGTTTGAATTCATTATTGAATTCTTGATTCAATTCATAATTTAATTCATGATTCATTATTCAATTCATGATTCCTGATTCAATGCATGATTCATGATTCATGATTCAGTGCATGATTCATGATTTATGATTCGATTCATTATTCATGTTTGAATTCATGATTCATAATTCATTTCATGCTTCATGATTCAATTCATGATTCATGATTCAATTCATGATTCATGATTCAATTCATGATTCATGATTTATGATTCATGATTCATGATTCAATTCATGATTCATGATTTGATTCAGGATTCATGATTCATGATTCAATTCATGATTCATGATTCAATTCATGACTCATGATTCATGATTCAATTCTTGATTCATGATTCAATTCATGATTCATGATTCATTTCATGATTTATGATTCAATTCATGATTTGTGATTCATGATTCGATTCATAATTCATGATTCATAATTTAATTCATGATTTTTGATTCATGATTCGATTCATGATTCATGATTCGATTCATGACTCTTGATTCGAATCATGATTCATGATTCGATTCATAATTCATGATTCGATTCATAATTCTTGATTCATGATTCGATTCATGATTCAAGATTCAATTCATGATTCATGATTCATGATTCATGATTCAATTCATGATTCATGATTCATTTCATGATTCATGATTCAATTCCTGATTCAATTCATGATTCAATTTATGATTCATAATTCATGATTCAATTCATGATTCATGATTCATGATTCAATTCATGATTCATGAATCATGATTCGATTCATGATTCATGTTTCAATTCATGATTCAATTCTTGATTCAATTCGTAATTAAATTCATGATTCATGATTCATGATTCAATTCATGATTCATTTCATGATTCATGATTTAATTCATGATTCATGATTCAATTCATGATTCATGATTCAATTCATGATTCATGATTCATGATTCAATTCATGATTCATGATTCAATTCATGATTTATGATTCAATTCATGATTCATGATTCATGATTTATGATTCATGATTTATTTCATGATTCATTTCATGATTTATGATTGAATTCATGATTCATGATTCATTAATCATGATTCATAATTGAATTCATGATTCATGATTCATTTCATGATTCATGAGTCAATTCCTGAATTAATTCATGATTCAATTTATGATTCATAATTCATGATTCAATTCATGATTTATGATTCATTAATCATGATTCATAATTGAATTCATAAATCATGATTCAATTCATGATTCATGATTCATGATTCAATTCATGATTCATGATTCATGTTTCAATTCATAATTTGATTTATGATTCATGATTCAATTCATGATTCATGATTCATGATTCAATTTGTGATTCATGATTCATGATTTATGATTCATGATTCATTTCATTAATCATTTCTTGATTCATTATTCATGATTCAATTCATGATTCATAATTCAATTCGTGATTCATGATTCATGATTCATTTCATGACTCATTTCTTGATTCATGATTCAAGATTCGATTCACGATTCATAATTTAATTCATGATTCATGATTCATGATTCAATTCATGATTCGATTCATGATTCATGATTCATGATTCGATTCATGATTCATGATTCATGGTTCTTGATTCGATTCATGATTCATGATTCATTAATCATGATTCATAATTGAATTCATGATTCATGATTTAATTCATGATTCATGATTCATGATTCAATTCATGATTCATTATTCGATTCATAATTCATGATTCGATTCATAATTCATGATTCATGATTCATTTCATAATTCATGAGTCAATTCCTGAATTAATTCATTATTCAATTTATGATTCATAATTCATGATTCAATTCATGATTTATGATTCATGATTCATTTCATGATTCATGATTCATGATTCGATTCATGATTCATGATTCGATTTATGATTCATGATTCAATTCATGATTCATGATTCAATTCATGATTCATGATTCATGATTCATGATTCATGATTCATGATTTAATTCATGATTCATGATTCATGATTCAATTCATGATTCATGAATCATGATTCGATTCATGATTCATGTTTCAATTCATGATTCAATTCTTGATTCAATTCATAATTAAATTCATGATTCATGATTCAATTCATGATTCATGATTCATGATTCGATTCATGATTCATGTTTGAATTCATGATTCAATTCATGATTCATTTCATGATTCATGCTTCAATTCATGATTCATGATTTGATTCATGATTCATGATTCAATTCATGATTCATGATTTGATTCATGATTCATGATTCATGATTTAATTCATGATTCAGATCATTATTCATGATTCATGATTCATTTTATGATTCATTTCATGATTTATGATTCAATTCATGATTCATGATTTTTTTTATGATTCATGATTCATGATTTAATTCATGATTTGTGAATCATGATTCGATTCATAATTCATAATTCACAATTCAATGCATGATTTCTAATTCATGATTCGATTCATGATTCATTATTCGATTCATGATTCTTGATTCAAATCATGAGTCATGATTTGATTCATAATTTATGATTCATGATTGGATTCATGATTCATGATTGGATTCATGATTCATGATTCATGTTTGAATTTATTATTTAATTCTTGATTCAATTCATAATTCAATTCATGATTCATTATTCAATTCATGATTCCTGATTCAATGCATGATTCATGATTCATGAATCAATGCATGATTCATGATTTATGATTCGATTCATGATTCATGTTTGAATTCATGATTCATGATTCATTTCATGATTCATGATTCAATTCATGATTCATGATTCAATTCATGATTCATGATTCAATTCATGATCTATGATTCATGATTCATGATTCAATTCATGATTCATGATTTGATTCAGGATTCATGATTCATGATTCAATTCATGATTCATGATTCAATTCATGATTCATGATTCATGATTCAATTCTTGATTCATGATTCAAATCATGATTCATGATTCATTTCATGATTTATGATTCAATTCATTATTTGTGATTCATGATTCGATTCATAATTCATGATTCATAATTTAATTCATGATTTGTGATTCATGATTCGATTCATGATTCGATTCATGACTCTTGATTCGAATCATGATTCATGATTCGATTCATAATTCATAATTCGATTCATAATTCATGAATCATGATTCGATTAATGATTCAAGATTCAATTCATGATTCATGATTCATGATTCAATTCATGATTCATGATTGATGATTTAATTCATGATTCATGATTCGATTCATGATTCATGATTCAATTCATGATTCATTTCATGATTGATGATTCAATTCATGATTCATGATTCAATTTATGATTCATTAATCATGATTCGATTCATGATTCATGTTTCAATTCATAATTGGATTTATGATTCATCATTCAATTCATGATTGATGATTCATGATTCAATTCGTGATTCATGATTCATGATTCCTGATTCATGATTCTTTTTATGACTCATTTCTTGATTCATGATTCATTATTCAATTCATGATTCATAATTCATGTCATGATTCATGATTCAATTCATGATTCATGATTCAATTCATGATTTAATTCATGATTCAATTTATGATTCATAATTCATGATTCAATTCATGATTTTTGATTCATGATTCAATTCATGATTCATGATTCAATTCATTATTCATGATTCATGATTCGATTCATGATTCATGATTCAATTCATGATTCATGATTCGATTCATGATTCATGATTCATAATTCATGATTCAATTTATGATTCATGATTCAATTCATAATTAATGATTCATGATTCAATTATTGATTCATGATTCGATTCATGATTCATGTTTGAATTCATAATTCATGATTCATGATTTAATTATTGATTCATGATTCGATTCATGATTCATGTTTGAATTCATTATTCAATTCTTGATTCAATTC
The DNA here is from genome assembly GCA_036250195.1 of Mixophyes australis. Taxonomy (NCBI): domain Eukaryota; kingdom Metazoa; phylum Chordata; class Amphibia; order Anura; family Limnodynastidae; genus Mixophyes; species Mixophyes australis. The sequence goes on along the minus strand of JAVHZZ010000004.1, from coordinate 251,206,223 downwards.
ATAATTCAATTCATGATTCATTATTCAATTCATGATTCATGATTCATGATTCAATGCATGATTCATGATTCATGATTCAATGCATGATTCATGATACATGATTCAATTCATGATTCATGTTTCAATTCATGATTCTTGATTCGAATCATGATTCATGATTCGATTCATAATTCATGATTCGATTCATAATTCATGATTCATGATTCGATTCATGATTCAAGATTCATTTCATGATTCATGATTCCATTCATGATTCATGATTCATTTTATGATTCATGATTCATGATTCAATTCATGATTTTTGATTCATGATTCGATTCATGATTCATTATTCGATTCATGATTCTTGAATCAAATCATGAGTCATGATTTGATTCATAATTCATGATTCATGATTCGATTCATGATTCATGATTCATGTTTGAATTCATTATTCAATTCTTGATTTAATTCATAATTCAATTCATGATTCATTATTCAATTCATGATTCCTGATTCAATGCATGATTCATGATTCATGATTCAATGCATGATTCATGATTTATGATTCAAATCATTATTCATGTTTGAATTCATGATTCATGATTCATGATTCAATTCATGATTCATGATTCAATTCATGATTCATGATTCAATTCATGATTTATGATTCATGATTCATGATTAAATTCATGATTCATAATTTGATTCAGGATTCATGATTCATGATTCAATTCATGATTCATGATTCAATTCATGATTCATGATTCAATTCTTGATTCATGATTCAATTCATGATTCATGATTCATTTCATGATTTATGATTCAATGCATGATTTGTGATTCATGATTCGATTCATAATTCATGATTCATAATTTAATTCATGATTCATGATTCATGATTCAATTCATGATTCACGAATCATGATTCGATTCATGATTCATGTTTCAATTCATGATTCAATTCTTGATTCAATTCGTAATTAAATTCATGATTCATGATTCATGATTCGATTCATGATTCATGATTCAATTCATGATTCATTTCATGATTCATGATTCAATTCATGATTCATGATTCAATTCATGATTCATGATTCAATTCATGCTTCATGATTCATGATTCATGATTCATGATTCAATTCATGATTCAATTCATGATTCATGATTCATGATTCATGATTTATTTCATGATTCATTTCATGATTTATGATTGAAATCATGATTCATGATTCATTAATCATGATTCATAATTGAATTCATGATTCATGATTCATTTCATGATTCATGAGTCAATTCCTGAATTAATTCATGATTCAATTTATGATTTATAATTCATGATTCAATTCATGATTCATGATTCATTAATCATGATTCATTAATTGAATTCATAAATCATGATTCAATTCATGATTCATGATTCATGATTCAATTCATGATTCATGATTCATGTTTCAATTCATAATTTGATTTATGATTCATGATTCAATTCATGATTCATGATTCAATTCGTGATTCATGATTCATGATTCATTTCATGACTCATTTCTTGATTCATGATTCATGATTCAATTCATGATTCATGATTCATGTTTCAATTCATAATTTGATTTATGATTCATGATTCAATTCATGATTCATGATTCAATTCGTGATTCATGATTCATGATTCATTTCATGACTCATTTCTTGATTCATAATTCATGATTCGATTCATAATCCATGATTCATGATTCATTTCATGATTCATGAGTCAATTCCTGAATTAATTCATGATTCAATTTATGATTCATAATTCATGATTCAATTCATGATTTATGATTCATGATTCATTTCATGATTCATAATTCATGATTCAATTCATGATTTATGATTCATGATTCATTTCATGATTCATGATTCAATTCATGATTCATGATTCATGATTCAATTCATGATTCATGAATCATGATTCGATTCATGATTCATGTTTTAATTCATGATTCAATTCTTGATTCAATTCATAATTCAATTCATGATTCATGATTCAATTCATGATTCATGATTCGATTCATGATTCATGTTTAAAATTCATGATTCAATTCATGATTCATTTCATAATTCATGATTCAATTCATGATTCATGATTCATGATTCATGATTCAATTCATGATTCATGATTCATGATTCAATTCATGATTCATGATTCATGATTCAATTTATGATTCATTAATCATGATTCAATTCATGATTCATGTTTCAATTCATAATTGGATTTATGATTCATCATTCAATTCATGATTGATGATTCATCATTCAATTCATGATTCATAATTCAATTCTTGATTCACGATTCATGATTCATGATTCATGATTCATGATTCATTTCATGACTCATTTCTTTATTCATGATTCATGATTCAATTCATGATTCATAATTCATGTCATGATTCATGATTCAATTCATGATTTATGATTCATGATTCAATTCATGATTTAATTCATGATTCAATTTATGATTCATAATTCATGATTCAATTCATGATTTTTGATTCATGATTCAATTCATGATTCATGATTCTATTCATTATTAATGATTCATGATTCGATTCATGATTCATGATTCAATTCATGATTCATGATTCAATTCATGATTTATGATTCATGATTCAATTCATGATTCATGATTCGATTCATGATTCATGATTCATGATGCATGATTCAATTTATGATTCATGATTCAATTCATAATTCATGATTCATGATTCAATTCATGATTCATGATTCGATTCATGATTCATGTTTGAATTCATTATTCAATTCTTGATTCTATTCATAATTCAATTCATGATTCATGATTCAATTCATGATTCATGATTCATGATTCAATGCATGATTCATGATTCATGATTCAATGCATGATTCATGATACATGATTCAATTCATGATTCATGTTTCAATTCATGATTCTTGATTCGAATCATGATTCATGATTCGATTCATAATTCATGATTCGATTCATAATTCATGATTCATGATTCGATTTATGATTCAAGATTCAATTCATGATTCATGATTCAATTCATGATTCATGATTCATTTCATGATTTAAGATTCAATTCCTGATTCAATTCGTGATTAATTTCATGATTCACTTCATGATTTATGATTCAATTCATGATTCATGATTTATGATTCATGATTCCATTCATGATTCATGATTCATTTTATGATTCATGATTCATGATTCAATTCATGATTTGTGATTCATGATTCGATTCATGATTCATTATTCGATTCATGATTCTTGAATCAAATCATGAGTCATGATTTGATTCATAATTCATGATTCATGATTCGATTCATGATTCATGTTTGAATTTATTATTGAATTCTTGATTCAATTCATAATTTAATTCATGATTCATTATTCAATTCATGATTCCTGATTCAATGCATGATTCATGATTCATGATTCAATGCATGATTCATGATTTATGATTCGATTCATTATTCATGTTTGAATTCATGATTCATGATTCATTTCATGCTTCATGATTCAATTCATGATTCATGATTCAATTCATGATTCATGATTTATGATTCATGATTCATGATTTAATTCATGATTCATGATTTGATTCAGGATTCATGATTCATGATTCAATTCATGATTCATGATTCAATTCATGATTCATGATTCATGATTCAATTCTTGATTCATGATTCAATTCATGATTCATGATTCATTTCATGATTTATGATTCAATTCATGATTTGTGATTCATGATTCGATTCATAATTCATGATTCATAATTTAATTCATGATTTTTGATTCATGATTCGATTCATGATTCATGATTCGATTCATGACTCTTGATTCGAATCATGATTCATGATTCGATTCATAATTCATGATTCGATTCATAATTCTTGATTCATGATTCGATTCATGATTCAAGATTCAATTCATGATTCATGATTCATGATTCATGATTCAATTCATGATTCATGATTCATTTCATGATTCATGATTCAATTCCTGATTCAATTCATGATTCAATTTATGATTCATAATTCATGATTCAATTCATGATTCATGATTCATGATTCAATTCATGATTCATGAATCATGATTCGATTCATGATTCATATTTCAATTCATGATTCAATTCTTGATTCAATTCGTAATTAAATTCATGATTCATGATTCATGATTCAATTCATGATTCATTTCATGATTCATGATTTAATTCATGATTCATGATTCAATTCATGATTCATGATTCAATTCATGATTCATGATTCATGATTCAATTCATGATTCATGATTCAATTCATGATTTATGATTCAATTCATGATTCATGATTCATGATTTATGATTCATGATTTATTTCATGATTCATTTCATGATTTATGATTGAATTCATGATTCATGATTCATTAATCATGATTCATAATTGAATTCATGATTCATGATTCATTTCATGATTCATGAGTCAATTCCTGAATTAATTCATGATTCAATTTATGATTCATAATTCATGATTCAATTCATGATTTATGATTCATTAATCATGATTCATAATTGAATTCATAAATCATGATTCAATTCATGATTCATGATTCATGATTCAATTCATGATTCATGATTCATGTTTCAATTCATAATTTGATTTATGATTCATGATTCAATTCATGATTCATGATTCATGATTCAATTTGTGATTCATGATTCATGATTTATGATTCATGATTCATTTCATTAATCATTTCTTGATTCATTATTCATGATTCAATTCATGATTCATAATTCAATTCGTGATTCATGATTCATGATTCATTTCATGACTCATTTCTTGATTCATGATTCAAGATTCGATTCACGATTCATAATTTAATTCATGATTCATGATTCATGATTCAATTCATGATTCGATTCATGATTCATGATTCATGATTCGATTCATGATTCATGATTCATGGTTCTTGATTCGATTCATGATTCATGATTCATTAATCATGATTCATAATTGAATTCATGATTCATGATTTAATTCATGATTCATGATTCATGATTCAATTCATGATTCATTATTCGATTCATAATTCATGATTCGATTCATAATTCATGATTCATGATTCATTTCATAATTCATGAGTCAATTCCTGAATTAATTCATTATTCAATTTATGATTCATAATTCATGATTCAATTCATGATTTATGATTCATGATTCATTTCATGATTCATGATTCATGATTCGATTCATGATTCATGATTCGATTTATGATTCATGATTCAATTCATGATTCATGATTCAATTCATGATTCATGATTCATGATTCATGATTCATGATTCATGATTCATGATTTAATTCATGATTCATGATTCATGATTCAATTCATGATTCATGAATCATGATTCGATTCATGATTCATGTTTCAATTCATGATTCAATTCTTGATTCAATTCATAATTAAATTCATGATTCATGATTCAATTCATGATTCATGATTCATGATTCGATTCATGATTCATGTTTGAATTCATGATTCAATTCATGATTCATTTCATGATTCATGCTTCAATTCCTGATTCATGATTTGATTCATGATTCATGATTCAATTCATGATTCATGATTTGATTCATGATTCATGATTCATGATTTAATTCATGATTCAGATCATTATTCATGATTCATGATTCATTTTATGATTCATTTCATGATTTATGATTCAATTCATGATTCATGATTTTTTTTATGATTCATGATTCATGATTTAATTCATGATTTGTGAATCATGATTCGATTCATAATTCATAATTCACAATTCAATGCATGATTTCTAATTCATGATTCGATTCATGATTCATTATTCGATTCATGATTCTTGATTCAAATCATGAGTCATGATTTGATTCATAATTTATGATTCATGATTGGATTCATGATTCATGATTGGATTCATGATTCATGATTCATGTTTGAATTTATTATTTAATTCTTGATTCAATTCATAATTCAATTCATGATTCATTATTCAATTCATGATTCCTGATTCAATGCATGATTCATGATTCATGAATCAATGCATGATTCATGATTTATGATTCGATTCATGATTCATGTTTGAATTCATGATTCATGATTCATTTCATGATTCATGATTCAATTCATGATTCATGATTCAATTCATGATTCATGATTCAATTCATGATCTATGATTCATGATTCATGATTCAATTCATGATTCATGATTTGATTCAGGATTCATGATTCATGATTCAATTCATGATTCATGATTCAATTCATGATTCATGATTCATGATTCAATTCTTGATTCATGATTCAAATCATGATTCATGATTCATTTCATGATTTATGATTCAATTCATTATTTGTGATTCATGATTCGATTCATAATTCATGATTCATAATTTAATTCATGATTTGTGATTCATGATTCGATTCATGATTCGATTCATGACTCTTGATTCGAATCATGATTCATGATTCGATTCATAATTCATAATTCGATTCATAATTCATGAATCATGATTCGATTAATGATTCAAGATTCAATTCATGATTCATGATTCATGATTCAATTCATGATTCATGATTGATGATTTAATTCATGATTCATGATTCGATTCATGATTCATGATTCAATTCATGATTCATTTCATGATTGATGATTCAATTCATGATTCATGATTCAATTTATGATTCATTAATCATGATTCGATTCATGATTCATGTTTCAATTCATAATTGGATTTATGATTCATCATTCAATTCATGATTGATGATTCATGATTCAATTCGTGATTCATGATTCATGATTCCTGATTCATGATTCTTTTTATGACTCATTTCTTGATTCATGATTCATTATTCAATTCATGATTCATAATTCATGTCATGATTCATGATTCAATTCATGATTCATGATTCAATTCATGATTTAATTCATGATTCAATTTATGATTCATAATTCATGATTCAATTCATGATTTTTGATTCATGATTCAATTCATGATTCATGATTCAATTCATTATTCATGATTCATGATTCGATTCATGATTCATGATTCAATTTATGATTCATGATTCGATTCATGATTCATGATTCATAATTCATGATTCAATTTATGATTCATGATTCAATTCATAATTAATGATTCATGATTCAATTATTGATTCATGATTCGATTCATGATTCATGTTTGAATTCATAATTCATGATTCATGATTTAATTATTGATTCATGATTCGATTCATGATTCATGTTTGAATTCATTATTCAATTCTTGATTCAATTCATAATTCAATTCATGATTCATTATTCAATTCATGATTCATGATTCATGATTCAATGCATGATTCATGATTCATGATTCAATGCATGATTCATGATACATGATTCAATTCATGATTCATGTTTCAATTCATGATTCTTGATTTGAATCATGATTCATGATTCGATTCATAATTCATGATTCGATTCATAATTCATGATTCATGATTCGATTCATGATTCAAGATTCATTTCATGATTCATGATTCCATTCATGATTCATGATTCATTTTATGATTCATGATTCATGATTCAATTCATGATTTGTGATTCATGATTCGATTCATGATTCATTATTCGATTCATGATTCTTGAATCAAATCATGAGTCATGATTTGATTCATAATTCATGATTCATGATTCGATTCATGATTCATGATTCATGTTTGAATTCATTATTCAATTCTTGATTTAATTCATAATTCAATTCATGATTCATTATTCAATTCATGATTCCTGATTCAATGCATGATTCATGATTCATGATTCAATGCATGATTCATGATTTATGATTCAAATCATTATTCATGTTTGAATTCATGATTCATGATTCATGATTCAATTCATGATTCATGATTCAATTCATGATTCATGATTCAATTCATGATTTATGATTCATGATTCATGATTAAATTCATGATTCATAATTTGATTCAGGATTCATGATTCATGATTCAATTCATGATTCATGATTCAATTCATGATTCATGATTCAATTCTTGATTCATGATTCAATTCATGATTCATGATTCATTTCATGATTTATGATTCAATGCATGATTTGTGATTCATGATTCGATTCATAATTCATGATTCATAATTTAATTCATGATTCATGATTCATGATTCAATTCATGATTCACGAATCATGATTCGATTCATGATTCATGTTTCAATTCATGATTCAATTCTTGATTCAATTCGTAATTAAATTCATGATTCATGATTCATGATTCGATTCATGATTCATGATTCAATTCATGATTCATTTCATGATTCATGATTCAATTCATGATTCATGATTCAATTCATGATTCATGATTCAATTCATGCTTCATGATTCATGATTCATGATTCATGATTCAATTCATGATTCAATTCATGATTCATGATTCATGATTCATGATTTATTTCATGATTCATTTCATGATTTATGATTGAAATCATGATTCATGATTCATTAATCATGATTCATAATTGAATTCATGATTCATGATTCATTTCATGATTCATGAGTCAATTCCTGAATTAATTCATGATTCAATTTATGATTTATAATTCATGATTCAATTCATGATTCATGATTCATTAATCATGATTCATTAATTGAATTCATAAATCATGATTCAATTCATGATTCATGATTCATGATTCAATTCATGATTCATGATTCATGTTTCAATTCATAATTTGATTTATGATTCATGATTCAATTCATGATTCATGATTCAATTCGTGATTCATGATTCATTTCATGACTCATTTCTTGATTCATGATTCAAGATTCGATTCACGATTCATGATTTAATTCATGATTCATGATTCATGATTGAATTCATGATTCGATTCATGATTCATGATTCATGATTCGATTCATGATTCATGATTCATGGTTCATGATTCGATTCATGATTCATGATTCATTAATCATGATTCATAATTGAATTCATGATTCATGATTTAATTCATGATTCATGATTCATGATTCAATTCATTATTCATTATTCGATTCATAATTCATGATTCGATTCATAATCCATGATTCATGATTCATTTCATGATTCATGAGTCAATTCCTGAATTAATTCATGATTCAATTTATGATTCATAATTCATGATTCAATTCATGATTTATGATTCATGATTCATTTCATGATTCATAATTCATGATTCAATTCATGATTTATGATTCATGATTCATTTCATGATTCATGATTCAATTCATGATTCATGATTCATGATTCAATTCATGATTCATGAATCATGATTCGATTCATGATTCATGTTTTAATTCATGATTCAATTCTTGATTCAATTCATAATTCAATTCATGATTCATGATTCAATTCATGATTCATGATTCGATTCATGATTCATGTTTAAAATTCATGATTCAATTCATGATTCATTTCATAATTCATGATTCAATTCATGATTCATGATTCATGATTCATGATTCAATTCATGATTCATGATTCATGATTCAATTCATGATTCATGATTCATGATTCAATTTATGATTCATTAATCATGATTCAATTCATGATTCATGTTTCAATTCATAATTGGATTTATGATTCATCATTCAATTCATGATTGATGATTCATCATTCAATTCATGATTCATAATTCAATTCTTGATTCACGATTCATGATTCATGATTCATGATTCATGATTCATTTCATGACTCATTTCTTTATTCATGATTCATGATTCAATTCATGATTCATAATTCATGTCATGATTCATGATTCAATTCATGATTTATGATTCATGATTCAATTCATGATTTAATTCATGATTCAATTTATGATTCATAATTCATGATTCAATTCATGATTTTTGATTCATGATTCAATTCATGATTCATGATTCTATTCATTATTAATGATTCATGATTCGATTCATGATTCATGATTCAATTCATGATTCATGATTCAATTCATGATTTATGATTCATGATTCAATTCATGATTCATGATTCGATTCATGATTCATGATTCATGATGCATGATTCAATTTATGATTCATGATTCAATTCATAATTCATGATTCATGATTCAATTCATGATTCATGATTCGATTCATGATTCATGTTTGAATTCATTATTCAATTCTTGATTCTATTCATAATTCAATTCATGATTCATGATTCAATTCATGATTCATGATTCATGATTCAATGCATGATTCATGATTCATGATTCAATGCATGATTCATGATACATGATTCAATTCATGATTCATGTTTCAATTCATGATTCTTGATTCGAATCATGATTCATGATTCGATTCATAATTCATGATTCGATTCATAATTCATGATTCATGATTCGATTTATGATTCAAGATTCAATTCATGATTCATGATTCAATTCATGATTCATGATTCATTTCATGATTTAAGATTCAATTCCTGATTCAATTCGTGATTAATTTCATGATTCACTTCATGATTTATGATTCAATTCATGATTCATGATTTATGATTCATGATTCCATTCATGATTCATGATTCATTTTATGATTCATGATTCATGATTCAATTCATGATTTGTGATTCATGATTCGATTCATGATTCATTATTCGATTCATGATTCTTGAATCAAATCATGAGTCATGATTTGATTCATAATTCATGATTCATGATTCGATTCATGATTCATGTTTGAATTTATTATTGAATTCTTGATTCAATTCATAATTTAATTCATGATTCATTATTCAATTCATGATTCCTGATTCAATGCATGATTCATGATTCATGATTCAATGCATGATTCATGATTTATGATTCGATTCATTATTCATGTTTGAATTCATGATTCATGATTCATTTCATGCTTCATGATTCAATTCATGATTCATGATTCAATTCATGATTCATGATTTATGATTCATGATTCATGATTTAATTCATGATTCATGATTTGATTCAGGATTCATGATTCATGATTCAATTCATGATTCATGATTCAATTCATGATTCATGATTCATGATTCAATTCTTGATTCATGATTCAATTCATGATTCATGATTCATTTCATGATTTATGATTCAATTCATGATTTGTGATTCATGATTCGATTCATAATTCATGATTCATAATTTAATTCATGATTTTTGATTCATGATTCGATTCATGATTCATGATTCGATTCATGACTCTTGATTTGAATCATGATTCATGATTCGATTCATAATTCATGATTCGATTCATAATTCTTGATTCATGATTCGATTCATGATTCAAGATTCAATTCATGATTCATGATTCATGATTCATGATTCAATTCATGATTCATGATTCATTTCATGATTCATGATTCAATTCCTGATTCAATTCATGATTCAATTTATGATTCATAATTCATGATTCAATTCATGATTCATGATTCATGATTCAATTCATGATTCATAAATCATGATTCGATTCATGATTCATATTTCAATTCATGATTCAATTCTTGATTCAATTCGTAATTAAATTCATGATTCATGATTCATGATTCAATTCATGATTCATTTCATGATTCATGATTTAATTCATGATTCATGATTCAATTCATGATTCATGATTCAATTCATGATTCATGATTCATGATTCAATTCATGATTCATGATTCAATTCATGATTTATGATTCAATTCATGATTCATGATTCATGATTTATGATTCATGATTTATTTCATGATTCATTTCATGATTTATGATTGAATTCATGATTCATGATTCATTAATCATGATTCATAATTGAATTCATGATTCATGATTCATTTCATGATTCATGAGTCAATTCCTGAATTAATTCATGATTCAATTTATGATTCATAATTCATGATTCAATTCATGATTTATGATTCATTAATCATGATTCATAATTGAATTCATAAATCATGATTCAATTCATGATTCATGATTCATGATTCAATTCATGATTCATGATTCATGTTTCAATTCATAATTTGATTTATGATTCATGATTCAATTCATGATTCATGATTCATGATTCAATTTGTGATTCATGATTCATGATTTATGATTCATGATTCATTTCATTAATCATTTCTTGATTCATTATTCATGATTCAATTCATGATTCATAATTCAATTCGTGATTCATGATTCATGATTCATTTCATGACTCATTTCTTGATTCATGATTCAAGATTCGATTCACGATTCATAATTTAATTCATGATTCATGATTCATGATTCAATTCATGATTCGATTCATGATTCATGATTCATGATTCGATTCATGATTCATGATTCATGGTTCTTGATTCGATTCATGATTCATGATTCATTAATCATGATTCATAATTGAATTCATGATTCATGATTTAATTCATGATTCATGATTCATGATTCAATTCATGATTCATGATTCATGATTCAATTCATGATTCATGATTCAATTCATGATTTATGATTCAATTCATGATTCATGATTCATGATTTATGATTCATGATTTATTTCATGATTCATTTCATGATTTATGATTGAATTCATGATTCATGATTCATTAATCATGATTCATAATTGAATTCATGATTCATGATTCATTTCATGATTCATGAGTCAATTCCTGAATTAATTCATGATTCAATTTATGATTCATAATTCATGATTCAATTCATGATTTATGATTCATTAATCATGATTCATAATTGAATTCATAAATCATGATTCAATTCATGATTCATGATTCATGATTCAATTCATGATTCATGATTCATGTTTCAATTCATAATTTGATTTATGATTCATGATTCAATTCATGATTCATGATTCATGATTCAATTTGTGATTCATGATTCATGATTTATGATTCATGATTCATTTCATTAATCATTTCTTGATTCATTATTCATGATTCAATTCATGATTCATAATTCAATTCGTGATTCATGATTCATGATTCATTTCATGACTCATTTCTTGATTCATGATTCAAGATTCGATTCACGATTCATAATTTAATTCATGATTCATGATTCATGATTCAATTCATGATTCGATTCATGATTCATGATTCATGATTCGATTCATGATTCATGATTCATGGTTCTTGATTCGATTCATGATTCATGATTCATTAATCATGATTCATAATTGAATTCATGATTCATGATTTAATTCATGATTCATGATTCATGATTCAATTCATGATTCATTATTCGATTCATAATTCATGATTCGATTCATAATTCATGATTCATGATTCATTTCATAATTCATGAGTCAATTCCTGAATTAATTCATTATTCAATTTATGATTCATAATTCATGATTCAATTCATGATTTATGATTCATGATTCATTTCATGATTCATGATTCATGATTCGATTCATGATTCATGATTCGATTTATGATTCATGATTCAATTCATGATTCATGATTCAATTCATGATTCATGATTCATGATTCATGATTCATGATTCATGATTCATGATTTAATTCATGATTCATGATTCATGATTCAATTCATGATTCATGAATCATGATTCGATTCATGATTCATGTTTCAATTCATGATTCAATTCTTGATTCAATTCATAATTAAATTCATGATTCATGATTCAATTCATGATTCATGATTCATGATTCGATTCATGATTCATGTTTGAATTCATGATTCAATTCATGATTCATTTCATGATTCATGCTTCAATTCATGATTCATGATTTGATTCATGATTCATGATTCAATTCATGATTCATGATTTGATTCATGATTCATGATTCATGATTTAATTCATGATTCAGATCATTATTCATGATTCATGATTCATTTTATGATTCATTTCATGATTTATGATTCAATTCATGATTCATGATTTTTTTTATGATTCATGATTCATGATTTAATTCATGATTTGTGAATCATGATTCGATTCATAATTCATAATTCACAATTCAATGCATGATTTCTAATTCATGATTCGATTCATGATTCATTATTCGATTCATGATTCTTGATTCAAATCATGAGTCATGATTTGATTCATAATTTATGATTCATGATTGGATTCATGATTCATGATTGGATTCATGATTCATGATTCATGTTTGAATTTATTATTTAATTCTTGATTCAATTCATAATTCAATTCATGATTCATTATTCAATTCATGATTCCTGATTCAATGCATGATTCATGATTCATGAATCAATGCATGATTCATGATTTATGATTCGATTCATGATTCATGTTTGAATTCATGATTCATGATTCATTTCATGATTCATGATTCAATTCATGATTCATGATTCAATTCATGATTCATGATTCAATTCATGATCTATGATTCATGATTCATGATTCAATTCATGATTCATGATTTGATTCAGGATTCATGATTCATGATTCAATTCATGATTCATGATTCAATTCATGATTCATGATTCATGATTCAATTCTTGATTCATGATTCAAATCATGATTCATGATTCATTTCATGATTTATGATTCAATTCATTATTTGTGATTCATGATTCGATTCATAATTCATGATTCATAATTTAATTCATGATTTGTGATTCATGATTCGATTCATGATTCGATTCATGACTCTTGATTCGAATCATGATTCATGATTCGATTCATAATTCATAATTCGATTCATAATTCATGAATCATGATTCGATTAATGATTCAAGATTCAATTCATGATTCATGATTCATGATTCAATTCATGATTCATGATTGATGATTTAATTCATGATTCATGATTCGATTCATGATTCATGATTCAATTCATGATTCATTTCATGATTGATGATTCAATTCATGATTCATGATTCAATTTATGATTCATTAATCATGATTCGATTCATGATTCATGTTTCAATTCATAATTGGATTTATGATTCATCATTCAATTCATGATTGATGATTCATGATTCAATTCGTGATTCATGATTCATGATTCCTGATTCATGATTCTTTTTATGACTCATTTCTTGATTCATGATTCATTATTCAATTCATGATTCATAATTCATGTCATGATTCATGATTCAATTCATGATTCATGATTCAATTCATGATTTAATTCATGATTCAATTTATGATTCATAATTCATGATTCAATTCATGATTTTTGATTCATGATTCAATTCATGATTCATGATTCAATTCATTATTCATGATTCATGATTCGATTCATGATTCATGATTCAATTTATGATTCATGATTCGATTCATGATTCATGATTCATAATTCATGATTCAATTTATGATTCATGATTCAATTCATAATTAATGATTCATGATTCAATTATTGATTCATGATTCGATTCATGATTCATGTTTGAATTCATAATTCATGATTCATGATTTAATTATTGATTCATGATTCGATTCATGATTCATGTTTGAATTCATTATTCAATTCTTGATTCAATTCATAATTCAATTCATGATTCATTATTCAATTCATGATTCATGATTCATGATTCAATGCATGATTCGTGATTCATGATTCAATGCATGATTCATGATACATGATTCAATTCATGATTCATGTTTCAATTCATGATTCTTGATTTGAATCATGATTCATGATTCGATTCATAATTCATGATTCGATTCATAATTCATGATTCATGATTCGATTCATGATTCAAGATTCATTTCATGATTCATGATTCCATTCATGATTCATGATTCATTTTATGATTCATGATTCATGATTCAATTCATGATTTGTGATTCATGATTCGATTCATGATTCATTATTCGATTCATGATTCTTGAATCAAATCATGAGTCATGATTTGATTCATAATTCATGATTCATGATTCGATTCATGATTCATGATTCATGTTTGAATTCATTATTCAATTCTTGATTTAATTCATAATTCAATTCATGATTCATTATTCAATTCATGATTCCTGATTCAATGCATGATTCATGATTCATGATTCAATGCATGATTCATGATTTATGATTCAAATCATTATTCATGTTTGAATTCATGATTCATGATTCATGATTCAATTCATGATTCATGATTCAATTCATGATTCATGATTCAATTCATGATTCATGATTCAATTCATGATTCATGATTCAATTCTTGATTCATGATTCAATTCATGATTCATGATTCATTTCATGATTTATGATTCAATGCATGATTTGTGATTCATGATTCGATTCATAATTCATGATTCATAATTTAATTCATGATTCATGATTCATGATTCAATTCATGATTCACGAATCATGATTCGATTCATGATTCATGTTTCAATTCATGATTCAATTCTTGATTCAATTCGTAATTAAATTCATGATTCATGATTCATGATTCGATTCATGATTCATGATTCAATTCATGATTCATTTCATGATTCATGATTCAATTCATGATTCATGATTCAATTCATGATTCATGATTCAATTCATGCTTCATGATTCATGATTCATGATTCATGATTCAATTCATGATTCAATTCATGATTCATGATTCATGATTCATGATTTATTTCATGATTCATTTCATGATTTATGATTGAAATCATGATTCATGATTCATTAATCATGATTCATAATTGAATTCATGATTCATGATTCATTTCATGATTCATGAGTCAATTCCTGAATTAATTCATGATTCAATTTATGATTTATAATTCATGATTCAATTCATGATTCATGATTCATTAATCATGATTCATTAATTGAATTCATAAATCATGATTCAATTCATGATTCATGATTCATGATTCAATTCATGATTCATGATTCATGTTTCAATTCATAATTTGATTTATGATTCATGATTCAATTCATGATTCATGATTCAATTCGTGATTCATGATTCATGATTCATTTCATGACTCATTTCTTGATTCATGATTCATGATTCAATTCATGATTCATGATTCATGTTTCAATTCATAATTTGATTTATGATTCATGATTCAATTCATGATTCATGATTCAATTCGTGATTCATGATTCATGATTCATTTCATGACTCATTTCTTGATTCATAATTCATGATTCGATTCATAATCCATGATTCATGATTCATTTCATGATTCATGAGTCAATTCCTGAATTAATTCATGATTCAATTTATGATTCATAATTCATGATTCAATTCATGATTTATGATTCATGATTCATTTCATGATTCATAATTCATGATTCAATTCATGATTTATGATTCATGATTCATTTCATGATTCATGATTCAATTCATGATTCATGATTCATGATTCAATTCATGATTCATGAATCATGATTCGATTCATGATTCATGTTTTAATTCATGATTCAATTCTTGATTCAATTCATAATTCAATTCATGATTCATGATTCAATTCATGATTCATGATTCGATTCATGATTCATGTTTAAAATTCATGATTCAATTCATGATTCATTTCATAATTCATGATTCAATTCATGATTCATGATTCATGATTCATGATTCAATTCATGATTCATGATTCATGATTCAATTCATGATTCATGATTCATGATTCAATTTATGATTCATTAATCATGATTCAATTCATGATTCATGTTTCAATTCATAATTGGATTTATGATTCATCATTCAATTCATGATTGATGATTCATCATTCAATTCATGATTCATAATTCAATTCTTGATTCACGATTCATGATTCATGATTCATGATTCATTTCATGACTCATTTCTTTATTCATGATTCATGATTCAATTCATGATTCATAATTCATGTCATGATTCATGATTCAATTCATGATTTATGATTCATGATTCAATTCATGATTTAATTCATGATTCAATTTATGATTCATAATTCATGATTCAATTCATGATTTTTGATTCATGATTCAATTCATGATTCATGATTCTATTCATTATTAATGATTCATGATTCGATTCATGATTCATGATTCAATTCATGATTCATGATTCAATTCATGATTTATGATTCATGATTCAATTCATGATTCATGATTCGATTCATGATTCATGATTCATGATGCATGATTCAATTTATGATTCATGATTCAATTCATAATTCATGATTCATGATTCAATTCATGATTCATGATTCGATTCATGATTCATGTTTGAATTCATTATTCAATTCTTGATTCTATTCATAATTCAATTCATGATTCATGATTCAATTCATGATTCATGATTCATGATTCAATGCATGATTCATGATTCATGATTCAATGCATGATTCATGATACATGATTCAATTCATGATTCATGTTTCAATTCATGATTCTTGATTCGAATCATGATTCATGATTCGATTCATAATTCATGATTCGATTCATAATTCATGATTCATGATTCGATTTATGATTCAAGATTCAATTCATGATTCATGATTCAATTCATGATTCATGATTCATTTCATGATTTAAGATTCAATTCCTGATTCAATTCGTGATTAATTTCATGATTCACTTCATGATTTATGATTCAATTCATGATTCATGATTTATGATTCATGATTCCATTCATGATTCATGATTCATTTTATGATTCATGATTCATGATTCAATTCATGATTTGTGATTCATGATTCGATTCATGATTCATTATTCGATTCATGATTCTTGAATCAAATCATGAGTCATGATTTGATTCATAATTCATGATTCATGATTCGATTCATGATTCATGTTTGAATTTATTATTGAATTCTTGATTCAATTCATAATTTAATTCATGATTCATTATTCAATTCATGATTCCTGATTCAATGCATGATTCATGATTCATGATTCAATGCATGATTCATGATTTATGATTCGATTCATTATTCATGTTTGAATTCATGATTCATGATTCATTTCATGCTTCATGATTCAATTCATGATTCATGATTCAATTCATGATTCATGATTTATGATTCATGATTCATGATTTAATTCATGATTCATGATTTGATTCAGGATTCATGATTCATGATTCAATTCATGATTCATGATTCAATTCATGATTCATGATTCATGATTCAATTCTTGATTCATGATTCAATTCATGATTCATGATTCATTTCATGATTTATGATTCAATTCATGATTTGTGATTCATGATTCGATTCATAATTCATGATTCATAATTTAATTCATGATTTTTGATTCATGATTCGATTCATGATTCATGATTCGATTCATGACTCTTGATTCGAATCATGATTCATGATTCGATTCATAATTCATGATTCGATTCATAATTCTTGATTCATGATTCGATTCATGATTCAAGATTCAATTCATGATTCATGATTCATGATTCATGATTCAATTCATGATTCATGATTCATTTCATGATTCATGATTCAATTCCTGATTCAATTCATGATTCAATTTATGATTCATAATTCATGATTCAATTCATGATTCATGATTCATGATTCAATTCATGATTCATGAATCATGATTCGATTCATGATTCATATTTCAATTCATGATTCAATTCTTGATTCAATTCGTAATTAAATTCATGATTCATGATTCATGATTCAATTCATGATTCATTTCATGATTCATGATTTAATTCATGATTCATGATTCAATTCATGATTCATGATTCAATTCATGATTCATGATTCATGATTCAATTCATGATTCATGATTCAATTCATGATTTATGATTCAATTCATGATTCATGATTCATGATTTATGATTCATGATTTATTTCATGATTCATTTCATGATTTATGATTGAATTCATGATTCATGATTCATTAATCATGATTCATAATTGAATTCATGATTCATGATTCATTTCATGATTCATGAGTCAATTCCTGAATTAATTCATGATTCAATTTATGATTCATAATTCATGATTCAATTCATGATTTATGATTCATTAATCATGATTCATAATTGAATTCATAAATCATGATTCAATTCATGATTCATGATTCATGATTCAATTCATGATTCATGATTCATGTTTCAATTCATAATTTGATTTATGATTCATGATTCAATTCATGATTCATGATTCAATTTGTGATTCATGATTCATGATTTATGATTCATGATTCATTTCATTAATCATTTCTTGATTCATTATTCATGATTCAATTCATGATTCATAATTCAATTCGTGATTCATGATTCATGATTCATTTCATGACTCATTTCTTGATTCATGATTCAAGATTCGATTCACGATTCATAATTTAATTCATGATTCATGATTCATGATTCAATTCATGATTCGATTCATGATTCATGATTCATGATTCGATTCATGATTCATGATTCATGGTTCTTGATTCGATTCATGATTCATGATTCATTAATCATGATTCATAATTGAATTCATGATTCATGATTTAATTCATGATTCATGATTCATGATTCAATTCATGATTCATTATTCGATTCATAATTCATGATTCGATTCATAATTCATGATTCATGATTCATTTCATAATTCATGAGTCAATTCCTGAATTAATTCATTATTCAATTTATGATTCATAATTCATGATTCAATTCATGATTTATGATTCATGATTCATTTCATGATTCATGATTCATGATTCGATTCATGATTCATGATTCGATTTATGATTCATGATTCAATTCATGATTCATGATTCAATTCATGATTCATGATTCATGATTCATGATTCATGATTCATGATTCATGATTTAATTCATGATTCATGATTCATGATTCAATTCATGATTCATGAATCATGATTCGATTCATGATTCATGTTTCAATTCATGATTCAATTCTTGATTCAATTCATAATTAAATTCATGATTCATGATTCAATTCATGATTCATGATTCATGATTCGATTCATGATTCATGTTTGAATTCATGATTCAATTCATGATTCATTTCATGATTCATGCTTCAATTCATGATTCATGATTTGATTCATGATTCATGATTCAATTCATGATTCATGATTTGATTCATGATTCATGATTCATGATTTAATTCATGATTCAGATCATTATTCATGATTCATGATTCATTTTATGATTCATTTCATGATTTATGATTCAATTCATGATTCATGATTTTTTTTATGATTCATGATTCATGATTTAATTCATGATTTGTGAATCATGATTCGATTCATAATTCATAATTCACAATTCAATGCATGATTTCTAATTCATGATTCGATTCATGATTCATTATTCGATTCATGATTCTTGATTCAAATCATGAGTCATGATTTGATTCATAATTTATGATTCATGATTGGATTCATGATTCATGATTGGATTCATGATTCATGATTCATGTTTGAATTTATTATTTAATTCTTGATTCAATTCATAATTCAATTCATGATTCATTATTCAATTCATGATTCCTGATTCAATGCATGATTCATGATTCATGAATCAATGCATGATTCATGATTTATGATTCGATTCATGATTCATGTTTGAATTCATGATTCATGATTCATTTCATGATTCATGATTCAATTCATGATTCATGATTCAATTCATGATTCATGATTCAATTCATGATCTATGATTCATGATTCATGATTCAATTCATGATTCATGATTTGATTCAGGATTCATGATTCATGATTCAATTCATGATTCATGATTCAATTCATGATTCAATTCTTGATTCATGATTCAAATCATGATTCATGATTCATTTCATGATTTATGATTCAATTCATTATTTGTGATTCATGATTCGATTCATAATTCATGATTCATAATTTAATTCATGATTTGTGATTCATGATTCGATTCATGATTCGATTCATGACTCTTGATTCGAATCATGATTCATGATTCGATTCATAATTCATAATTCGATTCATAATTCATGAATCATGATTCGATTAATGATTCAAGATTCAATTCATGATTCATGATTCATGATTCAATTCATGATTCATGATTGATGATTTAATTCATGATTCATGATTCGATTCATGATTCATGATTCAATTCATGATTCATTTCATGATTGATGATTCAATTCATGATTCATGATTCAATTTATGATTCATTAATCATGATTCGATTCATGATTCATGTTTCAATTCATAATTGGATTTATGATTCATCATTCAATTCATGATTGATGATTCATGATTCAATTCGTGATTCATGATTCATGATTCCTGATTCATGATTCTTTTTATGACTCATTTCTTGATTCATGATTCATTATTCAATTCATGATTCATAATTCATGTCATGATTCATGATTCAATTCATGATTCATGATTCAATTCATGATTTAATTCATGATTCAATTTATGATTCATAATTCATGATTCAATTCATGATTTTTGATTCATGATTCAATTCATGATTCATGATTCAATTCATTATTCATGATTCATGATTCGATTCATGATTCATGATTCAATTTATGATTCATGATTCGATTCATGATTCATGATTCATAATTCATGATTCAATTTATGATTCATGATTCAATTCATAATTAATGATTCATGATTCAATTATTGATTCATGATTCGATTCATGATTCATGTTTGAATTCATAATTCATGATTCATGATTTAATTATTGATTCATGATTCGATTCATGATTCATGTTTGAATTCATTATTCAATTCTTGATTCAATTCATAATTCAATTCATGATTCATTATTCAATTCATGATTCATGATTCATGATTCAATGCATGATTCATGATTCATGATTCAATGCATGATTCATGATACATGATTCAATTCATGATTCATGTTTCAATTCATGATTCTTGATTTGAATCATGATTCATGATTCGATTCATAATTCATGATTCGATTCATAATTCATGATTCATGATTCGATTCATGATTCAAGATTCATTTCATGATTCATGATTCCATTCATGATTCATGATTCATTTTATGATTCATGATTCATGATTCAATTCATGATTTGTGATTCATGATTCGATTCATGATTCATTATTCGATTCATGATTCTTGAATCAAATCATGAGTCATGATTTGATTCATAATTCATGATTCATGATTCGATTCATGATTCATGATTCATGTTTGAATTCATTATTCAATTCTTGATTTAATTCATAATTCAATTCATGATTCATTATTCAATTCATGATTCCTGATTCAATGCATGATTCATGATTCATGATTCAATGCATGATTCATGATTTATGATTCAAATCATTATTCATGTTTGAATTCATGATTCATGATTCATGATTCAATTCATGATTCATGATTCAATTCATGATTCATGATTCAATTCATGATTTATGATTCATGATTCATGATTAAATTCATGATTCATAATTTGATTCAGGATTCATGATTCATGATTCAATTCATGATTCATGATTCA
The DNA here is from genome assembly GCA_036250195.1 of Mixophyes australis. Lineage (NCBI taxonomy): Eukaryota > Metazoa > Chordata > Amphibia > Anura > Limnodynastidae > Mixophyes > Mixophyes australis. The sequence continues at coordinate 251,182,840 of JAVHZZ010000004.1, read as the reverse complement.
ATTCATGATTCATGATTCAATTCTTGATTCATGATTCAATTCATGATTCATGATTCATTTCATGATTTATGATTCAATGCATGATTTGTGATTCATGATTCGATTCATAATTCATGATTCATAATTTAATTCATGATTCATGATTCATGATTCAATTCATGATTCACGAATCATGATTCGATTCATGATTCATGTTTCAATTCATGATTCAATTCTTGATTCAATTCGTAATTAAATTCATGATTCATGATTCATGATTCGATTCATGATTCATGATTCAATTCATGATTCATTTCATGATTCATGATTCAATTCATGATTCATGATTCAATTCATGATTCATGATTCAATTCATGCTTCATGATTCATGATTCATGATTCATGATTCAATTCATGATTCAATTCATGATTCATGATTCATGATTCATGATTTATTTCATGATTCATTTCATGATTTATGATTGAAATCATGATTCATGATTCATTAATCATGATTCATAATTGAATTCATGATTCATGATTCATTTCATGATTCATGAGTCAATTCCTGAATTAATTCATGATTCAATTTATGATTTATAATTCATGATTCAATTCATGATTCATGATTCATTAATCATGATTCATTAATTGAATTCATAAATCATGATTCAATTCATGATTCATGATTCATGATTCAATTCATGATTCATGATTCATGTTTCAATTCATAATTTGATTTATGATTCATGATTCAATTCATGATTCATGATTCAATTCGTGATTCATGATTCATTTCATGACTCATTTCTTGATTCATGATTCAAGATTCGATTCACGATTCATGATTTAATTCATGATTCATGATTCATGATTGAATTCATGATTCGATTCATGATTCATGATTCATGATTCGATTCATGATTCATGATTCATGGTTCATGATTCGATTCATGATTCATGATTCATTAATCATGATTCATAATTGAATTCATGATTCATGATTTAATTCATGATTCATGATTCATGATTCAATTCATTATTCATTATTCGATTCATAATTCATGATTCGATTCATAATCCATGATTCATGATTCATTTCATGATTCATGAGTCAATTCCTGAATTAATTCATGATTCAATTTATGATTCATAATTCATGATTCAATTCATGATTTATGATTCATGATTCATTTCATGATTCATAATTCATGATTCAATTCATGATTTATGATTCATGATTCATTTCATGATTCATGATTCAATTCATGATTCATGATTCATGATTCAATTCATGATTCATGAATCATGATTCGATTCATGATTCATGTTTTAATTCATGATTCAATTCTTGATTCAATTCATAATTCAATTCATGATTCATGATTCAATTCATGATTCATGATTCGATTCATGATTCATGTTTAAAATTCATGATTCAATTCATGATTCATTTCATAATTCATGATTCAATTCATGATTCATGATTCATGATTCATGATTCAATTCATGATTCATGATTCATGATTCAATTCATGATTCATGATTCATGATTCAATTTATGATTCATTAATCATGATTCAATTCATGATTCATGTTTCAATTCATAATTGGATTTATGATTCATCATTCAATTCATGATTGATGATTCATCATTCAATTCATGATTCATAATTCAATTCTTGATTCACGATTCATGATTCATGATTCATGATTCATGATTCATTTCATGACTCATTTCTTTATTCATGATTCATGATTCAATTCATGATTCATAATTCATGTCATGATTCATGATTCAATTCATGATTTATGATTCATGATTCAATTCATGATTTAATTCATGATTCAATTTATGATTCATAATTCATGATTCAATTCATGATTTTTGATTCATGATTCAATTCATGATTCATGATTCTATTCATTATTAATGATTCATGATTCGATTCATGATTCATGATTCAATTCATGATTCATGATTCAATTCATGATTTATGATTCATGATTCAATTCATGATTCATGATTCGATTCATGATTCATGATTCATGATGCATGATTCAATTTATGATTCATGATTCAATTCATAATTCATGATTCATGATTCAATTCATGATTCATGATTCGATTCATGATTCATGTTTGAATTCATTATTCAATTCTTGATTCTATTCATAATTCAATTCATGATTCATGATTCAATTCATGATTCATGATTCATGATTCAATGCATGATTCATGATTCATGATTCAATGCATGATTCATGATACATGATTCAATTCATGATTCATGTTTCAATTCATGATTCTTGATTCGAATCATGATTCATGATTCGATTCATAATTCATGATTCGATTCATAATTCATGATTCATGATTCGATTTATGATTCAAGATTCAATTCATGATTCATGATTCAATTCATGATTCATGATTCATTTCATGATTTAAGATTCAATTCCTGATTCAATTCGTGATTAATTTCATGATTCACTTCATGATTTATGATTCAATTCATGATTCATGATTTATGATTCATGATTCCATTCATGATTCATGATTCATTTTATGATTCATGATTCATGATTCAATTCATGATTTGTGATTCATGATTCGATTCATGATTCATTATTCGATTCATGATTCTTGAATCAAATCATGAGTCATGATTTGATTCATAATTCATGATTCATGATTCGATTCATGATTCATGTTTGAATTCATTATTGAATTCTTGATTCAATTCATAATTTAATTCATGATTCATTATTCAATTCATGATTCCTGATTCAATGCATGATTCATGATTCATGATTCAATGCATGATTCATGATTTATGATTCGATTCATTATTCATGTTTGAATTCATGATTCATGATTCATTTCATGCTTCATGATTCAATTCATGATTCATGATTCAATTCATGATTCATGATTTATGATTCATGATTCATGATTTAATTCATGATTCATGATTTGATTCAGGATTCATGATTCATGATTCAATTCATGATTCATGATTCAATTCATGATTCATGATTCATGATTCAATTCTTGATTCATGATTCAATTCATGATTCATGATTCATTTCATGATTTATGATTCAATTCATGATTTGTGATTCATGATTCGATTCATAATTCATGATTCATAATTTAATTCATGATTTTTGATTCATGATTCGATTCATGATTCATGATTCGATTCATGACTCTTGATTCGAATCATGATTCATGATTCGATTCATAATTCATGATTCGATTCATAATTCTTGATTCATGATTCGATTCATGATTCAAGATTCAATTCATGATTCATGATTCATGATTCATGATTCAATTCATGATTCATGATTCATTTCATGATTCATGATTCAATTCCTGATTCAATTCATGATTCAATTTATGATTCATAATTCATGATTCAATTCATGATTCATGATTCATGATTCAATTCATGATTCATGAATCATGATTCGATTCATGATTCATATTTCAATTCATGATTCAATTCTTGATTCAATTCGTAATTAAATTCATGATTCATGATTCATGATTCAATTCATGATTCATTTCATGATTCATGATTTAATTCATGATTCATGATTCAATTCATGATTCATGATTCAATTCATGATTCATGATTCATGATTCATGATTCATGATTCAATTCATGATTCATGATTCAATTCATGATTTATGATTCAATTCATGATTCATGATTCATGATTCATGATTTATTTCATGATTCATTTCATGATTTATGATTGAATTCATGATTCATGATTCATTAATCATGATTCATAATTGAATTCATGATTCATGATTCATTTCATGATTCATGAGTCAATTCCTGAATTAATTCATGATTCAATTTATGATTCATAATTCATGATTCAATTCATGATTTATGATTCATTAATCATGATTCATAATTGAATTCATAAATCATGATTCAATTCATGATTCATGATTCATGATTCAATTCATGATTCATGATTCATGTTTCAATTCATAATTTGATTTATGATTCATGATTCAATTCATGATTCATGATTCATGATTCAATTTGTGATTCATGATTCATGATTTATGATTCATGATTCATTTCATTAATCATTTCTTGATTCATTATTCATGATTCAATTCATGATTCATAATTCAATTCGTGATTCATGATTCATGATTCATTTCATGACTCATTTCTTGATTCATGATTCAAGATTCGATTCACGATTCATGATTTAATTCATGATTCATGATTCATGATTCAATTCATGATTCGATTCATGATTCATGATTCATGATTCGATTCATGATTCATGATTCATGGTTCTTGATTCGATTCATGATTCATAATTGAATTCATGATTCATGATTTAATTCATGATTCATGATTCATGATTCAATTCATGATTCATTATTCGATTCATAATTCATGATTCGATTCATAATTCATGATTCATGATTCATTTCATGATTCATGAGTCAATTCCTGAATTAATTCATTATTCAATTTATGATTCATGATTCAATTCATGATTCATGATTCAATTCATGATTCATGATTCATGATTCATGATTCATGATTCATGATTCATGATTTAATTCATGATTCATGATTCATGATTCAATTCATGATTCATGATTCATGATTCGATTCATGATTCATGTTTGAATTCATGATTCAATTCATGATTCATTTCATGATTCATGATTCAATTCATGATTCATGATTCATGATTCATGCTTCAATTCATGATTCATGATTTGATTCATGATTCATGATTCAATTCATGATTCATGATTTGATTCATGATTCATGATTCATGATTTAATTCATGATTCAATTCATTATTCATGATTCATGATTCATTTTATGATTCATTTCATGATTTATGATTCAATTCATGATTCATGATTTTTTTTATGATTCATGATTCATGATTTAATTCATGATTTGTGAATCATGATTCGATTCATAATTCATAATTCACAATTCAATGCATGATTTGTAATTCATGATTCGATTCATGATTCATTATTCGATTCATGATTCTTGATTCAAATCATGAGTCATGATTTGATTCATAATTTATGATTCATGATTGGATTCATGATTCATGATTGGATTCATGATTCATGATTCATGTTTGAATTTATTATTTAATTCTTGATTCAATTCATAATTCAATTCATGATTCATTATTCAATTCATGATTCCTGATTCAATGCATGATTCATGATTCATGATTCAATGCATGATTCATGATTTATGATTCGATTCATGATTCATGTTTGAATTCATGATTCATGATTCATTTCATGATTCATGATTCAATTCATGATTCATGATTCAATTCATGATTCATGATTCAATTCATGATCTATGATTCATGATTCATGATTCAATTCATGATTCATGATTTGATTCAGGATTCATGATTCATGATTCAATTCATGATTCATGATTCAATTCATGATTCATGATTCATGATTCAATTCTTGATTCATGATTCAAATCATGATTCATTTCATGATTTATGATTCAATTCATTATTTGTGATTCATGATTCGATTCATAATTCATGATTCATAATTTAATTCATCATTTGTGATTCATGATTCGATTCATGATTCGATTCATGACTCTTGATTCGAATCATTATTCATGATTCGATTCATAATTCATGATTCGATTCATAATTCATGAATCATGATTCGATTAATGATTCAAGATTCAATTCATGATTCATGATTCATGATTCAATTCATGATTCATGATTGATGATTTAATTCATGATTCATGATTCGATTCATGATTCATGATTCAATTCATGATTCATTTCATGATTGATGATTCAATTCATGATTCATGATTCAATTCATGATTCATGATTCATGATTCAATTTATGATTCATTAATCATGATTCGATTCATGATTCATGTTTCAATTCATAATTGGATTTATGATTCATCATTTAATTCATGATTGATGATTCATTATTCAATTCGTGATTCATGATTCATGATTCCTGATTCATGATTCGTTTCATGACTCATTTCTTGATTCATGATTCATTAATCAATTCATGATTCATAATTCATGTCATGATTCATGATTCAATTCATGATTCATGATTCAATTCATGATTTAATTCATGATTCAATTTATGATTCATAATTCATGATTCAATTCATGATTTTTGATTCATGGTTCAATTCATGATTCATGATTCAATTCATTATTCATGATTCATGATTCGATTCATGATTCATGATTCAATTCATGATTCATGATTCGATTCATGATTCATGATTCATGATTCATGATTCAATTTATGATTCATGATTCAATTCATAATTCATGATTCATGATTCAATTATTGATTCATGATTCGATTCATGATTCATGTTTGAATTCATAATTCATGATTCATGATTTAATTATTGATTCATGATTCGATTCATGATTCATGTTTGAATTCATTATTCAATTCTTGATTCAATTCATAATTCAATTCATGATTCATTATTCAATTCATGATTCATGATTCAATGCATGATTCATGATTCATGATTCAATGCATGATTCATGATACATGATTCAATTCATGATTCATGTTTCAATTCATGATTCTTGATTCGAATCATGATTCATGATTCGATTCATAATTCATGATTCGATTCATAATTCATGATTCATGATTCGATTCATGATTCAAGATTCATTTCATGATTCATTATTCAATTCATGATTCATGATTCATGATTCAATGCATGATTCATGATTCATGATTCAATGCATGATTCATGATACATGATTCAATTCATGATTCATGTTTCAATTCATGATTCTTGATTCGAATCATGATTCATGATTCGATTCATAATTCATGATTCGATTCATAATTCATGATTCATGATTCGATTCATGATTCAAGATTCATTTCATGATTCATGATTCCATTCATGATTCATGATTCATTTTATGATTCATGATTCATGATTCAATTCATGATTTGTGATTCATGATTCGATTCATGATTCATTATTCGATTCATGATTCTTGAATCAAATCATGAGTCATGATTTGATTCATAATTCATGATTCATGATTCGATTCATGATTCATGATTCATGTTTGAATTCATTATTCAATTCTTGATTTAATTCATAATTCAATTCATGATTCATTATTCAATTCATGATTCCTGATTCAATGCATGATTCATGATTCATGATTCAATGCATGATTCATGATTTATGATTCGATTCATTATTCATGTTTGAATTCATGATTCATGATTCATGATTCAATTCATGATTCATGATTTATGATTCATGATTCATGATTAAATTCATGATTCATAATTTGATTCAGGATTCATGATTCATGATTCAATTCATGATTCATGATTCAATTCATGATTCATGATTCAATTCTTGATTCATGATTCAATTCATGATTCATGATTCATTTCATGATTTATGATTCAATTCATGATTTGTGATTCATGATTCGATTCATAATTCATGATTCATAATTTAATTCAAGATTCATGATTCATGATTCAATTCATGATTCACGAATCATGATTCGATTCATGATTCATGTTTCAATTCATGATTCAATTCTTGATTCAATTTGTAATTAAATTCATGATTCATGATTCATGATTCGATTCATGATTCATGATTCAATTCATGATTCATTTCATGATTCATGATTCAATTCATGATTCATGATTCAATTCATGATTCATGATTCAATTCATGCTTCATGATTCATAATTCATGATTCATGATTCAATTCATGATTCATGATTCAATTCATGATTCATGATTCATGATTCATGATTTATTTCATGATTCATTTCATGATTTATGATTGAAATCATGATTCATGATTCATTAATCATGATTCATAATTGAATTCATGATTCATGATTCATTTCATGATTCATGAGTCAATTCCTGAATTAATTCATGATTCAATTTATGATTCATAATTCATGATTCAATTCATGATTCATGATTCATTAATCATGATTCATAATTGAATTCATAAATCATGATTCAATTCATGATTCATGATTCATGATTCAATTCATGATTCATGATTCAATTCGTGATTCATGATTCATGATTCATTTCATGACTCATTTCTTGATTCATGATTCAAGATTCGATTCACGATTCATGATTTAATTCATGATTCATGATTCATGATTCAATTCATGATTCGATTCATGATTCATGATTCATGATTCGATTCATGATTCATGATTCATGGTTCATGATTCGATTCATGATTCATGATTCATTAATCATGATTCATAATTGAATTCATGATTCATGATTTAATTCATGATTCATGATTCATGATTCAATTCATGATTCATTATTCGATTCATAATTCATGATTCGATTCATAATTCATGATTCATGATTCATTTCATGATTCATGAGTCAATTCCTGAATTAATTCATGATTCAATTTATGATTCATAATTCATGATTCAATTCATGATTTATGATTCATGATTCATTTCATGATTCATGATTCATGATTCGATTTATGATTCATGATTCAATTCATGATTCATGATTCAATTCATGATTCATGATTCATGATTCATGATTCAATTCATGATTCATGATTCATGATTCAATTCATGATTCATGAATCATGATTCGATTCATGATTCATGTTTTAATTCATGATTCAATTCTTGATTCAATTCATAATTCAATTCATGATTCATGATTCAATTCATGATTCATGATTCATGATTCGATTCATGATTCATGTTTGAATTCATGATTCAATTCATGATTCATTTCATAATTCATGATTCAATTCATGATTCATGATTCATGATTCATGATTCAATTCATGATTCATGATTTGATTCATGATTCATGATTCATGATTTAATTCATGATTCATGATTCAATTCATTATTCATGATTCATGATTCATTTTATGATTCATTTCATGATTTATGATTCAATTCATGATTCATGATTCATTTTATGATTCATGATTCATGATTTAATTCATGATTTGTGAATCATGATTCGATTCATAATTCATGATTCACAATTCAATGCATGATTTGAGATTCATGATTCGATTCATGATTCTTGATTCGAATCATGAGTCATGATTTGATTCATAATTCATGATTCATGATTGGATTCATGATTCATGATTGGATTCATGATTCATGATTCATGTTTGAATTTATTATTTAATTCTTGATTCAATTCATAATTCAATTCATGATTCATTATTCAATTCATGATTCCTGATTCAATGCATGATTCATGATTCATGATTCAATGCATGATTCATGATTTATGATTTGATTCATGATTCATGTTTGAATTCATGATTCATGATTCATTTCATGATTCATGATTCAATTCATGATTCATGATTCAATTCATGATTTATGATTCATGATTCATGATTCAATTCATGATTCATGATTTGATTCAGGATTCATGATTCATGATTCAATTCATGATTCATGATTCAATTCATGATTCATGATTCATGATTCAATTCTTGATTCATGATTCAAATCATGATTCATGATTCATTTCATGATTTATGATTCAATTCATGATTTGTGATTCATGATTCGATTCATAATTCATGATTCATAATTTAATTCATGATTTGTGATTCATGATTCGATTCATGATTCGATTCATGACTCTTGATTCGAATCATGATTCATGATTCGATTCATAATTCATGATTCGATTCATAATTCATGATTCATGATTCGATTAATGATTCAAGATTCAATTCATGATTCATGATTCATGATTCAATTCATGATTCATGATTCAATTCATGATTCATGATTGATGATTCAATTCATGATTCATGATTCATGATTCGATTCATGATTCATGATTCATTTCATGATTCATTTCATGATTGATGATTCAATTCATGATTCATGATTCGATTCATGATTCATGATTCATGATTCGATTCATGATTCATGATTCAATTCATGATTCATTTTATGATTCTTGATTCAATTCATGATTCATGATTCAATTCATGATTCATGATTGAATTCATGATTCATGATTCAATTCATGATTCATGATTCAATTCATGATTCATGATTCAATTCATGATTCATGATTCATGATTTATTTCATGATTCATTTCCTGATTTATGATTGAATTCATGATTCATGATTCATTAATCATGAATCATAATTGAATTCATGATTCATGATTCAATTCATGATTCATGATTCATGGTTCAATTCATGATTCATGAATCATGATTCGATTCATGATTCATGTTTCAATTCATAATTCGATTTATGATTCATGATTCAATTCATGATTCATGATTCAATTCGTGATTCATGATTCATGATTTATGATTCATGATTCATATCATTAATCATTTCTTGATTCATGATTCATGATTCAATTCAGGATTCATAATTCAATTCGTGATTCATGATTCATGATTCATTTCATGAATCATTTCTTGATTCATGATTCAAGATTCGATTCACGATTCATGATTTAATTCATGACTCATAAATTCATGATTCAATTCATGATTCGATTCATGATTCATGATTCATGATTCATGATTCGATTCATGATTCATTAATCATGATTCATAATTGAATTCATGATTCATGATTTAATTCATAATTCATGATTCGATTCATAATTCATGATTCATGATTCATTTCATGATTCATGAGTCAATTCCTGAATTAATTCATGATTCTATTTATGATTCATAATTCATGATTCAATTCATGATTTATAATTCATGATTCATTTCATGATTCATGATTCATGATTCGATTCATGATTCATGATTCGATTTATGATTCATGATTCAATTCATGATTCATGATTCATTTCATGATTCATGATTCATGATTCAATTCATGATTCAATTCATGATTCATGATTCAATTCATGATTCATGATTCATGATTCATGATTCATGATTCAATTCATGATTCATGATTCATGATTCAATTCATGATTCATGAATCATGATTCGATTCATTATTCATGTTTCAATTCATGATTCAATTCTTGATTCAATTCATAATTCAATTCATGATTCATGATTCAATTCATGATTCATGATTCATGATTCGATTCATGATTCATGTTTGAATTCATGATTCAATTTATGATTCATTTCATGATTCATGATTCAATTCATGATTCATGATTCATGATTCAATTCATGATTCATGATTCGATTCATGATTCATGATTCATGATTTAAATCATGATTCATGATTCAATTCATTATTCATGATTCATTAATTCATTTTATGATTAATTTCATGATTTATGATTCAATTCATGATTCATGATTCATGATTCAATTCATGATTCATGATTCATTTTATGATTCATGATTCATGATTTAATTCATGATTTCTGAATCATGATTCGATTCATAATTCATGATTCACAATTCAATGCATGATTTGTGATTCATGATTTGATTCATGATTCATTATTCGATTCATGATTCTTGATTCGAATCATGAGTCATGATTTGATTCATAATTCATGATTCATGATTCGATTCATGATTCATGATTCATGTTTGAATTCATTATTCAATTCTTGATTCAATTCATGATTCATTATTCAATTCATGATTCCTGATTCAATGCATGATTCATGATTCATGATTCAATGCATGATTCATGATTTATGATTCGAATTATGATTCATGTTTTAATTCATGATTCATGATTCATTTCATGATTCATGATTCAATTCATGATTCATGATTCAATTCATGATTCATGATTCAATTCATGATTCATGATTTGATTCAGGATTCATGATTCATGATTCAATTCATGATTCATGATTCAATTCATGATTCATGAATTATGATTCAATTCTTGATTCATGATTCAATTCATGATTCATGATTCATTTCATGATTTATGATTCAATTCATGATTTGTGATTCATGATTCGATTCATAATTCATGATTCATAATTTAATTCATGATTTGTGATTCATGATTCGATTCATGATTCATGATTCGATTCATGACTCTTGATTCGAATCATGATTCATGATTCGATTCATAATTCATGATTCGATTCATAATTCATGATTCATGATTCGATTCATTATTCAAGATTCAATTCATGATTCATGATTCATGATTCAATTCATGATTCATGATTCATTTCATGATTCATGATTCAATTCCTGATTCAATTAATGATTCAGTTTATGATTCATAACTCATGATTCAATTCATGATTCATGATTCATGATTCAATTCATGATTCATGAATCGTGATTCGATTCATGATTCATGATTCAATTCATGATTCATTTCATGATTCATGATTCAATTCATGTTTCATGATTTAATTCATGATTCATTTCATGATTCATGATTCAATTCATGATTCATGATTCAATTCATGATTCATGATTCAATTCATGATTCATTAATCATGATTCATAATTGAATTCATGATTCATGATTCAATTCTTGATTCATGATTTATGATTAAATTCATGATTCATGATTCATGATTCAATCCATGATTCATGAATCATGATTCGATTCATGATTCATGTTTCAATTCATAATTTGATTTATGATTCATGATTCAATTCATGATTCATGATTCATGATTCAATTCGTGATTCATGATTCATGATTTATGATTCATGATTCATTTCATTAATCATTTCTTGATTCATGATTCATGATTCAATTCATGATTCATAATTCAATTCGTGATTCATGATTCATGATTCATGATTCATTTCATGACTCATTTCTTGATTCATGATTCAAGATTCGATTCACAATTCATGATTTAATTCATGATTCATGATTCATGATTCAATTCATGATACGATTCATGATTCATGATTCATGATTCATGATTCAATTCATGATTCATGATTCATGATTAAATTCATGATTCATGAATCTTGATTCGATTTATGATTCATGATTCATTTCATGATTCATGATTCAATTCATGATTCATGATTCATGATTCATGATTCATTTCATGATTCATGATTCATGATTCAATTCATGATTCATGATTCGATTCATGATTCATGATTCAATTCATTATTCATGATTCATTAATTCATTTTATGATTTATTTCATGATTTATGATTCAATTCATGATTCATGATTCATGATTCAATTCATGATTCATGATTCATTTTATGATTCATGATTCATGATTTAATTCATGATTTGTGTATCATGATTCGATTCATAATTCATGATTCACAATTCAATGCATGATTTGTGATTCATGATTTGATTCATGATTCATTATTCGATTCATGATTCTTGATTCGAATCATGAGTCATGATTTGAATCATAATTCATGATTCATGATTCGATTCATGATTCATGATTCATGTTTGAATTCATTATTCAATTCTTGATTCAATTCATAATTCAATTCATGATTCATTATTCAATTCATGATTCCTGATTCAATGCATGATTCATGATTTGATTCAGGATTCATGATTCATGATTCAATTCATGATTCAATTCATGATTCATGATTCATGATTCAATTCTTGATTCATGATTCAATTCATGATTCATGATTCATTTCATGATTTATGATTCAATTCATGATTTGTGATTCATGATTCGATTCATAATTCATGATTCATAATTTAATTCATGATTTGTGATTCATGATTCGATTCATGATTCATGATTCGAATCATGATTCATGATTCGATTCATAATTCATGATTCGATTCATAATTCATGATTCATGATTCGATTCATGATTCAAGATTCAATTCATGATTCATGATTCATGATTCAATTCATGATTCATGATTCAATTCATGATTCATGATTCATTTCATGATTCATGATTCAATTCCTGATTCAATTAATGATTCAGTTTATGATTCATAATTCATGATTCAATTCATGATTCATGATTCATGATTCAATTCATGATTCATTTCATGATTCATGATTCAATTCATGTTTCATGATTTAATTCATGATTCATTTCATGATTCATGATTCAATTCATGATTCATGATTCAATTCATGATTCATGATTCAATTCATGATTCATTAATCATGATTCATAATTGAATTCATGATTCATGATTCAATTCTTGATTCATGATTTATGATTAAATTCATGATTCATGATTCATGATTCAATTCATGATTCATGATTCATGATTTATGATTCATGATTCATTTCATTAATCATTTCTTGATTCATGATTCAATTCATGATTCATAATTCAATTCGTGATTCATGATTCATGATTCATGATTCATGATTCATTTCATGACTCATTTCTTGATTCATGATTCAAGATTCGATTCACGATTCATGATTTAATTCATGATTCATGATTCATGATTCAATTCATGATTCGATTCATGATTCATGATTCATGATTCATGATTCGATTCATGATTCATGATTCATTCATCATGATTCATAATTTAATTCATGATTCATGATTCAATTCATGATTCATGATTCATGATTCAATTCATGATTCATGAATCTTGATTCGATTTATGATTCATGATTCAATTCATGATTCATGATTCGATTCATGATTCATGTTTGAATTCATGATTGAATTCATGATTCATGATTCATGATTCATGATTTATGATTCAATTCATGATTCATGATTCGATTCATGATTCATGATTCAATTCATGATTCATGATTCAATTCATGATTCATGCTTCATGATTCATTTCATGATTTATTTCATGATTTATGATTCAATTCATGATTCATGATTCCATTCATGATTCATGATTCATTTTATGATTCATGATTCATGATTTAATTCATAATTTGTGATTCATGATTCGATTCATGATTCATAATTCAATGCATGATTTGTGATTCATGATTCGATTCATGATACATGATTTGATTAATGATTCTTGATTCGAATCATGAGTTATGATTCGATTCATAATTCATGATTCATGATTCGATTCATGATTCAAGATTCAATTCATGATTCATGATTCAATTCATAATTCATGTTTTAAATCATGATTCAATTCATGATTCATGTTTTAATTCATGATTCATGATTCACTTCATGATTCATGATTCTTAATTCATGATTCAAATTATGATTCATGATTCGATTCATGATTCATGATTCTTAATTCATGATTCAAATTATGATTCATGATTTGATTCATGATTCATGATTCGATTCATGATTCAATTTATGATTCATGATTCATGATTCAATTCATGATTCATGATTCGATTCATGATTCATGATTCAATTCATGATTCATGATTCATGATTCATGATTCAATTCATGATTCATGATTCATGATTCAATTCATGATTCATGAATCATGATTCGATTCATTATTCATGTTTCAATTCATGATTCAATTCTTGATTCAATTCATAATTCAATTCATGATTCATGATTCAATTCATGATTCATGATTCATGATTCGATTCATGATTCATGTTTGAATTCATAATTCAATTCATGATTCATTTCATGATTCATGATTCAATTCATGATTCATGATTCATGATTCATGATTCAATTCATGATTCATGATTCAATTCATGATTCATGATTCATGATTTAATTCATGATTCATGATTCAATTCATTATTCATGATTCATGATTCATTTTATGATTTATTTCATGATTTATGATTCAATTCATGATTCATGAATCATGATTCAATTTATGATTCATGATTCATTTTATGATTCATGATTCATGATTTAATTCATGATTTGTGAATCATGATTCGATTCATAATTCATGATTTACAATTCAATGCATGATTTGTGATTCATGATTTGATTCATGATTCGATTCATAATTCATGATTTACAATTCAATGCATGATTTGTGATTCATGATTTGATTCATGATTCATTATTCGATTCATGATTCTTGATTCGAATCATGAGTCATGATTTGATTCATAATTCATGATTCATGATTCGATTCATGATTCATGATTCATGTTTGAATTCATTATTCAATTCTTGATTAAATTCATAATTCAATTCATGATTCATTATTCAATTCATGATTCCTGATTCAATGCATGATTCATGATTCATGATTCAATGCATGATTCATGATTTATGATTCGATTCATGATTCATGTTTTAATTCATGATTCATGATTCATTTCATGATTCATGATTCAATTCATGATTCATGATTCAATTCATGATTCATGATTTGATTCAGGATTCATGATTCATGATTCAATTCATGATTCATGATTCAATTCATGATTCATGATTCATGATTCAATTCTTGATTCATGATTCAATTCATGATTCATGATTCATTTCATGATTTATGATTCAATTCATGATTTGTGATTCATGATTCGATTCATAATTCATGATTCATAATTTAATTCATGATTTGTGATTCATGATTCGATTCATGATTCATGATTCGATTCATGACTCTTGATTCGAATCATGATTCATGATTCGATTCATAATTCATGATTCGATTCATAATTCATGATTCATGATTCGATTCATGATTCAAGATTCAATTCATGATTCATGATTCATGATTCAATTCATGATTTATGATTCATTTCATGATTCATGATTCAATTCCTGATTCAATTCATGATTCAGTTTATGATTCATAATTCATGATTCAATTCATGATTCATGATTCATGATTCAATTCATGATTCATGAATCGTGATTCGATTCATGATTCATGATTCAATTCATGATTCATTTCATGATTCATGATTCAATTCATGTTTCATGATTCAAATCATGATTCATTTCATGATTCATGATTCAATTCATGATTCATGATTCAATTCATGATTCATGATTCAATTCATGATTCAATAATCATGATTCATAATTGAATTCATGATTCATGATTCAATTCATGATTCATGATTCATGATTCGATTCATGATTCATGATTCAATACATGATTCATGAATCATGATTCGATTCATGATTCATGTTTCAATTCATAATTCGATTTATGATTCATGATTCAATTCATGATTCATGATTCATGATTCAATTCGTGATTCATGATTCATGATTTATGATTCATGATTCATTTCATTAATCATTTCTTGATTCATGATTCATGATTCAATTCATGATTCATAATTCAATTCGTGATTCATGATTCATGATTCATGATTCATGATTCATTTCATGACTCATTTCTTGATTCATGATTCAAGATTCGATTCACGATTCATGATTTAATTCATGATTCATGATTCATGATTCAATTCATGATTCGATTCATGATTCATGATTCATGATTCATGATTCGATTCATGATTCATGATTCATTAATCATGATTCATAATTTAATTCATGATTCATGATTCAATTCATGATTCATGATTCATGATTCAATTCATGATTCATGAATCATGATTCGATTCCTGTTTCAATTCATAATTCGATTTATGATTCATGATTCAATTCATGATTCATGATTCATGATTCAATTCGTGATTCATGATTCATGATTTATGATTCATGATTCATTTCATGAATCATTTCTTGATTCATGATTCATGATTTAATTCATGATTCATAATTCAATTCGTGATTTATGATTCATGATTCATGATTCATGATTCATTTCATGACTCATTTCTTGATTCATGATTCATGATTCAATTCATGATTCATAATTCAATTCATGATTCATGATTCATTTCATGATTCATGATTCAATTCATGATTTAATTCATGATTCAGGTTATGATTCATAATTCATGATTCAATTCATGATTTTTGTTTCATGATTCAATTCATGATTCATGATTCATGATTCGATTCATGATTCATGATTCAATTCATGATTCATGATTCAATTCATGATTCATGATTCATGATTCAATTCATGATTCATGATTCAATTCATGATTCATGATTCAATTCATGATTCATGATTTATGATTCATGATTCATGATTAAATTCATGATTCATGATTTGATTCAGGATTCATGATTCATGATTCAATTCATGATTCATGATTCAATTCATGATTTATGATTCATGATTCAATTCTTGATTCATGATTCAAATTATGATTCATGATTCATTTCATGATTTATGATTCAATTCATGATTTGTGATTCATGATTCGATTCATAATACATGATTCATAATTTAATTCATGATTTGTGATTCATGATTCGATTCATGATTCGATTCATGACTCTTGATTCGAATCATGATTCATGATTTGATTCATAATTCATGATTCGATTCATAATTCATGATTCATGATTCGATTCATGATTCAAGATTCAATTCATGATTCATGATTCATGATTCAATTCATGATTCATGATTCATTTCATGATTCATGATTCAATTCCTGATTCAATTCATGATTCAATTTATGATTCATAATTCATGATTCAATTCAGGATTCATGATTCATGATTCAATTCATGATTCATGAATCGTGATTCGATTCATGATTCATGATTCAATTCATGATTCATTTCATGATTCATGATTGAATTCATGATTCATGATTCAATTCATGATTCATGATTCATGATTCGATTCATGATTCATGATTCAATTCATGATTCATTTCATGATTCATGATTCAATTCATGATTCATGATTCAATTCATGATTCATGATTCAATTCATGATTCATGATTCATGATTCAATTCATGATTCATGATTCAATTCATGATTCATGATTCAATTCATGATTCATTAATCATGATTCATAATTGAATTCATGATTCATGATTCAATTCTTGATTCATGATTTATGATTAAATTCATGATTCATGATTCAATACATGATTCATGAATCATGATTCGATTCATGATTCATGTTTCAATTCATAATTCGATTTATGATTCATGATTCAATTCATGATTCATGATTCATGATTCAATTCGTGATTCATGATTCATGATTTATGATTCATGATTCATTTCATTAATCATTTCTTGATTCATGATTCATGATTCAATTCATGATTCATAATTCAATTCGTGATTCATGATTCATGATTCATGATTCATGATTCATTTCATGACTCATTTCTTGATTCATGATTCAAGATTCGATTCACAATTCATGAATTAATTTATGATTCATGATTCATGATTCAATTCATGATTCGATTCATGATTCATGATTCATGATTCGATTCATGATTCATGATTCATTCATCATGATTCATAATTTAATTCATGATTCATGATTCAATTCATGATTCATGATTCATGATTCAATTCATGATTCATGAATCTTGATTCGATTTATGATTCATGATTCAATTCATGATTCATGATTCGATTCATGATTCATGTTTGAATTCATGATTGAATTCATGATTCATGATTCATGATTCATGATTTATGATTCAATTCATGATTCATGATTCGATTCATGATTCATGATTCAATTCATGATTCATGATTCAATTCATGATTCATGCTTCATGATTCATTTCATGATTTATTTCATGATTTATGATTCATGATTCGATTCATGATTCATAATTCAATGCATGATTTGTGATTCATGATTCGATTCATGATACATGATTTGATTAATGATTCTTGATTCGAATCATGAGTTATGATTCGATTCATAATTCATGATTCATGATTCGATTCATGATTCAAGATTCAATTCATGATTCATGATTCAATTCATAATTCATGTTTTAAATCATGATTCAATTCATGATTCATGTTTTAATTCATGATTCATGATTCAATTCATGATTCATGATTCTTAATTCATGATTCAAATTATGATTCATGATTCAAATTATGATTCATGATTCGATTCATGATTCATGATTCTTAATTCATGATTCAAATTATGATTCATGATTTGATTCATGATTCATGATTCGATTCATGATTCATGATTCATGATTCAATTCATGATTCATGATTCGATTCATGATTCATGATTCAATTCATGATTCATGATTCATGATTCATGATTCAATTCATGATTCATGATTCATGATTCAATTCATGATTCATAAATCATGATTCATGATTCAATTCATGATTCATGAATCATGATTCGATTCATTATTCATGTTTCAATTCATGATTCAATTCTTGATTCAATTCATAATTCAATTCATGATTCATGATTCAATTCATGATTCATGATTCATGATTCGATTCATGATTCATGTTTGAATTCATAATTCAATTCATGATTCATTTCATGATTCATGATTCAATTCATGATTCATGATTCATGATTCATGATTCATGATTCATGATTCATGATTCAATTCATGATTCATGATTCATGATTTAATTCATGATTCATGATTCAATTCATTATTCATGATTCATGATTCATTTTATGATTTATTTCATGATTTATGATTCAATTCATGATTCATGAATCATGATTCAATTTATGATTCATGATTCATTTTATGATTCATGATTCATGATTTAATTCATGATTTGTGAATCATGATTCGATTCATAATTCATGATTTACAATTCAATGCATGATTTGTGATTCATGATTTGATTCATGATTCATGATTCGATTCATGATTCATGATTCATGTTTGAATTCATTATTCAATTCTTGATTCAATTCATAATTCAATTCATGATTCATTATTCAATTCATGATTCCTGATTCAATGCATGATTCATGATTCATGATTCAATGCATGATTCATGATTTATGATTCGATTCATGATTCATGTTTTAATTCATGATTCATGATTCATTTCGTGATTCATGATTCAATTCATGATTCATGATTCAATTCATGATTCATGATTTGATTCAGGATTCATGATTCATGATTCAATTCATGATTCATGATTCATTATTCGATTCATAATTCATGATTCATAATTTAATTCATGATTTGTGATTCATGATTCGATTCATGATTCATGATTCGATTCATGACTCTTGATTCGAATCATGATTCATGATTCGATTCATAATTCATGATTCGATTCATAATTCATGATTCATGATTCGATTCATGATTCAAGATTCAATTCATGATTCATGATTCATGATTCAATTCATGATTCATGATTCATTTCAGGATTCATGATTCAATTCCTGATTCAATTCATGATTCAGTTTATGATTCATAATTGAATTCGTGATTTATGATTCATGATTCATGATTCATGATTCATTTCATGACTCATTTCTTGATTCATGATTCATGATTCAATTCATGATTCATAATTCAATTCATGATTCATGATTCATTTCATGATTCATGATTTAATTCATGATTTAATTCATGATTCAGGTTATGATTCATAATTCATGATTCAATTCATGATTTTTGTTTCATGATTCAATTCATGATTCATGATTCATGATTCGATTCATGATTCATGATTCAATTCATGATTCATGATTCAATTCATGATTCATGATTCATGATTCAATTCATGATTCATGATTCAATTCATGATTCATGATTCAATTCATGATTCATGATTCAATTCATGATTCATGATTCAATTCATGATTCATGATTTATGATTCATGATTCATGATTTATGATTTATGATTCATGATTCAATTCATGATTCATGATTAGATTCAGGATTCATGATTCATGATTCAATTCATGATTCATGATTCAATTCATGATTTATGATTCATGATTCAATTCTTGATTCATGATTCAAATTATGATTCATGATTCATTTCATGATTTATGATTCAATTCATGATTTGTGATTCATGATTCGATTCATAATTCATGATTCGATTCATGGCTCTTGATTCGAATCATGATTCATGATTCGATTCATAATTCATGATTCGATTCATAATTCATGATTCATGATTCGATTCATGATTCAAGATTCAATTCATGATTCATGATTCATGATTCAATTCATGATTCATGATTCATTTCATGATTCATGATTCAATTCCTGATTCAATTCATGATTCAATTTATGATTCATAATTCATGATTCAATTCATGATTCATGATTCATGATTCAATTCATGATTCATGAATCGTGATTCGATTCATGATTCATGATTCAATTCATGATTCATTTCATGATTCATGATTCAATTAATGATTCATGATTCAATTCATGATTCATGATTCATGATTCGATTCATGAATCATGATTCAATTCATGATTCATTTCATGATTCATGATTCAATTCATGATTCATGATTCAATTCATGATTCATGATTCAATTCATGATTCATGATTCATGATTCAATTCATGATTCATGATTCAATTCATGATTCATGTTTCAATTCATGATTCATGATTCATGATTCATGATTCATGATTCAATTCATGATTCATGATTCATGATTTATTTCATGATTCATTTCATGATTTACGATTTAATTCATGATTCATGATTCATTAATCATGATTCATAATTGAATTCATGATTCATGATTCAATTCATGATTCATGATTCATGATTCATTAATCATGATTCATAATTGAATTCATGATTCATGATTCAATTCATGATTCATGATTCATGATTCAATTCATGATTCATGAATCATGATTCGATTCATGATTCATGTTTCAATTCATAATTCGATTTATGATTCATGATTCAATTCATGATTCATGATTCATGATTCAATTCGTGATTCATGATTCATGATTTATGATTCATGATTAATTTCATTATTCATTTCTTGATTCCTGATTCATGATTCAATTCATGATTCATAATTCAATTCGTGATTCATGATTCATGATTCATGATTCATGATTCATTTCATGACTCATTTCTTGATTCATGATTCAAGATTCGATTCACGATTCATGATTTAATTCATGATTCATGATTCAATTCATGATTCGATTCATGATTCATGATTCATGATTCATGATTCGATTCATGATTCATGATTCATTAATCATGATTCATAATTCAATTTATGATTCATGATTCAATTCATGATTCATGATTCATGAGTCTATTCGTGATTCATGATTCATGATTTATGATTCATGATTCATTTCATGAATCATTTCTTGATTCATGATTTAATTCATGATTCATAATTCAATTCATGATTTATGATTCATGATTCATGATTCATGATTCATTTCATGACTCATTTCTTGATTCATGATTCATGATTCAATTCATGATTCATAATTCAATTCATAATTCATGATTCATTTCATGATTCATGATTCATGATTCAATTCATGATTTAATTCATGATTCAATTTATGATTCATAATTCATGATTCAATTCATGATTTTTGATTCATGATTCAATTCATGATTCATGATTTGATTCATGATTCATGATTCAATTCATGATTCATGATTCATGATTTAATTCATGATTCATGATTCATGATTCAATTCATGATTCATGATTCATGATTCAATTCATGATTCATGATTCAATTCATGATTCATGATTCATGATTCAATTCATGATTCATGATTCATGATTCATGATTCATGATTCGATTCATGATTCATGTTTGAATTCATTATTCAATTCTTGATTCAATTCATAATTCAATTCACGATTCATGATTAAATTCATGATTCATGATTCAATGCATGATTCATGATTCAATGCATGATTCATGATTCATGATTCAATGCATGATTCATGATTCGATTCATGATTCATGTTTGAATTCATGATTCATGATTCATTTCATGATTCATGATTCAATTCATGATTCATGATTCAATTCATGATTCATGATTTATGATTCATGATTCAATTCATGATTCATGTTTTAATTCATGATTCTTGATTCGAATCATGATTCATTATTCAATTCATAATTCATGATTCGATTCATAATTCATGATTCATGATTTAATTCATGATTCAAAATTCAATTCATGATTCATGATTCATGATTCAAATCATGATTCATGATTCATTTCATGATTCATGATTCAATTCCTGATTCATGATTCATGATTCATGATTCATGATTCATGATTCATGATTCAATTCATGATTCATGATTCATGATTTAATTCATGATTCATGATTCAATTCATTATTCATGATTCATGATTCATTTTATGATTTATTTCATGATTTATGATTCAATTCATGATTCATGAATCATGATTCAATTTATGATTCATGATTCATTTTATGATTCATGATTCATGATTTAATTCATGATTTGTGAATCATGATTCGATTCATAATTCATGATTTACAATTCAATGCATGATTTGTGATTCATGATTTGATTCATGATTCATGATTCGATTCATGATTCATGATTCATGTTTGAATTCATTATTCAATTCTTGATTCAATTCATAATTCAATTCATGATTCATTATTCAATTCATGATTCCTGATTCAATGCATGATTCATGATTCATGATTCAATGCATGATTCATGATTTATGATTCGATTCATGATTCATGTTTTAATTCATGATTCATGATTCATTTCGTGATTCATGATTCAATTCATGATTCATGATTCAATTCATGATTCATGATTTGATTCAGGATTCATGATTCATGATTCAATTCATGATTCATGATTCAATTCATGATTCATGATTCATGATTCAATTCTTGATTCATGATTCAATTCATGATTCATGATTCATTTCATGATTTATGATTCAATTCATGATTTGTGATTCATGATTCGATTCATAATTCATGATTCATAATTTAATTCATGATTTGTGATTCATGATTCGATTCATGATTCATGATTCGATTCATGACTCTTGATTCGAATCATGATTCATGATTCGATTCATAATTCATGATTCGATTCATAATTCATGATTCATGATTCGATTCATGATTCAAGATTCAATTCATGATTCATGATTCATGATTCAATTCATGATTCATGATTCATTTCAGGATTCATGATTCAATTCCTGATTCAATTCATGATTCAGTTTATGATTCATAATTGAATTCGTGATTTATGATTCATGATTCATGATTCATGATTCATTTCATGACTCATTTCTTGATTCATGATTCATGATTCAATTCATGATTCATAATTCAATTCATGATTCATGATTCATTTCATGATTCATGATTTAATTCATGATTTAATTCATGATTCAGGTTATGATTCATAATTCATGATTCAATTCATGATTTTTGTTTCATGATTCAATTCATGATTCATGATTCATGATTCGATTCATGATTCATGATTCAATTCATGATTCATGATTCAATTCATGATTCATGATTCATGATTCAATTCATGATTCATGATTCAATTCATGATTCATGATTCAATTCATGATTCATGATTCAATTCATGATTCATGATTCAATTCATGATTCATGATTTATGATTCATGATTCATGATTTATGATTTATGATTCATGATTCAATTCATGATTCATGATTAAATTCAGGATTCATGATTCATGATTCAATTCATGATTCATGATTCAATTCATGATTTATGATTCATGATTCAATTCTTGATTCATGATTCAAATTATGATTCATGATTCATTTCATGATTTATGATTCAATTCATGATTTGTGATTCATGATTCGATTCATAATTCATGATTCGATTCATGGCTCTTGATTCGAATCATGATTCATGATTCGATTCATAATTCATGATTCGATTCATAATTCATGATTCATGATTCGATTCATGATTCAAGATTCAATTCATGATTCATGATTCATGATTCAATTCATGATTCATGATTCATTTCATGATTCATGATTCAATTCCTGATTCAATTCATGATTCAATTTATGATTCATAATTCATGATTCAATTCATGATTCATGATTCATGATTCAATTCATGATTCATGAATCGTGATTCGATTCATGATTCATGATTCAATTCATGATTCATTTCATGATTCATGATTCAATTAATGATTCATGATTCAATTCATGATTCATGATTCATGATTCGATTCATGAATCATGATTCAATTCATGATTCATTTCATGATTCATGATTCAATTCATGATTCATGATTCAATTCATGATTCATGATTCAATTCATGATTCATGATTCATGATTCAATTCATGATTCATGATTCAATTCATGATTCATGTTTCAATTCATGATTCATGATTCATGATTCATGATTCATGATTCAATTCATGATTCATGATTCATGATTTATTTCATGATTCATTTCATGATTTACGATTTAATTCATGATTCATGATTCATTAATCATGATTCATAATTGAATTCATGATTCATGATTCAATTCATGATTCATGATTCATGATTCATTAATCATGATTCATAATTGAATTCATGATTCATGATTCAATTCATGATTCATGATTCATGATTCAATTCATGATTCATGAATCATGATTCGATTCATGATTCATGTTTCAATTCATAATTCGATTTATGATTCATGATTCAATTCATGATTCATGATTCATGATTCAATTCGTGATTCATGATTCATGATTTATGATTCATGATTAATTTCATTATTCATTTCTTGATTCCTGATTCATGATTCAATTCATGATTCATAATTCAATTCGTGATTCATGATTCATGATTCATGATTCATGATTCATTTCATGACTCATTTCTTGATTCATGATTCAAGATTCGATTCACGATTCATGATTTAATTCATGATTCATGATTCAATTCATGATTCGATTCATGATTCATGATTCATGATTCATGATTCGATTCATGATTCATGATTCATTAATCATGATTCATAATTCAATTTATGATTCATGATTCAATTCATGATTCATGATTCATGATTCTATTCGTGATTCATGATTCATGATTTATGATTCATGATTCATTTCATGAATCATTTCTTGATTCATGATTTAATTCATGATTCATAATTCAATTCATGATTTATGATTCATGATTCATGATTCATGATTCATTTCATGACTCATTTCTTGATTCATGATTCATGATTCAATTCATGATTCATAATTCAATTCATAATTCATGATTCATTTCATGATTCATGATTCATGATTCAATTCATGATTTAATTCATGATTCAATTTATGATTCATAATTCATGATTCAATTCATGATTTTTGATTCATGATTCAATTCATGATTCATGATTTGATTCATGATTCATGATTCAATTCATGATTCATGATTCATGATTTAATTCATGATTCATGATTCATGATTCAATTCATGATTCATGATTCATGATTCAATTCATGATTCATGATTCAATTCATGATTCATGATTCATGATTCAATGCATGATTCATGATTCAATGCATGATTCATGATTCATGATTCAATGCATGATTCATGATTCGATTCATGATTCATGATTTAATTCATGATTCAAAATTCAATTCATGATTCATGATTCATGATTCAAATCATGATTCATGATTCATTTCATGATTCATGATTCAATTCCTGATTCAATTTGTGATTCATTTCATGATTTCTTTCATGATTTATGATTCATGATTCATGATTCATGATTCCATTCATGATTCATGATTCATTTTATGATTCATGATTCATGATTCAATTCATGATTCATGTTTGAATTCATGATTCATGATTCATGATTCAATTCATGATTCGTGATTCAATTCATGATTCATGATTCAATTCATGATTCATGATTTATGATTCATGATTCATGATTCATGATTCAATTCATGATTCATAATTCGATTCAGGATTCATAATTCGATTCAGGATTCATGATTCATAATTCAATTCATGATTTGTGATTCATGATTCGATTCATGATTCATGATTCGATTCATGATTCACGATTCAATTCATGGTTCATGATTCATGATTCATTTCATGATTCATTTCATGATTCATGATTCAAGATTCATGATTCATGATTCATGATTCAATTCATGATTCATTTCATGATTCATTTCATGATTTATGATTCAATTCATGATTCATGATTCATAAATCATGATTCATTCATGATTCATGATTCATTTTATGATTCATGATTCATAATTCAATGCATGATTTGTGATTCATGATTCGATTCATGATTCATGATTCGATTCATGATTCTTGATTCGAATCATGATTCATGATTCGATTCATAATTCATGATTATGATTCGATTCATGATTCAAGATTCAATTCATGATTCATGAATCATGATTCAATTCATGATTCATGTTTTAATTCATGATTTATGATTCAATTCATGATTCAGATCATGATTCATTTTATGATTCATAATTCATGATTCAATTCATGATTCAATTCATGATTCATGATTCAATTCATGATTCATTATTCATGATTCAAATAATGATTCATGATTTAAGATTCGATACATGATTCATGATTTAATTCATGATTCATGATTCAATTCATGATTCATGATTCATGATTCAATTAATGATTCATGATTCAAGATTCGATTCACGATTCATGATTTAATTTATTATTCATGATTCATGATTCATGATTCAATTCGTGATTCATGATTCATGATTCATGATTCAATTCATGATTCATGATTCATGATTCAATTCATGATTCATGATTCATGATTCAATTAATGATTCATGATTCAAGATTCGATTCACGATTCATGATTTAATTTATGATTCATGATTCATGATTCATGATTCAATTCGTGATTCATGATTCATGATTCATGATTCAATTCATGATTCATGATTCATGATTCAATTCATGATTCATGATTCATGATTCAATTCGTGATTCATGATTCATGATTCATGATTCAATTCATGATTCATGATTCATGATTCAATTCATGATTCATGATTCATGATTCAATTCGTGATTCATGATTCATGATTCATGATTCATTTCATGACTCATTTCTTGATTCATGATTCATGATTCAATTCATGATTCATAATTCAATTCGTGATTCATGATTCAATTCATGATTCATGATTCAATTCATGATTCATGATTCGATTCATGATTCATGATTCCATTCATGATTCATGATTTAATTCATGATTTATGATTCATGATTCAATTTATGATTCATGATTCAATTCATGATTCATGATTAATGATTCAATTCATGATTCATGATTCATGATTCGATTCATGATTCATGTTTGAATTCATTATTCAATTCTTGATTCAATTCATAATTCAATTCACGATTCATGATTCAATTCATGATTCATGATTCATGATTCAATGCATGATTCATGATTCATGATTCAATGCATGATTCATGATTCATGATTCGATTCATGATTCATGTTTGAATTCATGATTCATGATTCATTTCATGATTCATGATTCAATTCATGATTCATGATTCAATTCATGATTCATGATTTATGATTCATGATTCATGATTCAATTCATGATTTATAATTCGATTCAGGATTCATGATTCATGATTCAATTCATGATTCATGATTCAATTCATGATTCATGATTCAATTCATGATTCATGATTTAATTCATGATTCATGTTTTAATTCATGATTCTTGATTCGAATCATGATTTATTATTCGATTCATAATTCATGATTCGATTCATAATTCATGATTCATGATTTGATTCATGATTCAAAATTCAATTCATGATTCATGATTCATTTCATGATTCATGATTCAATTCCTGATTCAATTTGTGATTCATTTCATGATTCATTTCATGATTTATGATTCAATTCATGATTCATGATTCATGATTCATGATTCCATTCATGATTCATGATTCATTTTATGATTCATGATTCATGATTCAATTCATGATTCATGTTTAAATTCATGATTCATGATTCATGATTCAATTCATGATTCGTATTTCAATTCATGATTCATGATTCAATTCATGATTTATAATTCGATTCAGGATTCATGATTCGATTCATAATTCATGATTCATAATTCAATTCATGATTTGTGATTCATGATTCGATTCATGATTCATGATTCGATTCATGATTCTTGATTCGAATCATGATTCATGATTCGATTCATAATTCATGATTCATGATTCGAATCATGATTCATGATTCGATTCATAATTCATGATTCGATTCATAATTCATGATTCATGATTCGATTCATAATTCATGATTCGATTCATAATTCATGATTCATGATTCATGATTCCATTCATGATTCATGATTCATTTTATGATTCATGATTCATGATTTAATTCATGATTTCTGATTCATAATTCGATTCATAATTCATGATTCATAATTCAATGCTTGATTTGTGATTCATGATTCGATTCATGAGTCATGATTCAATTCACGATTCTTGATTCGAATCATGATTCAAGATTCAATTCATGATTAGTGATTCATGATTCAATTCATAATTCATGTTTTAAATCATGATTCAATTCATGATTCATGTTTTAATTCATGATTCATGATTCAATTCATGATTCAGATCATGATTCATTTTATGATTCATAATTCATGATTCATTTCATGATTTATGATTCAATTCACGATTCATGAGTCATGATTCAATTAATGATTCATGATTCAAGATTCGATACATGATTCATGATTTAATTCATGATTCATGATTCAATTCATGATTCATGATTCAATTAATGATTCATGATTCAAGATTTGATTAACGATTCATGATTTAATTCATGATTCATGATTCATGATTTAATTCATGATTCATTTCATGATTCATGATTCATTAATCATGATTCATGATTCATTAATCATGATTCATAATTGAATTCATGATTCATGATTCAATTAATGATTCATGATTCAAGATTTGATTAACGATTCATGATTTAATTCATGATTCTTGATTCACGATTCATTTCATGACTCATTTCTTGATTCATGATTCATGATTCGATTCATGATTCATGATTCATAAATCATGATTCATAATTAAAATCATGATTCATGATTCAATTCATGATTCATGATTCATGATTCAATTCATGATTCATGAATCATGATTCGATTCATGATTCATGTTTTAATTCATAATTCGATTTATGATTCATGATTTAATTCATGATTCATGATTCATGATTCAATTCGTGATTCATGATTCATGATTTATGATTCATGATTCATTTCATTAATCATTTCTTGATTCATGATTCATGATTCAATTCATGATTCATAATTCAATTCATGATTCATTTCATGACTCATTTCTTGATTCATGATTCAAGATTCGATTCACGATTCATGATTTAATTCATGATTCATGTTTCATGATTCAATTCATGATTTGATTCATGATTCATGATTCATTTCATGATTCATGATTCGATTCATGATTCATAATTCAATTCGTGATTCATGATTCATTTCATGACTCATTTCTTGATTCATGATTCATGATTCAATTCATGATTCATAATTCAATTCATAATTCATGATTCATTTCATGATTCATGATTCATGATTCAATTCATGATTTAATTCATGATTCAATTTATGATTCATAATTCATGATTCAATTCATGATTTTTGATTCATGATTCAATTCATGATTCATGATTCAATTCATGATTCATGATTAATGATTCGATTCATGATTCATAATTCAATTCATGATTCATGATTCAATTCATGATTTATGATTCAATATTCAATTCATGATTCATGATTCGATTCATGATTCATGATTCATGATTTATGATTCAATTCATGATTCATAATTCAATTCATGATTCATGATTCATGATTCAATTCATGATTCATGATTCGATTTATGATTCATGATTCAATTCATGATTCATGATTCAATTCATGATTTATGATTCAATATTCAATTCATGATTCATGATTCGATTCATGATTCATGATTCATGATTTAAGATTCAATTCATGATTCATAATTCAATTCATGAATTATGATTCATGATTCAATTCATGATTCATGATTCATGATTCATGATTCATGATTCAATTCATGATTCACGATTCAATTCATGGTTTATGATTCATGATTCATTTCATGATTCATTTCATGATTCATTTAATGATTTATGATTCAATTCATGATTCATGATTCATTAATCATGATTCATTCATGATTCATGATTCATTTTATGATTCATGATTCATGATTTAATTCATGATTTGTGATTCATGATTTAATTCATGATTTGTGATTCATGATTCGATTCATAATTCATGATTCATAATTCAATGCATGATTTGTGATTCATGATTCGATTCATGATTCATGATTCGATTCATGATTCTTGATTCGAATCATGATTCATGATTCGATTCATAATTCATGATTATGATTCGATTCTGTCACTCACCGGACCGTGAGTGCTTCTTCCCGGACATTTAGGAACCGTGGCCGTCCTGCATCCTGAGGGTCTGCGCATGCGCAGCCCTTTCCTATACTTCAGTGTATGTCCCTTTAACTCAATTGGCAGATCAGGCAACACTCCCTATATTAAGCACCTGTGGTCAACACCACGTGGCCTGATCTTGGAGTCTCATTCCCCATGAGTCTCTGAAGGTGTTCCTGTATTCCTCGTGTATTCAGCGCTGCTGATTCCTGTGGTTTCCAAACCACTTCTACTCTCTGTGGTTTCCAAACCACTTCTACTGCGGTGGTTCCCATACCACTTCTACCATCAACTGTATCATCGTGACTGTTTGCTGATTCCTATCCGCTGCCTCCGTGCACTACAGTCTTTTAAACCACTTCAACGCTATTATATATCATTGTGACTGTTTGCTGATTCCTATCCGCTGCCTCCGTGCACTACAGTCTTCTAAACCACATCAACGCTATTATATATCATTGTGACTGTTTGCCGATTTCTATCCGCTGCCTCCGTGCACTCCAGCCGTTACTTCACATCCACTCACCTGTTCATCATCAAGTCTGTGAGCTGATTCCTATCTGCTGCCTCCGTGCACTACAGTCTCCAGCTTACAACTCGCCTGTGTTCATCATCGTGACTGTGAGCTGATTCCTATCCGCTGCCTCCGTGCACTACAGGCTCCAGCTTGCAACTCGCCTGTGTTCATCATCGTGACTGTTAGCTGATTCCTATCCGCTGCCCCTGTGCACTGCAGTCTCATCTCAGCTCCCCGGTGTTTCCTCGAGACTGCTGCTCTCATTGCCATCCGCTATTCTTCGTGATCAACAGCTCCTGGTCTACTCTGCTCTCCCGTGTTCCATCGCTGTTGGTACCTGTTGGTTGCTACTGGTTACCTCCGTGTGCCCGCAGAGTCCTGCTGCTGCTGTCAGCGCTATCGTCCATCTACTGCTGATCCGCTCTCCACGCCTTCACGTGTCCCGCTGGTCTCTACCCTCCTGTCAGCATTGGATTCGTATCTCATCAACTACTCCTCTGCTGGATCATCTCCATTCTCCTGGGTCCTCCATGAGTCCAGTTCCACGTGTTACTGATTCCTGTGGATTCGTGTCCCTGTTGGTCTACTTACCTGTGCGCTGCACCTACTAGACCGCTGCCTCATCCATCCAGGGACTTCTCATCCAGCCGGCCTCCCGCCGCTCAGGTATCGCTGCACTCCCATCTGACTGCCTGCTTCTGAACCACGGTATGCATACTTCTCATTGACTGTGCTGGTGTATTGCATATCTTGCTGGACTGTGTTGGTTCTCCTCTGGAGTCTGCTATCCGCTGAGTCTATTGCCATCATTGACTGTGTTATCTTGTGCTGGATTACTTCAAGAGACTTTCTATATTTGCAGACCTGTTCAGTCATTTATATATATTGTGCATATTACTGTGGATCGTGTATAAGGTGCCCGTGTATATCCTGTGTTGCAGTCTCTCCCCGTGCACCTCCTCACATATATATTCAGTGGTACAACTTGCCATGACAGACCACTGATCCCTGTTTCCTGTATCACCTGTTCCAGTATCCTCTCACATAGCAGTGGTACAACTTGCTACCGCAGACCACTGACTACCCGGATACCTCCACTTGGATTCCATTCCTTCACTCAGACAGTGGTACAACTTGCTATCCGCAGACCGCTGACTCTCATCACCTCCTTGTTTCTGTTGGACATTCCTCCTCACTATAGCAGTGGTACAACTTGCTATCGCAGACCACTGACTACCTTCACGTGCCCTTGTCCATACAGTTCCTCGTGTATTATTACCTCCATATTACCAGTGCTGCTAGTCATAGACTTTCCCGAGCATCTCATCATCTACCATTTCCAGTTCCGTGATCACCCAGCTACCAGAGTATCCTATTACCATCTACATTGCTCTGGTAAGCCGACCACCTGGTGATCCCTGGGTAAAGACTCCTAGTGCCCGTGACAGTAAGATCAGGCCATGACAGACCCAGATACGGAACCTACCGCCAAAGAGATGCTGCAGCATCTGGTCAGCCGTGTGGAGCAACAGGATGCCCGCCAACAGCTGTTACTTCAGTGTTATCAGTCATTAACCTCCCAAGGAACATCTGGACAGACTGTGACAGCTACTACTGAGGCTCCTGTGCTTTCCTCCGTTT
Source organism: Mixophyes australis (assembly GCA_036250195.1). Classification (NCBI taxonomy): domain Eukaryota; kingdom Metazoa; phylum Chordata; class Amphibia; order Anura; family Limnodynastidae; genus Mixophyes; species Mixophyes australis. The sequence goes on along the minus strand of JAVHZZ010000004.1, from coordinate 251,148,302 downwards.
CCCCAGTGCCATCCCAGGTGTCTACAGCTTCCACGCTTCACCTGCCTACTCCGTCAAAGTACGATGGAGACCCCAAAACTTGTAGGGGTTTCCTTAACCAATGTTCAGTCCATTTTGAGCTCCAAACTCAAAATTTTTCTACCCATCGTTCCAGAGTGGCCTATCTTATCTCTTTGTTTTCAGGACAAGCCCTGGCTTGGGCCTCCCCTCTGTGGGAAAGAAACGATCCAATATTACAAGATAGTGCCAAATTCATTTCTACATTCCGAAGTGTGTTCGATGAACCAGGTCGTGTGACCTCCGCTGCTTCCAGCATCCTCCGTCTGCGACAGGGATCTCATACAGTAGGCCAGTACGTCATTCAATTTAGGATCTTAGCCTCTGAACTTCAGTGGAACACTGAAGCCCTAGTTGCCGCCTTCTGGCAGGGGCTCTCCGATAAAATTAAGGATGCACTGACTACTCAAGAGCTTCCTTCGTCACTTGAAGATTTGATCTCTCTATGCCATCGTGTTGATATGAGATTTCGTGAAAGAGAGGCTGAGAAAACAACTTCTGCTAAAGCACCTCTTCGTTCTAACCCTCAATTTCGTCCAGTTTCACCCTCTGTGATTCCCATGGAGATAGGACGTTCCAAATTATCTTCAGAGGAGAGGAAACGAAGAGTAAAGAATAGACTCTGTATCTATTGTGCTGATTCCACTCATATTCTCAGCTCTTGCCCTAAGAGATCGGGAAATGCCAGGCCCTAACTAGTTCTGGAGAGGTGAAGTTAGGGTCCCTGGAGTCCTCTCCATCTTCCATGAAATCTAAAGTCTGCGCCTTTGATGTTACGATTTCCTGTGCTACCAAAACCTTTGAGTCACAGGCATTGATTGATTCCGGAGCAGCAGGAAATTTTATTTCCAAATCATTAGTAAATCAATGGTCTCTACCAGTGATTACCTTAAAAACACCCATTACTGTGACGGCTATAGATGGATCACGTCTCATCAACGGTCTCATCACCCAGAGTACGTCTCCAGTAACCCTTCAGATTGGTGCCCTGCATCATGAAGAAATATCGTTTTTAATCCTTCCTGTTACGACAAGTCCGATTGTCTTAGGCCTTCCATGGCTTCAGTGTCACTCTCCCCAGATTGACTGGCGCACCCCTCAAGTCACGTCTTGGGGGTCTGAATGTCACCATTGTTGCCTTTCCCAAGTCATTCCTCTCAAAGTACAGCAATCTTCCATCTCATCTACCTCACCGGGACTCCCTCCTCAATATGCTTCATTTACTGATGTTTTTGATAAAGCTCAGTCTGAACGTCTTCCTCCTCATCGTTCTTGGGATTGTCCGATCGACCTTCTACCTGGCAAGACTCCTCCCAGGGGCCGGGTCTATCCACTCTCGTTACCTGAAACTCAAGCTACATCTGAGTATATACAGGAGAACCTCCAGCGTGGGTTTATTCGACCTTCCACCTCTCCCGCTGGAGCTGGGTTCTTCTTCGTCAAAAAGAAGGATGGATCATTACGCCCTTGCATAGATTTTCGTGGACTCAATGCCATTACTATCAAGAATCGGTATCCCATTCCGCTGATCACTGAGCTATTCGATCGCATCAAGGGAGCCCGTATCTTTACTAAGTTGGATCTTCGTGGTGCCTACAATTTAATCAGAATCCGTTCCGGTGACGAATGGAAGACAGCGTTTAACACCAGAGACGGGCATTACGAATATCTGGTAATGCCTTTCGGGCTGTGTAATGCCCCCGCTGTTTTTCAAGGCTTCATCAATGAGATCTTTCGGGACTTATTATATGTATGTGTCGTCGTCTACCTGGACGACATATTGATCTTTTCACAGGACCTGCCTTCTCACCACCAACATGTGGCAGAAGTCCTCTCCAGGCTACGGAAAAATTCATTGTTCTGTAAATTGGAAAAATGTTCATTCGAATTACCCCAGATTCCATTCTTGGGGTATATAGTTTCCGGAGTTGGCCTGAAGATGGATCCAGACAAGGTGAATGCTGTACTACATTGGCCTCAGCCAACTACTCTTCGTGCTATCCAGCGTTTCTTAGGTTTTGCCAATTACTATAGACGCTTCATTCAAGACTTTTCTTCCATTGCATCTCCTATTGTGGCCCTGACTCGGAAAGGGGCTAATCCTAAGCAATGGTCACCTGAGGCTCTCCAAGCCTTTCAAACACTAAAAGAGTCCTTCTCTTCGGCTCCAATCCTTCGACAGCCTGATGTGACACTCCCCTTCTTTCTAGAAGTAGATGCCTCTAATGTGGGCTTAGGAGCTATTCTCTCCCAACGCTCGGAACAGCAAAAATTCCATCCTTGTGCCTTCTATTCTCGGGGTCTCCTGCCCGCAGAGAAGAATTATACTATCGGGGACAAGGAGTTACTGGCTATCAAAGCTGCATTAGAGGAATGGAGATACTTATTGGAGGGAGCTCGCCATCCGGTGACGATCTTCACGGATCATAAGAACTTGTCATATCTCCAGTCTGCCCAATGCTTGAACCCTCGTCAAGCAAGATGGTCTCTTTTCTTTTCCCGTTTTGAATTAATAATAACCTTCAAACCAGCTGCCAAGAACAAAAAAGCTGACGCTTTATCTAGAGCCTTTGTGACGTCCTCTGATATAGAAGAGGTTTCCAACCATACTATTCTAGACCCCAAATGTATCTCACTGGCTGCTTCATCCACCAAAACGCTACCATTTGGGAAGACCCTCGTGCCTCCTACTCTAAGGAGGAAAATCCTTTCGTGGTTCCATGCCTCTCGTTTTTCTGGACACGCCGGTGAACACAAGACCTTTGAGATTCTCTCTCGAAGTTATTGGTGGCCTTCAATGAGGAGAGACGTCAAAGAGTTCATTGCTTCCTGTGAGCTATGTTCCCAGTTCAAATCCTCCCGCAGAACCCCAGCAGGGTTGCTGCGACCACTACCCATTCCGTCCAAACCGTGGACCCATATTAGTATGGATTTCGTTACTGATTTACCACCTAGTAAGAATCATAACACTATTTGGGTGGTGGTGGACAGATTTTCGAAGATGGCTCATTTCATCCCTCTGTCTGGTTTGCCTTCCTCGTCTATCCTGGCTGAACATTTCATTAAAGAGATCTTCCGTATCCATGGATGTCCGTCTGAGATTGTGTCAGATAGAGGAGTACAATTCGTTTCCAGATTCTGGCGAGCCCTTTGTAAAACCTTGGGCATACGATTAGCACTCTCATCTTCTTACCATCCGCAATCTAACGGACAAACTGAACGTGTCAATCAAGATCTTGAGACTTTTATAAGGATGTTCTCATCAGCCAATCAAGACAACTGGGTAGAGCTGCTTCCTTGGGCTGAATTCGCCCATAACAACATGTACCATGAGTCATCATCCAAAACTCCATTTTTTGTGGTCTACGGTCACCATCCGTCTTTTCCGGAATTTCCTGCCCTCCCGCCCACCCAAGTTCCTGCGGTGGAAACTGTTTGTCAAACCTTTAAAAATATCTGGTCTCAGGTCAAAACCTGTTTAAAGAAGACATCTATCAAATATAAATCTTTCGCAGATAAGAAGAGGCGGGCTATTCCACCACTAAAAATTGGAGATCGTGTCTGGTTATCCACCAAAAATATTCGTTTGAAGGTTCCATCTATGAAATTCGCCCCTCGTTTTATTGGTCCATATAGGATCATTCAAGTAATCAATCCAGTATGTGTGAAACTTCTTCTTCCTAAGAATCTTCGGATTTCTAATGCCTTCCATGTATCCTTGCTCAAACCTCTTATTATCAACCGTTTCTCAACTCCTCCCTCAGCTCCGCAGCCAGTTCAAGTTCATCAGGAGGAGGATTTCGAGATTACTGAGGTACTAGACGCAAAGATTTCGCGAGGAGTCCTCCACTTCCTCGTTCATTGGAAGGGCTTTGGTCCTGAGGAGCGCTCTTGGATCAAAGCTGAAGATCTTAATGCTCCTGCCCTTTTGAAGAAGTTTTATTCCAAAAATCCGGACAAGCCCGGTTCCAGGCGGTCTGTGCCCACCTTTAAAAGGGGGGGTACTGTCACTCACCGGACCGTGAGTGCTTCTTCCCGGACATTTAGGAACCGTGGCCGTCCTCCATCCTGAGGGTCTGCGCATGCGCAGCCCTTTCCTATACTTCAGTGTATGTCCCTTTAACTCAATTGGCAGATCAGGCAACACTCCCTATATTAAGCACCTGTGGTCAACACCACGTGGCCTGATCTTGGAGTCTCATTCCCCATGAGTCTCTGAAGGTGTTCCTGTATTCCTCGTGTATTCAGCGCTGCTGATTCCTGTGGTTTCCAAACCACTTCTACTCTCTGTGGTTTCCAAACCACTTCTACTGCGGTGGTTCCCATACCACTTCTACCATCAACTGTATCATCGTGACTGTTTGCTGATTCCTATCCGCTGCCTCCGTGCACTACAGTCTTCTAAACCACTTCAACGCTATTATATATCATTGTGACTGTTTGCTGATTCCTATCCGCTGCCTCCGTGCACTACAGTCTTCTAAACCACATCAACGCTATTATATATCATTGTGACTGTTTGCCGATTTCTATCCGCTGCCTCCGTGCACTCCAGCCGTTACTTCACATCCACTCACCTGTTCATCATCAAGTCTGTGAGCTGATTCCTATCCGCTGCCTCCGTGCACTACAGTCTCCAGCTTACAACTCGCCTGTGTTCATCATCGTGACTGTGAGCTGATTCCTATCCGCTGCCTCCGTGCACTACAGGCTCCAGCTTGCAACTCGCCTGTGTTCATCATCGTGACTGTGAGCTGATTCCTATCCGCTGCCTCCGTGCACTACAGTCTCCAGTTTGCAACTCGCCTGTGTTCCTCATCGTGACTGTTAGCTGATTCCTATCCGCTGCCCCTGTGCACTGCAGTCTCATCTCAGCTCCCCGGTGTTTCCTCGAGACTGCTGCTCTCATTGCCATCCGCTATTCTTCGTGATCAACAGCTCCTGGTCTACTCTGCTCTCCCGTGTTCCATCGCTGTTGGTACCTGTTGGTTGCTACTGGTTACCTCCGTGTGCCCGCAGAGTCCTGCTGCTGCTGTCAGCGCTATCGTCCATCTACTGCTGATCCGCTCTCCACGCCTTCACGTGTCCCGCTGGTCTCTACCCTCCTGTCAGCATTGGATTCGTATCTCATCAACTACTCCTCTGCTGGATCATCTCCATTCTCCTGGGTCCTCCATGAGTCCAGTTCCACGTGTTACTGATTCCTGTGGATTCGTGTCCCTGTTGGTCTACTTACCTGTGCGCTGCACCTACTAGACCGCTGCCTCATCCATCCAGGGACTTCTCATCCAGCCGGCCTCCCGCCGCTCAGGTATCGCTGCACTCCCATCTGACTGCCTGCTTCTGAACCACGGTATGCATACTTCTCATTGACTGTGCTGGTGTATTGCATATCTTGCTGGACTGTGTTGGTTCTCCTCTGGAGTCTGCTATCCGCTGAGTCTATTGCCATCATTGACTGTGTTATCTTGTGCTGGATTACTTCAAGAGACTTTCTATATTTGCAGACCTGTTCAGTCATTTATATATATTGTGCATATTACTGTGGATCGTGTATAAGGTGCCCGTGTATATCCTGTGTTGCAGTCTCTCCCCGTGCACCTCCTCACATATATATTCAGTGGTACAACTTGCCATGACAGACCACTGATCCCTGTTTCCTGTATCACCTGTTCCAGTATCCTCTCACATAGCAGTGGTACAACTTGCTACCGCAGACCACTGACTACCCGGATACCTCCACTTGGATTCCATTCCTTCACTCAGACAGCGGTACAACTTGCTATCCGCAGACCGCTGACTCTCATCACCTCCTTGTTTCTGTTGGACATTCCTCCTCACTATAGCAGTGGTACAACTTGCTATCGCAGACCACTGACTACCTTCACGTGCCCTTGTCCATACAGTTCCTCGTGTATTATTACCTCCATATTACCAGTGCTGCTAGTCATAGACTTTCCCGAGCATCTCATCATCTACCATTTCCTGTTCCGTGATCACCCAGCTACCAGAGTATCCTATTACCATCTACATTGCTCTGGTAAGCCGACCACCTGTTGATCCCTGGGTAAAGACTCCTAGTGCCCGTGACAGATTCATGATTCAAGAGTTAATTCATGATTCATGAATCATGATTCAATTCATGATTCATGTTTTAATTCATGATTTATGATTCAATTCATGATTCAGATCATGATTCATTTTATGATTCATAATTCATGATTTAATTCATGATTCAATTCATGATTCATGATTCAATTCATGATTCATTATTCATGATTCAAATAATGATTCATGATTCAAGATTCGATACATGATTCATGATTTAATTCATGATTCATGATTCAATTCATGATTCATGATTCATGATTCAATTAATGATTCATGATTCAAGATTCGATTCACGATTCATGATTTAATTTATGATTCATGATTCATGATTCATGATTCAATTCGTGATTCATGATTCATGATTCATGATTCATGATTCATGATTCAATTCATGATTCATGATTCATGATTCAATTCATGATTCATGAATCATGATTCGATTCATGATTCATGTTTCAATTCATAATTCGATTTATGATTCATAAATCAATTCATGATTCATGATTCATGATTCAATTCGTGATTCATGATTCATGATTCATGATTCATGATTCATTTCATGACTCATTTCTTGATTCATGATTCATGATTTAATTCATGATTCATAATTCAATTCGTGATTCATGATTCAATTCATGATTCATGATTCAATTCATGATTCATGATTCGATTCATGATTCATGATTCCATTCATGATTCATGATTCAATTCATGATTTATGATTCATGATTCAATTATGATTCATGATTCAATTCATGATTCATGATTAATGATTCAATTCATGATTCATGATTCATGATTCGATTCATGATTCATGTTTGAATTCATTATTCAATTCTTGATTCAATTCATAATTCAATTCACGATTCATGATTCAATTCATGATTCATGATTCATGATTCAATGCATGATTCATGATTCATGATTCAATGCATGATTCATGATTCATGATTCGATTCATGATTCATGTTTGAATTCATGATTCATGATTCATTTCATGATTCATGATTCAATTCATGATTCATGATTCAATTCATGATTCATGATTTATGATTCATGATTCATGATTCAATTCATGATTTATAATTCGATTCAGGATTCATGATTCATGATTCAATTCATGATTCATGATTCAATTCATGATTCATGATTTAATTCATGATTCATGTTTTAATTCATGATTCTTAAGTTCGAATCATGATTTATTATTTGATTCATAATTCATGATTCGATTCATAATTCATGATTCATGATTTGATTTATGATTCAAAATTCAATTCATGATTCATGATTCATTTCATGATTCATGATTCAATTCCTGATTCAATTTGTGATTCATTTCATGATTCATTTCATGATTTATGATTCAATTCATGATTCATGATTCATGATTCATGATTCCATTCATGATTCATGATTCATTTTATGATTCATGATTCATGATTCAATTCATGATTCATGTTTAAATTCATGATTCATGATTCAATTCATGATTCGTATTTCAATTCATGATTCATGATTCAATTCATGATTCATGATTTATGATTCATGATTCATGATTCATGATTCAATTCATGATTCATAATTCGATTCAGGATTCATGATTCGATTCATAATTCATGATTCATAATTCAATTCATGATTTGTGATTCATGATTCGATTCATGATTCATGATTCGATTCATGATTCTTGATTCGAATCATGATTCATGATTCGATTCATAATTCATGATTCATGATTCGAATCATGATTCATGATTCGATTCATAATTCATGATTCGATTCATAATTCATGATTCATGATTCGATTCATGATTCATGATTCAATTCATGATTCATGATTTATTTCATGATTCATGATTCAATTCCTGATTCAATTCATGATTCAATTTATGATTCATAATTCATGATTCAATTTATGATTCATGATTCATGATTCGATTTATGATTCATGATTCGATTTATGATTCATGATTCAATTCATTCATTATTGATGATTCATTTCATGATTCATGATTCATGATTCAATTCATGATTCAATTCATGATTCATGATTCAATTCATGATTCATGATTCATGATTCAATTCATGATTTTTGAATCATGATTCGATTCATGATTCCTGTTTCAATTCATGATTCAATTCTTGATTCAATTCATAATTTAATTCATGATTCATGATTCAATTCATGATTCATGATTCGATTCATAATTCATGTTTGAATTCATGATTCAATTCATGATTCATGATTCATGATTCATGATTCATGATTCATGATTCGATTCATGATTCATGATTCAATTCATGATTCATGATTCATTTCATGATTCATGATTCAATTCCTGATTCAATTCATGATTCAATTTATGATTCATAATTCATGATTCAATTTATGATTCATGATTCATGATTCGATTTATGATTCATGATTCGATTTATGATTCATGATTCAATTCATTCATTATTGATGATTCATTTCATGATTCATGATTCATGATTCAATTCATGATTCAATTCATGATTCATGATTCAATTCATGATTCATGATTCATGATTCATGATTCAATTCATGATTTTTGAATCATGATTCGATTCATGATTCCTGTTTCAATTCATGATTCAATTCTTGATTCAATTCATAATTTAATTCATGATTCATGATTCAATTCATGATTCGATTCATAATTCATGTTTGAATTCATGATTCAATTCATGATTCATGATTCATGATTCATGAGTCATGATTCAATTAATGATTCATGATTCAAGATTCGATACATGATTCATGATTTAATTCATGATTCATGATTCCATTCATGATTCATGATTCATTTTATGATTCATGATTCATGATTTAATTCATGATTTCTGATTCATGATTCGATTCATAATTCATGATTCATAATTCAATGCATGATTTGTGATTCATGATTCGATTCATGAGTCATGATTCAATTCATGATTCTTGATTCGAATCATGATTCTTGATTCGAATCATGATTCATGATTCGAATCATGATTCATGATTCGATTCATAATTCATGATTCATGATTCGATTCATGATTCAAGATTCAATTCATGATTAGTGAATTATGATTCAATTCATAATTCATGTTTTAAATCATGATTCAATTCATGATTCATGTTTTAATTCATGATTCATGATTCAATTCATGATTCAGATCATGATTCATTTTATGATTCATAATTCATGATTCAATTCATGATTTATGATTCAATTCACGATTCATGAGTCATGATTCAATTAATGATTCATGATTCAAGATTCGATACATGATTCATGATTTAATTCATGATTCATGATTCAATTCATGATTCATGATTCACTTAATGATTCATGATTCAAGATTTGATTAACGATTCATGATTTAATTCATGATTCATGATTCATGATTTAATTCATGATTCATTTCATGATTCATGATTCATTAATCATGATTCATGATTCATAAATCATGATTCATAATTGAATTCATGATTCATGATTCAATTAATGATTCATGATTCGATTAACGATTCATGATTTAATTCATGATTCTTGATTCATGATTCATTTCATGACTCATTTCTTGATTCATGATTCATGATTCGATTCATGATTCATGATTCATAAATCATGATTCATAATTAAAATCATGATTCATGATTCAATTCATGATTTTTGAATCATGATTCGATTCATGATTCATGATTCAATTCATTCATTATTGATGATTCATTTCATGATTCATGATTCATGATTCAATTCATGATTCAATTCATGATTCATGATTCAATTCATGATTCATGATTCATGATTCATGATTCAATTCATGATTTTTGAATCATGATTCGATTCATGATTCCTGTTTCAATTCATGATTCAATTCTTGATTCAATTCATAATTTAATTCATGATTCATGATTCAATTCATGATTCGATTCATAATTCATGTTTGAATTCATGATTCAATTCATGATTCATGATTCATGATTCATGAATCATGATTCAATTCATGATTCATGATTCATGATTCATTTTATGATTCATGATTCATGATTTAATTCATGATTTCTGATTCATGATTCGATTCATAATTCATGATTCATAATTCAATGCATGATTTGTGATTCATGATTCGATTCATGAGTCATGATTCAATTCATGATTCTTGATTCGAATCATGATTCTTGATTCGAATCATGATTCATGATTCGAATCATGATTCATGATTCGATTCATAATTCATGATTCATGATTCGATTCATGATTCAAGATTCAATTCATGATTAGTGAATTATGATTCAATTCATAATTCATGTTTTAAATCATGATTCAATTCATGATTCATGTTTTAATTCATGATTCATGATTCAATTCATGATTCAGATCATGATTCATTTTATGATTCATAATTCATGATTCAATTCATGATTTATGATTCAATTCACGATTCATGAGTCATGATTCAATTAATGATTCATGATTCAAGATTCGATACATGATTCATGATTTAATTCATGATTCATGATTCAATTCATGATTCATGATTCAATTAATGATTCATGATTCAAGATTTGATTAACGATTCATGATTTAATTCATGATTCATAATTCATGATTTAATTCATGATTCATTTCATGATTCATGATTCATTAATCATGATTCATGATTCATTAATCATGATTCATAATTGAATTCATGATTCATGATTCAATTAATGATTCATGATTCAAGATTTGATTAACGATTCATGATTTAATTCATGATTCTTGATTCATGATTCATTTCATGACTCATTTCTTGATTCATGATTCATGATTCGATTCATGATTCATGATTCATAAATCATGATTCATAATTAAAATCATGATTCATGATTCAATTCATGATTCATGATTCATGATTCAATTCATGATTCATGAATCATGATTCGATTCATGATTCATGTTTTAATTCATAATTCGATTTATGATTCATGATTTAATTCATGTTTTATGATTCATGATTAAATTCGTGATTCATGATTCATGATTTATGATTCATGATTCATTTCATTAATCATTTCTTGATTCATGATTCATGATTCAATTCATGATTCATAATTCAATTCATGATTCATGAATTATGATTCATTTCATGACTCATTTCTTGATTCATGATTCAAGATTCGATTCACGATTCATGATTTAATTCATGATTCATGTTTCATGATTCAATTCATGATTTGATTCATGATTCATGATTCAATTCATGATTCATGATTCATGATTCATGATTCGATTCATGATTCATAATTCAATTCGTGATTCATGATTCATTTAATGACTCATTTCTTGATTCATGATTCATGATTCAATTCATGATTCATAATTCAATTCATGATTCATGATTCATTTCATGATTCATGATTCATGATTCAATTCATGATTTAATTCATGATTCAATTTATGATTCATAATTCATGATTCAATTCATGATTTTTGATTCATGATTCAATTCATGATTCATGATTCATGATTCAATTCATGATTCATGATTAATGATTCGATTCATGATTCATGATTCAATTCATGATTCATGATTCAATTCATGATTTATGATTCAATATTCAATTCATGATTCATGATTCGATTCATGATTCATGATTCATGATTTATGATTCAATTCATGATTCATAATTCAATTCATGATTCATGATTCATGATTCAATTCATGATTCATGATTCGATTCATGATTCATGATTCAATTCATGATTCATGATTCAATTCATGATTTATGATTCAATATTCAATTCATGATTCATGATTCGATTCATGATTCATGATTCATGATTTAAGATTCAATTCATGATTCATAATTCAATTCATGAGTTATGATTCATGATTCAATTCATGATTCATGATTCATGATTCATGATTCGATTAATGATTCATGTTTGAATTCATTATTCAATTATTGATTCAATTCATAATTCAATTCACGATTCATGATTCATGATTCAATGCATTATTCATGATTCATAATTCAATGCATGATTCATGATTCATGATTCGATTCATGATTCATGTTTGAATTCATGATTCATGATTCATTTCATGATTCATGATTCAATTCATGATTCATGATTCAATTATGATTCGATTCATGATTCATTATTCATGATTCAATTCGTGATTCATGATTCAATTATTGATTCAATTCATGATTCATGATTTATTTCATGATTCATTTCATGATTCATGATTCATGATTCAATTCATGATTCAGATCATGATTCATTTTATGATTCATAATTCATGATTCAATTCATGATTCAATTCATGATTCATGATTCATGATTGAATTCATGAATCATGATTCATGATTCATGATTCAATTAATGATTCATGATTCTTGATTCATGATTCAATTTATGATTCAATTCATGATTCATGATTCAATTCATGATTCATGATTCATGATTCATGATTCGATTCATGATTCATGATTCAATTCGTGATTCATAATTCAATTCATGATTCATGATTCATTTCATGATTCATTTCATGATTTATGATTCAATTCTTAATTGAAATCATGATTCATGATTTATTTCATGATTCAATTTATGATTCATGATTCAATTCATGATTAATGATTCAATTCTTGATTCAATTCATAATTCAATTCATGATTCATAATTCAATTCATGATTCATGATTCAATGCATGATTCATGATTCATGATTCAATGCATGATTCATGATTCATGATTCGATTCATGATTCATGTTTGAATTCATGATTCAATTCATGATTCATTTCATGATTCATGGTTCAATTCATGATTCATGATTCAATTCATGATTCAGGATTCACTTCATGATTCATGATTCATGATTCAATTCATGATTCATGATTCGATTCATGATTCATGATTCATGATTCGATTAATGATTCATGTTTGAATTCATTATTCAATTATTGATTCAATTCATGATTCAATTCATGATTCATGATTCATGATTCATGATTCATGATTCAATTCATGATTCATTTCATGATTCATTTCTTGATTTATGATTCAATTCATGATTCCATTCAAGATTCATGATTCATTTTATGATTCTTGATTCATGATTTAATTCAGTATTTGTGATTCATGATTCGATTCATGATTCTTGATTCGAATCATGATTCTTGATTCGAATCATGATTCTTGATTCGAATAATGATTCATGATTCAGTTCATAATTCATGATTCATGATTCGATTCATGATTCATGATTCAATTCATAATTCATGTTTTAAATCATGATTCAATTCATGATTCATGTTTTAATTCATAATTCATGATTCAATTCATGATTCAATTCATGATTCATGATTCGATTCATGATTCATGATTTGATTCATGATTCATGATTCGATTCATGATTCAATTCATGATTCATGATTTAATGCATGATTCATGATTCATGATTCAATGCATGATTCATGATTCATGATTCGATTCATGATTCATGTTTGAATTCATGATTCAATTCATGATTCATTTCATGATTCATGGTTCAATTCATGATTCATGATTCAATTCATGATTCAGGATTCACTTCATGATTCATGATTCATGATTCAATTCATGATTCATGATTCGATTCATGATTCATGATTCATGATTCGATTAATGATTCATGTTTGAATTCATTATTCAATTATTGATTCAATTCATGATTCAATTCATGATTCATGATTCATGATTCATGATTCATGATTCAATTCATGATTCATTTCATGATTCATTTCTTGATTTATGATTCAATTCATGATTCCATTCAAGATTCATGATTCATTTTATGATTCTTGATTCATGATTTAATTCAGTATTTGTGATTCATGATTCGATTCATGATTCTTGATTCGAATCATGATTCTTGATTCGAATCATGATTCTTGATTCGAATAATGATTCATGATTCAGTTCATAATTCAGGATTCATGATTCGATTCATGATTCAAGATTCAATTCATGATTCATGATTCAATTCATAATTCATGTTTTAAATCATGATTCAATTCATGATTCGTGTTTTAATTCATAATTCATGATTCAATTCATGATTCAATTCATGATTCATGATTCGATTCATGATTCATGATTTGATTCATGATTCATGATTCGATTCATGATTCAATTCATGATTCATGATTCATGATTTAATTCATGATTCATGATTTATGATTCGATTCATGATTCATGATTTATTTCATGATTCAATTCATGGTTCATGAATCTTGATTCAATTCATGATTCATGATTTATGATTCGATTCATGATTCATGATTTAATTCATGATTCATTATTCATGATTCATGATTCGATTCATGATTCATGATTCATGATTCAATTATTGATTCAATTCATGATTCATGATTTATTTCATGATTCATTTCATGATTCATGATTCAATTCATGATTCAGATCATGATTCATTTTATGATTCATAATTCATGATTCAATTCATGATTCAATTCATGATTCATGATTCATGATTGAATTCATGAATCATGATTCATGATTCAATTAATGATTCATGATTCTTGATTCATGATTCAATTTATGATTCAATTCATGATTCATGATTCATGATTCGATTCATGATTCATGATTCATGATTCAATTCATGATTCATAATTCAATTCATGATTCATGATTCGATTCATGATTCATTTCATGATTTATGATTCAATTCTTGATTGAAATCATGATTCATGATTTATTTCATGATTCAATTTATGATTCATGATTCAATTCATGATTAATGATTCAATTCATGATTCATAAATCATGATTCAATTCATGATTCATGATTCAATTTATGATTCATGATTCAATTCATGATTCATGATTCAATTAATGATTCATGATTCATGATTCAATTCATGATTTATTTCATGATTCATTTCATGAATTATGATTCAATTCATGATTCATGATTCATTTTATGATTCATGATTCATGATTTAATTCATGATTTGTGATTCATCATTCGATTCATAATTCATGATTCATAATTCAATTCATGATTTGTGATTCATGATTCGATTCATGATTCGATTCATGATTCTTGATTCGAATCATGATTCATGATTCGATTCATAATTCATGATTCAAGATTCGATTCATGATTCAAGATTCAATTCATGATTCATGATTCATGATTCAATTCATGATTCATGATTCATTTCATGATTCATGATTCATGATTCAATTCATGATTCATGATTCAATGCATGATTCATGATTCATGATTCGATTCATGATTCATGTTTGAATTCATGATTCAATTCATGATTCATTTCATGATTCATGGTTCAATTCATGATTCATGATTCAATTCATGATTCAGGATTCACTTCATGATTCATGATTCATGATTCAATTCATGATTCATGATTCGATTCATGATTCATGATTCATGATTCGATTAATGATTCATGTTTGAATTCATTATTCAATTATTGATTCAATTCATGATTCAATTCATGATTCATGATTCATGATTCATGATTCATGATTCAATTCATGATTCATTTCATGATTCATTTCTTGATTTATGATTCAATTCATGATTCCATTCAAGATTCATGATTCATTTTATGATTCTTGATTCATGATTTAATTCAGTATTTGTGATTCATGATTCGATTCATGATTCTTGATTCGAATCATGATTCTTGATTCGAATCATGATTCTTGATTCGAATAATGATTCATGATTCAGTTCATAATTCATGATTCATGATTCGATTCATGATTCAAGATTCAATTCATGATTCATGATTCAATTCATAATTCATGTTTTAAATCATGATTCAATTCATGATTCATGTTTTAATTCATAATTCATGATTCAATTCATGATTCAATTCATGATTCATGATTCGATTCATGATTCATGATTTGATTCATGATTCATGATTCGATTCATGATTCAATTCATGATTCATGATTCATGATTTAATTCATGATTCATGATTTATGATTCGATTCATGATTCATGATTTATTTCATGATTCAATTCATGGTTCATGAATCTTGATTCAATTCATGATTCATGATTTATGATTCGATTCATGATTCATGATTTAATTCATGATTCATTATTCATGATTCATGATTCGATTCATGATTCATGATTCATGATTCAATTATTGATTCAATTCATGATTCATGATTTATTTCATGATTCATTTCATGATTCATGATTCATGATTCAATTCATGATTCAGATCATGATTCATTTTATGATTCATAATTCATGATTCAATTCATGATTCAATTCATGATTCATGATTCATGATTGAATTCATGAATCATGATTCATGATTCAATTAATGATTCATGATTCTTGATTTTTGATTCAATTTATGATTCAATTCATGATTCATGATTCAATTCATGATTCATGATTCATGATTCAATTCATGATTCATGATTCATGATTCAATTCATGATTCATAATTCAATTCATGATTCATGATTCGATTCATGATTCATTTCATGATTTATGATTCAATTCTTGATTGAAATCATGATTCATGATTTATTTCATGATTCAATTTATGATTCATGATTCAATTCATGATTAATGATTCAATTCATGATTCATAAATCATGATTCAGTTCATGATTCATGATTCAATTTATGATTCATGATTCAATTCATGATTCATGATTCAATTCATGATTCATGATTCATGATTCAATTCATGATTTATTTCATGATTCATTTCATGAATTATGATTCAATTCATGATTCATGATTCATTTTATGATTCATGATTCATGATTTAATTCATGATTTGTGATTCATCATTCGATTCATAATTCATGATTCATAATTCAATTCATGATTTGTGATTCATGATTCGATTCATGATTCATGATTCGATTCATGATTCTTGATTCGAATCATGATTCATGATTCGATTCATAATTCATGATTCAAGATTCGATTCATGATTCAAGATTCAATTCATGATTCATGATTCATGATTCAATTCATGATTCATGATTCATTTCATGATTCATGATTCATGATTCAATTAATGATTCAATTCATGATTCAATTCATGATTCATAATTCATGATTCAATTCATGATTCATGATTCAATTCATGAATCATGATTCATGATTCAATTCATGATTCATGATTCAATTCATGATTCAATTCATGATTCAATTCTTGATTCAATTCATGATTCAATTCTTGATTCAATTCATAATTCAATTCATGATTCATGATTCAATTCATGATTCATGAATCATGATTCGATTCATGATTCATGTTTCAATTCATGATTCATTTCTTGATTCAATTCATAATTCATGATTCAATGCATGGTTCATGATTCATGATTCAATGCATGATTCATGATTCATGATTCGATTCATGAGTCATGTTTGAATTCATGATTCAATTTATGATATATTTCATGATTCATGATCCAAATCATGATTAATGATTCAATTCATGATTCATGATTCAATTCATGATTCATGATTCAATTCAAGATTCATGATTGGATTCATGATTCATGATTCAATTCATGATTTATGATTCAATTCATGATTCATGATTCATGATTCAATTCATGATTCATGATTCAATTCATGATTCATGATTCAATTCATGATTCATGATTCATTTCATGATTTATTTCATGATTTATGATTCAATTCATGATTCATGATTCATGATTCCATTCATGATTCATGATTCATTTTATGATTCATGATTCATGATTTAATTCATGATTTGTGATTCATGATTCGATTCATAATTCATGATTTATAATTCAATTCAGTATTTCTGATTCATGATTCGATTCATGATTCATGATTCGATTCATGATTCTTGATTCGAATCATGATTCATGATTCGGTTCATAATTCATGATTCATGAATCGATTCATGATTCAAGATTTAATTCATGATTCATGATTTAATTCATACTTCATGTTTTAAAGCATGATTCAATTCATGATTCATGTTTTAATTCATGATTCATGATTCAATTCATGATTCATGATTCTTAATTCATGATTCGATTCATGATTCATGATTCGATTCATTATTCATGATTCGATTCATGATTCATGGTTCGATTCATGATTCAATTCATGATTCATGATTCAATTCATGATTCATGATTCGATTCATGATTCATGATTCAATTCTTGATTCATGATTCATGATTCAATTCATGATTCATGATTCATGATTCAATTAATGATTCATGATTTATGATTCAATTCATGATTCATGATTTATTTCATGATTCAATTCATGGTTCATGAATCTTGATTCAATTCATGATTTATTTCATGATTAATGATTCAATTCATAATTCGTTATCCATGATTCATGATTCGATTCATGATTCATGATTCATGATTCAATTCGTGATTCATGATTCAATTCTTGATTCAATTCATGATTCATGATTTATTTCATGATTCATTTCATGATTCATGATTGATGATTCAATTCATGATTCAGATCATGATTCATTTTATGATTCATAATTCATGATTCAATTCATGTTTCAATCATGATTCATGATTCATGATTCAATTCATGATTCATGATTCAATTCATGATTCATGATTCATGAATCATGATTCGATTCATGATTCATGATTCATGATTCAATTCGTGATTCATGATTCAATTCATGATTCATGATTCATTTCATGATTCATTTCATGATTTATGATTCAATTCTTGATTGAAATCATCATTCATGATTTATTTCATGATTCATTTCATGATTCATGATTCAATTCATGATTCATGATTCAATTCATGATTTATGATTCAATTCATGATTCATGATTCATTTCATGATTCATTTCATGAATTATGATTCAATTCATGATTCATGATTCATGATTCCATTCATGATTCATGATTCATTTTATGATTCATGATTCATGATTTAATTCATGATTTGTGATTCATCATTCGATTCATAATTCATGATTCATAATTCAAATTATGATTTGTGATTCATGATTCGATTCATGATTCATGATTCGATTCATGATTCTTGATTCGAATCATGATTCATGATTCGATTCATAATTCATGATTCATGATTCGATTCATGATTCAAGATTCAATTCATGATTCATGATTCATGATTCAATTCATGATTCATGATTCATTTCATGATTCATGATTCATGATTCAATTAATGATTCAATTCATGATTCAATTCATGATTCATAATTCATGATTCAATTCATGATTTATGATTTAATTCATGAATCATGATTCAGGATTCAATACATGATTGATGATTCATGATTCGCTTCATGATTCATGATTCAATTCATGATTCAATTCTTGATTCAATTCATGATTAAATTCATGATTCTATTCTTGATTCAATTCATAATTCAATTCATGATTCATGATTCAATTCATGATTCATGATTCATTTCATGATTCATGATTCATGATTCAATTCATGATTCAATTCATGATTCAATTCATGATTCATAATTCATGATTCAATTCATGATTCATGATTTAATTCATGAATCATGATTCAGGATTCAATTTATGAATCATGATTCATGATTCAATTCATGATTCATGATTCAATTCATGATTCAATTCTTGATTCAATTCATGATTAAATTCATGATTCAATTCTTGATTCAATTCATAATTCAATTCATGATTCATGATTCAATTCATGATTCATGAATCATGATTCGATTCATGATTCATGTTTCAATTCATGGATCAATTCTTGATTCAATTCATAATTCATGATTCAATGCATGATTCATGATTCATGATTCAATGCATGATTCATGATTCATGATTCGATTCATGATTCATGTTTGAATTCATGATTCAATTTATGATTCATTTCATGATTCATGATCCAAATCATGATTAATGATTCAATTCATGATTCATGATTCAATTCATGATTCATGATTCAATTCAAGATTCATTATTCGATTCATGATTCATGATTCAATTCATGATTCATGATTCAATTCATGATTCATGATTCATGATTTAATTCATGATTCATGATTCAATTCATGATTCATGATTCAATTCATGATTCATGATTCATTTCATGATTCATTTCATGATTTATGATTCAATTCATGATTCATTATTCATGATTCCATTCATGATTCATGATTCATTTTATGATTCATGATTCATGATTTAATTCATGATTTGTGATTCATGATTCGATTCATAATTCATGATTTATAATTCAATTCAGTATTTCTGATTCATGATACGATTCATGATTCATGATTTGATTCATGATTCTTGATTCGAATCATGATTCATGATTCGGTTCATAATTCATGATTCATGAATCGATTCATGATTCAAGATTTAATTCATGATTCATGATTCATGATTCAATTCATACTTCATGTTTTAAATCATGATTCAATTCATGATTCATGTTTTAATTCATGATTCATGATTCAATTCATGATTCAATTCATGATTCATGATTCAATTCATGATTCATGATTCTTAATTCATGATTCGATTCATGATTCATGATTCGATTCATGATTCATGATTCGATTCATGATTCATGATTCGATTCATGATTCATGATTCGATTCATGATTTAATTCATGATTCATGATTCATGATTCAATTCATGATTCATGATTCGATTCATGATTCATGATTCTATTCTTGATTCATGATTCATGATTCAATTGATGATTCATGATTCATGATTCAATTCATGATTCATGATTTATGATTCAATTCATGATTCATGATTTATTTCATGATTCAATTCATGGTTCATGAATCTTGATTCAATTCATGATTTATTTCATGAATAATGATTCAATTCATAATTCGTTATCCATGATTCATGATTCGATTCATGATTCATGATTCATGATTCAATTCGTGATTCATGATTCAATTCTTGATTCAATTCATGATTCATGATTTATTTCATGATTCATTTCATGATTCATGATTGATGATTCAATTCATGATTCAGATCATGATTCATTTTATGATTCATAATTCATGATTCAATTCATGATTCAATCATGATTCATGATTCATGATTCAATTCATGATTCATGATTCAATTCATGATTATTCATGAATCATGATTCGATTCATGATTCATGATTCATGATTCAATTCGTGATTCATGATTCAATTCATGATTTATGATTCATTTCATGATTCATTTCATGATTTATGATTCAATTCTTGATTGAAATCATCATTCATGATTTATTTCATGATTCATTTCATGATTCATGATTCAATTCATGATTCATGATTCAATTCATGATTTATGATTCAATTCATGATTCATGATTCATGATTCATGATTCAATTCATGATTCGATTCATAATTCATGATTCGATTCATAATTCATGATTTAATTCATGATTCATGATTCAATTCATGATTCATGATTCATGATTCAATTCATGATTCATGATTCATTTAATGATTTATGACTCAATTCATGATTCATGATTTCATTGATGATTCATGATTCATTTTATGATTCATGATTCATAATTCAATTCATGATTTTTAATTCATGATTTGATTCATGATTCATGATTCGATTCATGATTCTTGATTCGAATTATGATTCATGATTCGATTCATAATTCATGATTCATGATTCGATTCATGATTCAAGATTCAATTCATGATTCATGATTCATGATTCAATTCATGATTCATGATTCATTTCATGATTCATGATTCAATTAATGATTCAATTCATGATTCAATTTATGATTCATAATTCATGATTCAATTCATGATTCATGATTCATGATTCAATTCATGGGTCATGATTCATGATTCAATTCATGATTCATGATTCATGATTCGCTTCATGATTCATGATTCAATTCATGATTCATTTTATGATTCATTTCATGATTTATAATTCAATTCATGAATCATGATTCATGATTCCATTCATGATTCATGATTCATTTTATGATTCATGATTCATGATTTAATTCATGATTTGTGATTCATGATTCGATTCATAATTCATGATTCATAATTTTATTCATGATTTGTGATTCATGATTCGATTCATGATTCATGATTCGATTCATGATTCTTGATTCGAATCATGATTCTTGATTCGGTTCATAATTCATAATTCATGATTTAATTCATGATTCAAGTATTAATTCATGATTCATGATTCATTATTCAATTCATAATTCATGTTTTAAATTATGATTCAATTCATGATTCATGTTTTAATTCATGATTCATGATTCAATTCATGATTCATGATTCAATTCATGATTCATGATTCTTAATTCATGATTCAATTCATGATTCAAGTATTAATTCATGATTCATGATTCATTATTCAATTCATAATTCATGTTTTAAATTATGATTCAATTCATGATTCATGTTTTAATTCATGATTCATGATTCAATTCATGATTGATGATTCAATTCATGATTCATGATTCTTAATTCATGATTCAATTCATGATTCATGATTCATGATTCTTAATTCATGATTTAATTCATGATTCATGATTTGATTAATGATTCATGATTCGATTCATGATTTATGATTCGATTCATGATTCATGATTCGATTCATGATTCAATTCATGATTCATGATTCATGATTTAATTCATGATTCATGATTCGATTCATGATTCATTATTCAATTCTTGATTCATGATTCATGATTCAATTCATGATTCATGATTTATGATTCAATTCATGATTCATGATTTATTTCATGATTCAATTAATGGTTCATGAATCTTGATTTAATTCATGATTTATTTAATGATTCTTGATTCATGATTTATTTCATGATTCATTTCATGATTCATGATTGATGATTCAATTCATGATTCAGATCATGATTCATTTTATGATTCATATTTCATGATTCAATTCATGATTTATTATTCAATTCATGATTCATGATTCATGATTCAATTAATGATTCATGATTCTTTATTCATGATTCAATTCATGATTCATGATTCAATTCATGATTCATGATTCATGAATCATGATTCGATTCATGATTCATGATTCATGATTCAATTCGTGATTCATGATTCAATTCATGATTCATGATTCATTTCATGATTCATTTCATGATTTATGATTCAATTCTTGATTGAAATCATCATTCATGATTTATTTCATGATTCATTTCATGATTCATGTTTCAATTCATGATTCATGATTCAATTCATGATTTATGATTCAATTCATGATTCTTGATTCATGATTCATGATTCAATTCATGATTCGATTCATAATTCATGATTCGATTCATAATTCATGATTCAATTCATGATTCATGATTCAATTCATGATTCATGATTCATTTCATGATTTATGATTCAATTCATGATTCATGATTTCATTCATGATTCATGATTCATTTTATGATTCATGATTCATAATTCAATTCATGATTTGTGATTCATGATTTGATTCATGATTCATGATTCAATTCATGATTCTTGATTCGAATCATGATTCATGATTCGATTCATAATTCATGATTCATGATTCGATTCATGATTCAAGATTCAATTCATGATTCATGATTCATGATTCAATTCATGATTCATGATTCATTTCATGATTCATGATTCAATTCATCGGTCATGATTCATGATTCAATTCATGATTCATGATTCATGATTCAATTAATGATTCAATTCATGATTCAATTTATGATTCATAATTCATGATTCAATTCATGATTCATGATTCATGATTTAATTCATCGGTCATGATTCATGATTCAATTCATGATTCATGATTCATGATTCGCTTCATGATTCATGATTCAATTCATGATTCATTTCATGATTCATTTCATGATTTATGATTCAATTCATGATTCATGATTCCATTCATGATTCATGATTCATTTTATGATTCATGATTCATGATTTAATTCATGATTTGTGATTCATGATTCGATTCATAATTCATGATTCATAATTTTTTTTATGATTTGTGATTCATAATTCGATTCATGATTGATTATTCGATTCATGATTCATGATTCGATTCATGATTCTTGATTCGAATCATGATTCATGATTCGGTTCATAATTCATAATTCATGATTTAATTCATGATTCAAGATTCAATTCATGATTCATGATTCATTATTCAATTCATAATTCATGTTTTAAATCATGAATCAATTCATGATTCATGTTTTAATTCATGATTCATGATTCAATTCATGATTCATGATTCAATTCATGATTCATGATTCTTAATTCATGATTCAATTCATGATTCATGATTTGATTAATGATTCATGATTCGATTCATGATTTATGATTCGATTCATGATTCGATTCATGATTCAATTCATGATTCATTATTCATGATTTATTTCTTGATTCAATTCATGGTTCATGATTCAATTCTTGATTCAAATCATGATTCATGATTTATTTCATGATTCAATTCATGATTCAATTCATGATTCAATTTATGATTCATAATTCATGATTCAATTCATGATTCATGATTCATGATTCAATTCATGATTCATGATTCATGATTCAATTCATGATTCATGATTCCTGATTCAATTCATGATTCAATTCTTGATTCATGATTCATGATTCAATTCATGATTCATGATTCATGATTCGATTCATGATTCATGATTCGATTCATGATTCATGATTCGATTCATAATTCAATTCATGATTCAATTCATGATTCATGATTCATGATTCAATTCATGAATTATGATTCATGATTCAATTCATGATTCATGATTCATGATTCAATTCATGATTCAATTCTTGATTCATGATTCATGATTCAATTCTTGATTCATGATTCATGGTTCAATTCATGATTCATGATTCGATTCATGATTCATGATTTAATTCTTGATTCATGATTCATAATTCAATTCATGATTCATGATTCAATTCATGATTCATGTTTTATAATTTAATGCATGATTCATGATTCATTTCATGATTCAATTCATGATTCATGATTCAATTCATGATTCATGATTCATGATTCATGATTCATGATTCAATTCATGATTCATGATTCTATTCATGATTCATGATTCAATTCATGATTCATGATTTAAATCATGATTCATGTTTTAATTCATGATTCATGATTCATTTCATGATTTATGATTCAATTCATGATTTATGATTTATGATTCCATTCATGATTCATGATTCATTTTATGATTCATGATTCATGATTTAATTCATGATTTGTGATTCATGATTCGATTCATAATTCATAATTCATAATTCAATTCATGATTTGTGATTCATGATTCGATTCATGATTCATGATTCGATTCATGATTCTTGATTCGAATCATGATTCATGATTCGATTCATAATTCATGATTCGATTCATGATTCAAGATTCAATTCATGATTCAATTCATGATTCGTGATTCATGATTTATTTAATGATTCATGATTCATGATTCAATTCATGATTCAATTCATGATTCAAATTATGATTCATAATTCATGATTCAATTCATGATTCATGATTCATGATTCAATTCATGATTCAAGATTCATGATTTATTTCATGATTCAAGATTTGATTTATGATTCATGATTCAATTCATGATTTATGATTTAATTCATGATTCATGATTCAATTCATGATTAATGATTCATGATTCATGATTCAATTCATGATTCATGATTCATGATTCAATTCATGATTCATGAATCATGATTCGATTCATGATTCATATTTCAATTCATGATTCAATTCTTGATTCAATTCATAATTCAATTCATGATTCATGATTCAATTCATGATTCATGATTCATGATTCAATGCATGATTCATGATTCATGATTCATATTTGAATTCATGATTCAATTCATGATTCATTTCATGATTCATGATTCAATTCATGATTCATGATTCAATTCATGATTCATGATTCAATTCATGATTCATGATTCGATTCATGATTCATGATTCAATTCACGATTTATGATACAATTCATGATTCATGATTCGATTTATGATTCATGATTCGATTCATGATTCATGATTCGATTCATGATTCAATTCATGATTCATGATTCATGATTCAATCCATGATTCATGATTCGATTAATGAATCATGATTCAATTCTTGATTCATGATTCATGATTCAATTCATGATTCATGTTTTACGATTCATTATTTAATTCATGATTCATGTTTTATGATTCAATTCATGAATTATGATTTATTTCATGATTTAATTCATGGTTCATGAATCTTGATTCAATTCATGATTTATTTCATGATTCTTGATTCATGATTCAATTCATGATTCAAATCATGATTCAAATTATGATTCATAATTCATGATTCAATTCATGATTCATGATTCATGATTCATGATTCATGATTCAATTCATGATTCATTATTCAAGATTCAATTTATGATTCATGATTCAATTCATGATTCATGATTCATGATTCAATTCATGATTCATGATTCAATTCATGATTCAAGATTCATGATTCAATTCATGATTCATGATTCATGATTCAATTCATGATTCATGAATCATGATTCGATTCATGATTCATGTTTCAATTCATAATTCAATTCTTGATTCAATTCATAATTCAATTCATGATTCATGATTCATGATTCAATTCATGATTCATGATTCAATTCATGATTCATGATTCATGATTCAATGCATGATTCATGATTCATGATTCATGATTCATGTTTGAATTCATGATTCATTTCATGATTCATTTTATGATTCATGATTCGATTCATTATTCGTGATTCAATTCATGATTCATGATACAATTCATGATTCATGATTCGATTTATGATTCATGATTCGATTCATGATTCATGATTCGATTCATGATTCAATTCATGATTCATGATTCATGATTTAATCCATGATTTATGATTCGATTAATGATTCATGATTCAATTCATGATTCATGATTCGATTTATGATTCATATTTTATGATTCAATTCATGATTCATGATTCATGATTCAATCCATGATTCATGATTCGATTAATGATTCATGATTCATTTCATGATTTATGATTTAATTCATGATTCATGATTTCATTCATGATTCATGATTCATTTTATGATTCATGATTCATAATTCAATTCATGATTTGTGATTCATGATTTGATTCATGATTCATGATTCGATTCATGATTCTTGATTCGAATCATGATTCATGATTCGATTCATAATTCATGATTCATGATTCGATTCATGATTCAAGATTCAATTCATGATTCATGATTCATGATTCAATTCATGATTCATGATTCATTTCATGATTCATGATTCAATTAATGATTCAATTCATGATTCAATTTATGATTCATAATTCATGATTCAATTCATGATTCATGATTCATGATTCAATTCATGGGTCATTATTCATGATTCAATTCATGATTCATGATTCATGATTCGCTTCATGATTCATGATTCAATTCATGATTCATTTCATGATTCATTTCATGATTTATGATTCAATTCATGATTCATGATTCATGATTCCATTCATGATTCATTTTATGATTCATGATTCATGATTTAATTCATGATTTGTGATTCATGATTCGATTCATAATTCATGATTCATAAAAAATTTTATGATTTGTGATTCATGATTCGATTCATGATTCATTATTCGATTCATGATTCATGATTCGATTCATGATTCTTGATTCGAATCATGATTCATGATTCGGTTCATAATTCATAATTCATGATTTAATTCATGATTCAAGATTCAATTCATGATTCATGATTCATTATTCAATTCATAAATCATGTTTTAAATCATGAATCAATTCATGATTCATGTTTTAATTCATGATTCATGATTCAATGCATGATTCATGATTCAATTCATGATTCATGATTCTTAATTTATGATTTATTTCATGATTCATGATTTGATTAATGATTCATGATTCGATTCATGATTTATGATTCGATTCATGATTCATGATTCGATTCATGATTCAATTCATGATTCATGATTCATGATTTATTTCATGATTCAATTCATGGTTCATGATTCAATTCTTGATTCAAATCATGATTCATGATTTATTTCATGATTCAATTCATGATTCAATTCATGATTCAATTTATGATTCATAATTCATGATTCAATTCATGATTCATGATTCATGATTCAATTCATGATTCATGATTCAATTCATGATTCATGATTCGTGATTCGATTCATGATTCATGATTCGATTCATAATTCAATTCATGATTCAATTCATGATTCATGATTCATGATTCATTTCATGATTCATGATTCATGATTCAATTCATGATTCATGATTCAAATCATGATTCATGTTTTATGATTTAATGCATGATTCATGATTCATTTCATGATTCATTTCATGATTTATGATTCAATTCTTTATTGAAATCATGATTCATGATTTATTTCATGATTTATTTCATGATTCATGATTCAATTCATGATTCATGATTCAATTCATGATTCATGATTCATGATTCATGATTCATGATTCAATTCATGATTCTTGATTCATGATTCATAATTCAATTCTTGATTCATGATTCATGATTCAATTCTTGATTCATGATTCATGGTTCAATTCATGATTCATGATTCGATTCATGATTCATGATTTAATTCTTGATTCATGATTCATAATTCAATTCATGATTCATGATTCAATTCATGATTCATGTTTTATGATTTAATGCATGATTCATGATTCATTTTATGATTCATTTCATGATTTATGATTCAATTCTTTATTGAAATCATGATTCATGATTTATTTCATGATTTATTTCATGATTCATGATTCAATTCATGATTCATGATTCAATTCATGATTCAATATTCAATTCATGATTCATGTTTTAATTCATGAATCATGATTCATTTTATGATTTATGATTCAATTCATGATTTATGATTTATGATTCCATTCATGATTCATGATTCATTTTATGATTCATGATTCATGATTTAATTCATGATTTGTGATTCATGATTCGATTCATAATTCATAATTCATAATTCAATTCATGATTTGTGATTCATGATTCAATTCATGATTCATGATTCGATTCATGATTCTTGATTCGAATCATAATTCGATTCATAATTCATGATTCAATTCATGATTCAAGATTCAATTCATGATTCATGATTCAATTCATGATTCATGATTCATGATTTATTTAATGATTCATGATTCATGATTCAATTCATGATTCAATTCATGATTCAAATTATGATTCATAATTCATGATTCAATTCATGATTCATGATTCATGATTCAATTCATGATTCAAGATTCATGATTTATTTCATGATTCAAGATTTGATTTATGATTCATGATTCAATTCATGATTTATGATTTAATTCATGATTCATGATTCAATTCATGATTCAATTCATGATTAATGATTCATGATTCATGATTCAATTCATGATTCATGATTCATGATTCAATTCATGATTCATGAATCATAATTCGATTCATGATTCATATTTCAATTCATGATTCAATTCTTGATTCAATTCATAATTCAATTCATGATTCATGATTCATGATTTATTTCATGATTCAATTCATGGTTCATGATTCAATTCTTGATTCAAATCATGATTCATGATTTATTTCATGATTCAATTCATGATTCAATTCATGATTCAATTTATGATTCATAATTCATGATTCAATTCATGATTCATGATTCATGATTCAATTCATGATTCATGATTCATGATTCGATTCATGATTCATGATTCGATTCATAATTCAATTCATGATTCAATTCATGATTCATGATTCATGATTCAATTCATGATTCATGATTCATGATTCAATTCATGATTCATGATTCATGATTCAATTCATGATTCATGTTTTATGATTTAATGCATGATTCATGATTCATTTCATGATTCATTTCATGATTTATGATTCAATTCTTTATTGAAATCATGATTCATGATTTATTTCATGATTTATTTCATGATTCATGATTCAATTCATGATTCATGATTCAATTCATGATTCATGATTCATGATTCATGATTCAATTCATGATTCTTGATTCATGATTCATAATTCAATTCTTGATTCATGATTCATGATTCAATTCTTGATTCATGATTCATGGTTCAATTCATGATTCATGATTCGATTCATGATTCATGATTTAATTCTTGATTCATGATTCATAATTCAATTCATGATTCATGATTTAATTCATGATTCATGTTTTATGATTTAATGCATGATTCATGATTCATTTTATGATTCATTTCATGATTTATGATTCAATTCTTTATTGAAATCATGATTCATGATTTATTTCATGATTCATGATTCAATTCATGATTCATGATTCAATTTATGATTCATGATTCAATTCATGATTCATGATTCTATTCATGATTCATTATTCAATTCATGATTCATGTTTTAATTCATGAATCATGATTCATTTTATGATTTATGATTCAATTCATGATTTATGATTTATAATTCCATTCATGATTCATGATTCATTTTATGATTAATGATTCATGATTCAATTCATGATTTGTGATTCATGATTCGATTCATAATTTATAATTTATAATTCAATTCATGATTTGTGATTCATGATTCGATTCATGATTCATGATTCGATTCATGATTCTTGATTCGAATCATGATTCGATTCATAATTCATGATTCAATTCATGATTCAAGATTCAATTCATGATTCATGATTCAATTCATGATTCATGATTCATGATTTATTTAATGATTCATGATTCATGATTCAATTCATGATTCAATTCATGATTCAAATTATGATTCATAATTCATGATTCAATTCATGATTCATGATTCATGATTCAATTCATGATTCAAGATTCATGATTTATTTCATGATTCAAGATTTGATTTATGATTCATGATTCAATTCATGATTTATGATTTAATTCATGATTCATGATTCAATTCATGATTCAATTCATGATTAATGATTCATGATTCATGATTCAATTCATGATTCATATTTCAATTCATGATTCAATTCTTGATTCAATTCATAATTCAATTCATGATTCATGATTCAATTCATGATTCATGATTCATGATTCAATGCATGATTCATGATTCATGATTCATATTTGAATTCATGATTCAATTCATGATTCATTTCATGATTCATGATTCAATTCATGATTCATGATTCGATTCATGATTCATGATTCAATTCACGATTTATGATACAATTCATGATTCATGATTCGATTTATGATTCATGATTCATGATTCGATTCATGATTCAATTCATGATTCATGATTCATGATTCAATCCATGATTCATGATTCGATTAATGAATCATGATTCAATTCTTGATTCATGATTCATCATTCATCATTCATTATTCAATTCATGATTCATGTTTTATGATTCAATTCATGAATTATGATTTATTTCATGATTTAATTCATGGTTCATGAATCTTGATTCAATTCATGATTTATTTCATGATTCTTGATTCGTGATTCAATTCATGATTCAAATCATGATTCAAATTATGATTCATAATTCATGATTCAATTCATGATTCATGATTCATGATTCATGATTCAATTCATGATTCATGATTCAAGATTCGATTTATGATTCATGATTCAATTCATGATTCATGATTCATGATTCAATTCATGATTCATGATTCAATTCATGATTCATGATTCATGATTCAATTCATGATTCATGAATCATGATTCGATTCATGATTCATGTTTCAATTCATAATTCAATTCTTGATTCAATTCATAATTCAATTCATGATTCATGATTCATGATTCAATTCATGATTCATGATTCATGATTCAATTCATGATTCATGATTCATGATTCAATGCATGATTCATGATTCATGATTCAATGCATGATTCATGATTCATGATTCATGTTTGAATTCATGATTCAATTCATGATTCATTTTATGATTCATGATTCGATTCATGATTCATGATTCAATTCATGATTCATGATACAATTCATGATTCATGATTCGATTTATGATTCATGATTCGATTCATGATTCATGATTCGATTCATGATTCAATTCATGATTCATGATTCATGATTCAATCCATGATTCATGATTCGATTAATGATTCATGATTCAATTCATGATTCATGATTCGATTTATGATTCATATTTTATGATTTAATTCATGATTCATGATTTATTTCATGATTCAATTCATGGTTCATGAATCTTGATTCAATTCATGATTTATTTCATGATTCTTGATTCATGATTCAATTCATGATTCAATTCATGATTCATGATTCAATTAATAATTCATGATTTAAATTATGACTCAATTCATGATTCATGTTTTAATTCATGATTCATGATTCAATTCATGATTCAATTCATGATTCATGATTCAATTCATGATTCATGATTCTTAATTCATGATTCAATTCATGATTCATGATTCGATTCATAATTCATGATTCAATTCATGATTCAATTCATGATTCAATTTATGATTCAAATTCATGATTCAATTCATGATTCATGATTCATGATTCAATTCATGATTCATGATTCATGATTCAATTCATAATTCATGATTCATGATTCAATTCATGATTCATGATTCATGATTCAATTCATAATTCATGATTCAATTCATGATTCAATTCTTGATTCATGATTCATGATTCAATTCATGATTCATGATTCATGATTCGATTCATGATTCATGATTCGATTCATAATTCAATTCATGATTCAATTCATGATTCGATTCATAATTCATGATTCAATTCTTGATTCATGGTTCAATTCATGATTCATGATTCGATTCATGATTCATGATTTAATTCTTGATTCATAATTCAATTCATGATTCATGATTCATGATTCAATTCATGATTCATGTTTTATGATTTAATGCATGATTCATGATTCATTTCATGATTCATTTCATGATTTATGATTCAATTCTTTATTGAAATCATGATTCATGATTTATTTCATGATTCATTTCATGATTCATGATTCAATTCATGATTCATGATTCAATTCATGATTCATGATTCATGATTCACGATTCATGATTCAATTCATGATTCATGATTCTATTCATGATTCATGATTCAATTCATGATTCATGATTTAATTCATGATTCATGATTCATGTTTTAATTCATGAATCATGATTCATTTCATGATTTATGATTCAATTCATGATTTATGATTTGATTCCATTCATGATTCATGATTCATTTTATGATTCATGATTCATGATTCAATTCATGATTTGTGATTCATGATTCGATTCATAATTCATAATTCATAATTCAATTCATGATTTGTGATTCATGATTCGATTCATGATTCATGATTCGATTCATGATTCTTGATTCGAATCATGATTCATGATTCGATTCATAATTCATGATTCGATTCATGATTCAAGATTCAATTCATGATTCATGATTCAATTCATGATTCATGATTCATTTAATTATTCATGATTCATGATTCAATTCATGATTCAATTCATGATTCAAATTATGATTCATAATTCATGATTCAATTCATGATTCATGATTCATGATTCAATTCATGATTCAAGATTCATGATTTATTTCATGATTTAAGATTTGATTTATGATTCATGATTCAATTCATGATTTATGATTCAATTCATGATTCATAATTTAATTTATGATTCAATTCATGATTAATGATTCATGATTCATGATTCAATTCATGATTCATGATTCATGATTCAATTCATGATTCATGAATCATGATTCGATTCATGATTCATATTTCAATTCATGATTCAATTCTTGATTCAATTCATAATTCAATTCATGATTCAATTCATGATTCATGATTCATGATTCAATGCATGATTCATGATTCATGATTCATGTTTGAATTCATGATTCAATTCATGATTCATTTCATGATTCATGATTCAATTCATGATTCATGATTCAATTCATTATTCATGATTCGATTCATGATTCATGATTCAATTCACGATTTATGATACAATTACCGATTCATGATTCAATTCATGATTCATGATTCATGATTCAATCCATGATTCATGATTCGATTAATGAATCATGATTCAATTCTTGATTCATGATTCATGATTCAATTCATGATTCATTATTAAATTCATGATTCATGTTTTATGATTCAATTCATGAATTATGATTTATTTCATGATTTAATTCATGGTTCATGAATCTTGATTTAATTCATGATTTATTTCATGATTCTTGATTCATGATTCAATTCTTGATTCAAATCATGATTCATGATTTATTTCATGATTCAATTCATGATTCAATTCATTATTCAATTTATGATTCATAATTCATGATTCAATTCATGATTCATGATTCATGATTCAATTCTTGATTCATGATTCATGATTCAATTCATGATTCATGATTCAATTCATGATTCATGATTCATGATTCGATTCATGATTCATGATTCGATTTATAATTCAATTCATGATTCAATTCATGATTCATGATTCATGATTCAATTCTTGATTCATGATTCATGATTCAATTCATGATTCAATTCTTGATTCATGATTCATGATTCAATTCATGATTCATGATTCATGATTCGATTCATGATTCATGATTCGATTCATAATTCAATTCATGGTTCAATTCATGATTCATGATTCGATTCATGATTCATGATTTAATTCTTGATTCATGAATCAGAATTCAATTCATGATTCATGATTCATGATTCAATTCATGATTCATGTTTTATGATTTAATGCATGATTGATGATTCATTTCATGATTTATGATTCAATTCTTTACTGAAATCATGATTCATGATTTATTTCATGATTTATTTCATGATTCATGATTCAATTCATGATTCATGATTCAATTCATGATTCATGATTCATGATTCATGATTCAATTCATGATTCATGATTCTATTCATGATTCATGATTCACTTCATGATTCATGATTTAATTCATGATTCATGTTTTAATTCATGATTCATGATTCATTTCATGATTTATGATTCAATTCATGATTTATGATTTATGATTCCATTCATGATTCATGATTCATTTTATGATTCATGATTCATGATTCAATTTATGATTTGTGATTCATGATTCGATTCATAATTCATAATTCATAATTCAATTCATGATTTGTGATTCATGATTCGATTCATGATTCATGATTCGATTCATGATTCTTGATTCGAATCATGATTCATGATTCGATTCATAATTCATGATTCGATTCATTAATCATGATTCATGATACAATTCATGATTCAATTCATGATTCAAATTATGATTCATAATTCATGATTCAATTCATGATTCAAGATTCATGATTTATTTCATGATTCAAGATTTGATTTATGATTCATGATTCAATTCATGATTTATGATTCAATTCATGATTCATGATTCAATTCATGATTCAATTCATGATTCATGATTCATGATTCATGATTCATGATTCAATTCATGATTCATGATTCAATTCATGATTCATGAATCATGATTCGATTCATGATTCATATTTCAATTCATGATTCAATTCTTGATTCAATTCATAATTCAATTCATGATTCATGATTCAATTCATGATTCATGATTCATGATTCAATGCATGATTCATGATTCATGATTCATGTTTGAATTCATGATTCAATTCATGATTCATTTCATGATTCATGATTCAATTCATGATTCATGATTCAATTCATGATTCATGATTCAATTCATTATTCATGATTCGATTCATGATTCATGATTCAATTCACGATTTATGATACAATTCACGATTCATGATTCAATTCATGATTCATGATTCATGATTCAATCCATGATTCATGATTCGATTAATGAATCATGATTCAATTCTTGATTCATGATTCATGATTCAATTCAAGATTCATCATTCATTATTCAATTCATGATTCATGTTTTATGATTCAATTCATGAATTATGATTTATTTCATGATTTAATTCATGGTTCATGAATCTTGATTTAATTCATGATTTATTTCATGATTCTTGATTCATGATTCAATTCTTGATTCAAATCATGATTCATGATTTATTTCATGATTCAATTCATGATTTAATTCATTATTCAATTTATGATTCATAATTCATGATTCAATTCATGATTCATGATTCATGATTCAATTCATGATTCATGATTCATGATTCAATTCATGATTCAATTCTTGATTCATGATTCATGATTCAATTCATGATTCATGATTCATGATTCGATTCATGATTCATGATTCGATTCATAATTCAATTCATGATTCAATTCATGATTCATGATTCATGATTCAATTCTTGATTCATGATTCATGATTCAATTCATGATTCAATTCTTGATTCATGATTCATGATTCAATTCATGATTCATGATTCATGATTCGATTCATGATTCATGATTCGATTCATAATTCAATTCATGGTTCAATTCATGATTCATGATTCGATTCATGATTCATGATTTAATTCTTGATTCATGAATCAGAATTCAATTCATGATTCATGATTCATGATTCAATTCATGATTCATGTTTTATGATTTAATGCATGATTGATGATTCATTTCATGATTCATTTCATGATTTATGATTCAATTCTTTATTGAAATCATGATTCATGATTTATTTCATGATTTATTTCATGATTCATGATTCAATTCATGATTCATGATTCAATTCATGATTCATGATTCTATTCATGATTCATGATTCACTTCATGATTCATGATTTAATTCATGATTCATGTTTTAATTCATGATTCATGATTCATTTCATGATTTATGATTCAATTCATGATTTATGATTTATGATTCCATTCATGATTCATGATTCATTTTATGATTCATGATTCATGATTTAATTCATGATTTCTGATTCATGATTCGATTCATAATTCATAATTCATAATTCAATTCATGATTTGTGATTCATGATTCGATTCATGATTCATGATTCGATTCATGATTCTTGATTCGAATCATGATTCATGATTCGATTCATAATTCATGATTCGATTCATGATTCATGATTCATGATATAATTCATGATTCAATTCATGATTCAAATTATGATTCATAATTCATGATTCAATTCATGATTCAAGATTCATGATTTATTTCATGATTCAAGATTTGATTTATGATTCATGATTCAATTCATGATTTATGATTCAATTCATGATTCATGATTCAATTCATGATTCAATTCATGATTCATGATTCATGATTCATGATTCAATTCATGATTCATGATTCAATTCATGATTCATGAATCATGATTCGATTCATGATTCATATTTCAAATCATGATTCAATTCTTGATTCAATTCATAATTCAATTCATGATTCATGATTCAATTCATGATTCATGATTCATGATTCAATGCATGATTCATGATTCATGTTTGAATTCATGATTCATTTCATGATTCATGATTCAATTCATGATTCATGATTCAATTCATGATTCATGATTCAATTCATGATTCATGATTCGATTCATGATTCATGATTCAATTCACGATTTATGATACAATTCATGATTCATGATTCGATTTATGATTCATGATTCGATTCATGATTCATGATTCGATTCATGATTCAATTCATGATTCATGATTCATGATTCAATCCATGATTCATGATTTGATTAATGAATCATGATTCAATTCTTGATTCATGATTCATGATTCAATTCATGATTCATGATTCATTAATCAATTCATGATTCATGTTTTATGATTCAATTCATGAATTATGATTTATTTCATGATTTAATTCATGGTTCATGAATCTTGATTCAATTCATGATTTATTTCATGATTCTTGATTCATGATTCAATTCATTATTCAATTTATGATTCATAATTCATGATTCAATTCATGATTCATGATTCAATTCATGATTCTTGATTCATGATTCAATTCATGATTCAATTCTTGATTCATGATTCATGATTCAATTCATGATTCATGATTCATGATTCAATTCATGATTCATGATTCGATTCATAATTCAATTCATGATTCAATTCATGATTCATGATTCATGATTCAATTCTTGATTCATGATTCATGATTCATTTCATGATTCATGATTCAATTCATGATTCATGATTCAATTCATGATTCATGATTCATGATTCATGATTCATGATTCAATTCATGATTCATGATTCTATTCATGATTCATGATTCAATTCATGATTCATGATTTAATTCATGATTAATGTTTTAATTCATGATTCATGATTCATTTCATGATTTATGATTCAATTCATGATTTATGATTTATGATTCCATTCATGATTCATGTTTCATTTTATGATTCATGATTCATGATTCAATTCATGATTTGTGATTCATGATTCGATTCATAATTCATAATTCATAATTCAATTCATGATTTGTGATTCATGATTCGATTCATGATTCATGATTCGATTCATGATTCTTGATTCGAATCATGATTCATGATTCGATTCATAATTCATGATTCGATTCATGATTCAAGATTCAATTCATGATTCATGATTCAATTCATGATTCATGATTCATGATTCATTTAATGATTCATGATTCATGATTCAATTCATGATTCAATTCATGATTCAAATTATGATTCATAATTCATGATTCAATTCATGATTCATGATTCAATTCATGATTCAAGATTCATGATTTATTTCATGATTCAAGATTTGATTTATGATTCATGATTCAATTCATGATTTATGATTCAATTCATGATTCATGATTCAATTCATGATTCAATTCATGATTAATGATTCATGATTCATGATTCCATTCATGATTCATGATTCATGATTCAATTCATGATTCATGAATCATGATTCGATTCATGATTCATATTTAAATTCATGATTCAATTCTTGATTCAATTCATAATTCAATTCATGATTCATGATTCAATTCATGATTCATGATTCATGATTCAATGCATGATTCATGATTCATGATTCATGTTTGAATTCATGTTTGAATTCATGATTCATTTCATGATTCATGATTGAATTCATGATTCATGATTCAATTCATGATTCATGATTCAATTCATGATTCGATTCATGATTC
Source organism: Mixophyes australis (assembly GCA_036250195.1). Classification (NCBI taxonomy): domain Eukaryota; kingdom Metazoa; phylum Chordata; class Amphibia; order Anura; family Limnodynastidae; genus Mixophyes; species Mixophyes australis. The sequence continues at coordinate 251,108,804 of JAVHZZ010000004.1, read as the reverse complement.
ATGATTCATTATTCAATTCATGATTCATGTTTTATGATTCAATTCATGTTTTATGATTTATTTCATGATTTAATTCATGGTTCATGAATCTTGATTCAATTCATGATTTATTTCATGATTCTTGATTCATGATTCAATTCATGATTCAAATCATGATTCAAATTATGATTCATAATTCATGATTCAATTCATGATTCATGATTCATGATTCATGATTCATGATTCAATTCATGATTCATGATTCAAGATTTGATTTATGATTCATGATTCAATTCATGATTCATGATTCAATTCATGATTCATGATTCAATTCATGATTCATGATTCATGATTCAATTCATGATTCATGAATCATGATTCAATTCATGATTCATGTTTCAATTCATAATTCAATTCTTGATTTAATTCATAATTCAATTCATGATTCATGATTCATGATTCAATGCATGATTCATGATTCATGATTCATGTTTGAATTCATGATTCAATTCATGATTCATTTTATGATTCATGATTCGATTCATGATTCATGATTCAATTCATGATTCATGATACAATTCATGATTCATGATTCGATTTATGATTCATGATTCGATTCATGATTCAATTCATGATTCATGATTCAATTCATGATTAATGATTCAATTCATGATTCATGATTCGATTCATGATTCATGATTCATTATTCAATTCATGATTCATGTTTTATGATTCAATTCATGTTTTATGATTTATTTCATGATTTAATTCATGGTTCATGAATCTTGATTCAATTCATGATTTATTTCATGATTCTTGATTCATGATTCAATTCATGATTCAAATCATGATTCAAATTATGATTCATAATTCATGATTCAATTCATGATTCATGATTCAAGATTCGATTTATGATTCATGATTCAATTCATGATTCATGATTCAATTCATGATTCAATTCATGATTCATGATTCATGATTCAATTCATGATTCATGATTCATGATTCAATTCATGATTCATGAATCATGATTCGATTCATGATTCATGTTTCAATTCATAATTCAATTCTTGATTCAATTCATAATTCAATTCATGATTCATGATTCATGATTCAATGCATGATTCATGATTCATGATTCATGTTTGAATTCATGATTCAATTCATGATTCATTTTATGATTCATGATTCGATTCATGATTCATGATTCAATTCATGATTCATGATACAATTCATGATTCATGATTCGATTAATGATTCATGATTCAATTCATGATTCATGATTCAATTCATGATTCATATTTTATGATTTAATTCATGATTCATGATTTATTTCATGATTCAATTCATGGTTCATGAATCTTGATTCAATTCATAATTTATTTCATGATTCTTGATTCATGATTCAATTCATGATTCAATTCATGATTCATGATTCAATTAATAATTCATGATTCAATTCATGATTCATGATTCAATTCATGATTCATGATTCTTAATTCATGATTCAATTCATGATTTATGATTCATGGTTCAATTCATGATTCATGATTCGATTCATGATTCATGATTCAATTCATGATTCAATTCATGATTCATGATTCATGGTTCAATTCATGATTCATGATTCGATTCATGATTCATGATTTAATTCTTGATTCATGATTCATAATTCAATTCATGATTCATGATTCATGATTCAGTTCTTGATTCATGTTTTATGATTTAATTCATGATTCATGATTTATTTCATGATTCAATTCATGGTTCATGAATCTTGAATCAATTCATGATTTATTTCATGATTCTTGATTCATGATTCAATTCATGATTCAATTCATGATTCATTATTCAATTCATGATTCATTATTCATGATTCATGATTCGATTCATTATTCATGATTCAATTCGTGATTCACGATTCATTTCATGCTTTATTATTCAATTCTTTATTGAAATCATGATTCATGATTTATTTCATGATTCATTTCATGATTCATGATTCAATTCATGATTCATGATTCAATTCATGATTCATGATTCAATTCATGATTCATGATTTATGATTCATGATTCATGATTCAATTCATGATTCATGATTCATGATTCGATTCATGATTCATGATTCAATTCATGATTCATGATTCATGTTTTAATTCATGATTCATGATTCATGTCATGATTTATGATTCAATTCATGATTTATGATTTATGATTCCATTCATGATTCATGATTCATTTTATGATTCATGATTCATGATTCGATTCATGATTCGATTCATGATTCTTGATTCGAATCATGATTCATGATTCGATTCATAATTCATGATTCATGATTCATGATTCGATTCATGATTCAAGATTCAATTCATGATTCATGATTCATGATTCAATTCATGATTCATGATTCATTTCATGATTCATGATTCAATTCATGATTCAATTCATGATTCAATTCATGATTCAAATTATGATTCATAAATCAGGATTCAATTCATGATTCATGATTCAATTCACGATTCATGATTCATGATTCAATTCATGATTCATGATTCAATTCATGATTCATGATTCATGATTCATGATTCAATTCATGATTCATGATTTATGATTCAATGCATGATTCATGATTCATGTTTGAATTCATGATTCAATTCATGATTCATTTCATGATTCATGATTGAATTCATGATTCATGATTCAATTCATGATTCATGATTCGATTCATGATTCATGATTCAATTCACGATTTATGATACAATTCATGATTCATGATTCTATTTTTGATTCATGATTCGATTCATGATTCATGATTCGATTCATTATTCAATTCATGATTCATGATTCTATTTATGATTCATGATTCGATTCATGATTCATGATTCGATTCATGATTCAATTCATGATTCATGATTTAATCCATGATTCATGATTCGATTAATGAATCATGATTCAATTCTTGATTCATGATTCATGATTCAATTCATGATTCATGATTCATTATTCAATTCATGATTCATGTTTTATGATTCAATTCATGAATTATGATTTATTTCATGATTTAATTCATGGTTCATGAATCTTGAATCAATTTATGATTTTTTTCATGATTCTTGATTCATGATTCAATTCATGATTCAGATCATGATTCAAATTATGATTCATAATTCATGATTCAATTCATGATTCATGATTCATGATTCATGATTCATGATTCATGATTCATGATTCAATTCATGATTCATGATTCAATTCATGATTCATGATTCATGATTCAATTCATGATTCATGATTCATGATTCAATTCATGATTCATGAATCATGATTCGATTCATGATTCATGTTTCAATTCATGATTCAATTCATGATTCAATTCATAATTCAATTCATGATTCATGATTCATGATTTAATTCATGATTCATGATTCATGATTCAATTCATGATTCATGATTCATGATTCAATGCATGATTCATGATTCATGATTCAATACATGATTCATGATTCAATTCATGATTTATTTCATGATTCTTGATTCATGATTCAATTCATAATTCATGATTCAATTCATAATTCATGATTTAAATCATGATTCAAGTCATGATTCATGTTTTAATTCATGATTCATGATTCAATTCATGATTCAATTCATGATTCATGATTCAATTCATGATTCATGATTCTTAATTCATGATTCAATTCATGATTCATGATTCGATTCATGATTCATGATTCAATTCATGATTTAATTCATGATTCATGATTCATGGTTCAATTCATGATTCATGATTCGATTCATGATTCATGATTTAATTCTTGATTCATGATTCATAATTCAATTCATGATTCATGATTCATGATTCAATTCATGATTCATGTTTTATGATTTAATTCATGATTCATGATTTATTTCATGATTCTTGATTCATGATTCAATTCATGATTCAATTCACGATTCATGGTTCAATTCATGAATCATTATTCATGATTCATGATTCGATTCATTATTCATGATTCAATTCGTGATTCACAATTCATTTCATAATTTATGATTCAATTCTTTATTGAAATCATGATTCATGATTTATTTCATGATTCATTTCATGATTCATGATTCAATTCATGAATCATGATTCAATTCATGATTCATGATTCATGATTCAATTCATGATTCATGATTCGATTGATGATTCATGATTCAATTCATGATTCATGATTCATGTTTTATTTCATGATTCATGATTCATTTCATGATTTATGATTCAATTCATGATTTATGATTTATAATTCCATTCATGATTCATGATTCATTTTATGATTCATGATTCATGATTCGATTCATGATTCGAATCATGATTCATGATTTGATTCATAATTCATGATTCGATTCATGATTCAAGATTCAATTCATGATTCATGATTCATGATTCAATTCATGATTCATGATTCATTTCATGATTCATGATTCATGATTCAATTCATGATTCATGATTCAATTCACGATTCATGATTCATGATTCAATTCATGATTCATGATTCATGATTTGATTCATGATTCATGATTCAATTCATGATTCCTGATTCAATTCATGATTCAATTCATGATTCAATTCATGATTCATGATTGAATTCATGATTCATGATTCTTAATTCATGATTCAATTCATGATTCATGATTCGATTCATGATTCATGATTTGATTCATGATTCATGATTCGATTCATGATTCAATTCATGATTCATGATTCGATTCATGATTCATGATTCATTTCTTGATTCATGATTCATGATTCAATTCATGATTCATGATTCATGATTCAATTCATGATTCATGTTTTATGATTTAATTCATGATTCATGATTTATTTCATGATTCATTTCATGATTCATGATTCAATTTATGATTCATGATTCAATTCATGATTTGTGATTCATGATTCGATTCATAATTCATGATTCTTAATTCAATTCATGATTTGTGATTCATGATTTGATTCATGATTCATGATTCGATTCATGATTCTTGATTCGAATCATAATTCATGATTCGATTCATAATTCATGATTCGATTCATGATTCATGATTCAATTCATGATTCTTGATTCATTTAATAATTCTTTTCATGATTTATGATTCAATTCATGATTCATGATTCCTTTCTTGATTTATGATTCATTTTATGATTCATGATTCATGATTCAATTCATGATTTGTGATTCATGATTCGATTCATAATTCATGATTCATAATTCAATTCATGATTTGTGATTCATGATTCCATTCATGATTCCATTCATGATTCTTTAATTCGAATCATGATTCATGATTCGATACATAATTCATGATTCATGATTCAATTCATGATTCAAGATTCAATTCATGATTCATGATTCATGATTCAATTCATGATTCATGATTCATGATTCAATTCATGATTCAAATTATGATTCATAAATCATGATTCAATTCATGATTCATGATTCATGATTCAATTCACGATTCATGATTCATGATTCAATTCATGATTAATGATTCATAATTCATGATTCATGATTCGATTCATGATTCATGATTCAATTTATGATTCATGATTCAATTCATGATTCATGATTCATGATTCAATTCACGATTCATGATTCATGATTCATGATTCAAGATTCATGAATCAATTCATGATTCATAGTTCAGTTCATGATTTATGATTCATGATTCAATTCATGATTCATGATTCAATTCATGATTCATGATTCATGATTCATGATTAAATTCATGATTCATGATTCAATTCATGATTCATGATTCAATTCATGATTCATGATTCATGATTCAATTCATGATTCATGATTCAATTCATGATTCATGATTCATTTCATGATTCATTTCATGATTTATGATTCAATTCATGATTCATGATTCCTTTCATGATTCATGATTCATTTTATGATTCATGATTCAATTCATGATTCAATTCATGATTCATGTTTTATGATTTAATTCATGATTCATGATTTATTTCATGATTCATTTCATGATTCATGATTCAATTTATGATTCATGATTCAATTCATGATTCATGATTCATGATTCATGATTCATGATTCATTTTATGATTTATGATTCATGATTCAATTCATGATTTGTGATTCATGATTCGATTCATAATTCATGATTCTTAATTCAATTCATGATTTGTGATTCATGATTTGATTCATGATTCATGATTCGTTTCATGATTCTTGATTCGAATCATGATTCATGATTCGATTCATAATTCATGATTCGATTCATGATTCATGATTCAATTCATGATTCTTGATTCATTTAATAATTCTTTTCATGATTTATGATTCAATTCATGATTTATGATTTATAATTCCATTCATGATTCATGATTCATTTTATGATTCATGATTCATGATTCGATTCATGATTCGAATCATGATTCATGATTTGATTCATAATTCATGATTCGATTCATGATTCAAGATTCAATTCATGATTCATGATTCATGATTCAATTCATGATTCATGATTCATTTCATGATTCATGATTCATGATTCAATTCATGATTCATGATTCAATTCACGATTCATGATTCATGATTCAATTCATGATTCATGATTCATGATTTGATTCATGATTCATGATTCAATTCATGATTCCTGATTCAATTCATGATTCAATTCATGATTCAATTCATGATTCATGATTGAATTCATGATTCATGATTCTTAATTCATGATTCAATTCATGATTCATGATTCGATTCATGATTCATGATTTGATTCATGATTCATGATTCGATTCATGATTCAATTCATGATTCATGATTCGATTCATGATTCATGATTCATTTCTTGATTCATGATTCATGATTCAATTCATGATTCATGATTCATGATTCAATTCATGATTCATGTTTTATGATTTAATTCATGATTCATGATTTATTTCATGATTCATTTCATGATTCATGATTCAATTTATGATTCATGATTCAATTCATGATTTGTGATTCATGATTCGATTCATAATTCATGATTCTTAATTCAATTCATGATTTGTGATTCATGATTTGATTCATGATTCATGATTCGATTCATGATTCTTGATTCGAATCATAATTCATGATTCGATTCATAATTCATGATTCGATTCATGATTCATGATTCAATTCATGATTCTTGATTCATTTAATAATTCTTTTCATGATTTATGATTCAATTCATGATTCATGATTCCTTTCTTGATTTATGATTCATTTTATGATTCATGATTCATGATTCAATTCATGATTTGTGATTCATGATTCGATTCATAATTCATGATTCATAATTCAATTCATGATTTGTGATTCATGATTCCATTCATGATTCCATTCATGATTCTTTAATTCGAATCATGATTCATGATTCGATACATAATTCATGATTCATGATTCAATTCATGATTCAAGATTCAATTCATGATTCATGATTCATGATTCAATTCATGATTCATGATTCATGATTCAATTCATGATTCAAATTATGATTCATAAATCATGATTCAATTCATGATTCATGATTCATGATTCAATTCACGATTCATGATTCATGATTCAATTCATGATTAATGATTCATAATTCATGATTCATGATTCGATTCATGATTCATGATTCAATTTATGATTCATGATTCAATTCATGATTCATGATTCATGATTCAATTCACGATTCATGATTCATGATTCATGATTCAAGATTCATGAATCAATTCATGATTCATAGTTCAGTTCATGATTTATGATTCATGATTCAATTCATGATTCATGATTCAATTCATGATTCATGATTCATGATTCATGATTAAATTCATGATTCATGATTCAATTCATGATTCATGATTCAATTCATGATTCATGATTCATGATTCAATTCATGATTCATGATTCAATTCATGATTCATGATTCAATTCATGATTCATGATTCATTTCATGATTCATTTCATGATTTATGATTCAATTCATGATTCATGATTCCTTTCATGATTCATGATTCATTTTATGATTCATGATTCAATTCATGATTCAATTCATGATTCATGTTTTATGATTTAATTCATGATTCATGATTTATTTTATGATTCATTTCATGATTCATGATTCAATTTATGATTCATGATTCAATTCATGATTCATGATTCATGATTCATGATTCATGATTCATTTTATGATTTATGATTCATGATTCAATTCATGATTTGTGATTCATGATTCGATTCATAATTCATGATTCTTAATTCAATTCATGATTTGTGATTCATGATTTGATTCATGATTCATGATTCGTTTCATGATTCTTGATTCGAATCATGATTCATGATTCGATTCATAATTCATGATTCGATTCATGATTCATGATTCAATTCATGATTCTTGATTCATTTAATAATTCTTTTCATGATTTATGATTCAATTCATGATTCATGATTCCTTTTATGATTTATGATTCATTTTATGATTCATGATTCATGATTCAATTCATGATTCTTGATTCATTTAATAATTCTTTTCATGAATTATGATTCAATTCATGATTCATGATTCCTTTTATGATTTATGATTCATTTTATGATTCATGATTCATGATTCAATTCATGATTTGTGATTCATGATTCGATTCATAATTCATGATTCATAATTCAATTCATGATTTGTGATTCATGATTCGATTCATGATTCCATTCATGATTCTTGATTCGAATCATGATTCATGATTCCATTCATGATTCATGATTCATGATTCGATTCATAATTCAAGATTCAATTCATGATTCATGATTCATGATTCAATTCATGATTCATTTCATGATTCATGATTCATGATTCAATTCATGATTCAATTCATGATTCAAATTATGATTCATAAATCATGATTCAATTCATGATTCATGATTCATGAATCAACTCACGATTCATGATTCATGATTCAATTCATGATTAATGATTCATAATTCATGATTCATGATTCGATTCATGATTCATGATTCAATTTATGATTCATGATTCAATTCATGATTCATGATTCATGATTCAATTCATGATTCATGATTCATGATTCATGATTCAAGATTCATGAATCAATTCATGATTCATAGTTCAATTCATGATTTATGATTCATGATTCAATTCATGATTCATGATTCAATTCATGATTCATGATTCATGATTCATGATTCAATTCATGATTCATGATTCAATTCATGATTCATGATTCATGATTCATGATTCAATTCATGATTCATGATTCATTTCATGATTCATTTCATGATTTATGATTCAATTCATGATTCATGATTCCTTTCATGATTCATGATTCATTTTATGATTCATGATTCAATTCATGATTCATGATTCGATTCATTATTCATGATTCAATTCGTGATTCACAATTCATTTCATGATTTATGATTCAATTCTTTATTGAAATCATGATTCATGATTTATTTCATGATACATTTCATGATTCATGATTCAATTCATGATTCATGATTCAATTCATGATTCATGATTCAATTCATGATTCATGATTCGATTGATGATTCATGATTCAATTCATGATTCATGATTCAATTCATGATTCATGATTCATGTTTTAATTCATGATTCATGATTCATTTCATGATTTATGATTCAATTCATGATTTATGATTTATGATTCCATTCATGATTCATGATTCATTTTATGATTCATGATTCATGATTCGATTCATGATTCGATTCATGATTCTTGATTCGAATCATGATTCATGATTCGATTCATAATTCATGATTCATGATTCAAGATTCGATTCATGATTCAAGATTCAATTCATGATTCATGATTCATGATTCAATTCATGATTCATGATTCATGATTCAATTCATGATTCAATTCATGATTCATGATTCAATTCACGATTCATGATTCATGATTCAATTCATGATTCATGATTCAATTCATGATTCATGATTCATGATTTGATTCATGATTCATGATTCAATTCATGATTCATGATTCAATTCATGATTCATGATTCTTAATTCATGATTCAATTCATGATTCATGATTCGATTCATGATTCATGATTTGATTCATGATTCATGATTCGATTCATGATTCAATTCATGATTCATGATTCGATTCATGATTCATGATTCATTTCTTGATTCATGATTCATGATTCAATTCATGATTCATGATTCATGATTCATTTCATGATTCATGATTCAATTTATGATTCATGATTCAATTCATGATTCATGATTCATGATTCATGATTCATGATTCATGATTCATTTTATGATTCATGATTCATGATTCAATTCATGATTTGTGATTCATGATTCGATTCATAATTCATGATTCTTAATTCAATTCATGATTTGTGATTCATGATTTGATTCATGATTCATGATTCGATTCATGATTCTTGATTCGAATCATGATTCATGATTCGATTCATAATTCATGATTCGATTCATGATTCATGATTCAATTCATGATTCTTGATTCATTTAATAATTCTTTTCATGATTTATGATTCAATTCATGATTCATGATTCCTTTCATGATTTATGATTCATTTTATGATTCATGATTCATAATTCAATTCATGATTTGTGATTCATGATTCGATTCATAATTCATGATTCATAATTCAATTCATGATTTGTGATTCATGATTCGATTCATGATTCCATTCATGATTCTTGATTCGAATCATGATTCATGATTCGATACATAATTCATGATTCATGATTCATGATTCGATTCATGATTCAAGATTCAATTCATGATTCATGATTCATGATTCAATTCATGATTCATTTCATGATTCATGATTCATAATTCAATTCATGATTCAATTCATGATTCAAATTATGATTCATAAATCATGATTCAATTCATGATTCATGATTCATGATTCAATTCACGATTCATGATTCATGATTCAATTCATGATTAATGATTCATAATTCATGATTCATGATTCGATTCATGATTCATGATTCAATTTATGATTCATGATTCAATTCATGATTCATGATTCAATTCATGATTCATGATTCATGATTCATGATTCAAGATTCATGAATCAATTCATGATTCATAGTTCAATTCATGATTTATGATTCATGATTCAATTCATGATTCATGATGCAATTCATGATTTATGATTCATGATTCATGATTCATGATTCAATTCATGATTCATGATTCAATTCATGATTCATGATTCAATTCATGATTCATGATTCATGATTCATGATTCATGATTCAATTCATGATTCATGATTCAATTCATGATTCATGATTCATTTCATGATTCATTTCATGATTTATGATTCAATTCATGATTCATGATTCCTTTCATGATTCATGATTCATTTTATGATTCATGATTCATTTTATGATTCATGATTCATGATTCAATTCATGATTTGTAAATCATGATTCGATTCATAATTCATGATTCATAATTCAATTCATGATTTGTGATTCATGATTCGATTCATGATTCCATTCATGATTCTTGATTCGAATCATGATTCATGATTCCATTCATGATTCATGATTCATGATTCGATTCATAATTCAAGATTCAATTCATGATTCATGATTCATGATTCAATTCATGATTCATTTCATGATTCATGATTCATGATTCAATTCATGATTCAATTCATGATTCAAATTATGATTCATAAATCATGATTCAATTCATGATTCATGATTCATGAATCAACTCACGATTCATGATTCATGATTCAATTCATGATTAATGATTCATAATTCATGATTCATGATTCGATTCATGATTCATGATTCAATTTATGATTCATGATTCAATTCATGATTCATGATTCATGATTCAATTCATGATTCATGATTCATGATTCATGATTCAAGATTCATGAATCAATTCATGATTCATAGTTCAATTCATGATTTATGATTCATGATTCAATTCATGATTCATGATTCAATTCATGATTCATGATTCATGATTCATGATTCAATTCATGATTCATGATTCAATTCATGATTCATGATTCATGATTCATGATTCAATTCATGATTCATGATTCATTTCATGATTCATTTCATGATTTATGATTCAATTCATGATTCATGATTCCTTTCATGATTCATGATTCATTTTATGATTCATGATTCAATTCATGATTCATGATTCGATTCATTATTCATGATTCAATTCGTGATTCACAATTCATTTCATGATTTATGATTCAATTCTTTATTGAAATCATGATTCATGATTTATTTCATGATACATTTCATGATTCATGATTCAATTCATGATTCATGATTCAATTCATGATTCATGATTCAATTCATGATTCATGATTCGATTGATGATTCATGATTCAATTCATGATTCATGATTCAATTCATGATTCATGATTCATGTTTTAATTCATGATTCATGATTCATTTCATGATTTATGATTCAATTCATGATTTATGATTTATGATTCCATTCATGATTCATGATTCATTTTATGATTCATGATTCATGATTCGATTCATGATTCGATTCATGATTCTTGATTCGAATCATGATTCATGATTCGATTCATAATTCATGATTCATGATTCAAGATTCGATTCATGATTCAAGATTCAATTCATGATTCATGATTCATGATTCAATTCATGATTCATGATTCATTTCATGATTCATGATTCAATTCATGATTCATGATTCAATTCACGATTCATGATTCATGATTCAATTCATGATTCATGATTCAATTCATGATTCATGATTCATGATTTGATTCATGATTCATGATTCAATTCATGATTCATGATTCAATTCATGATTCATGATTCTTAATTCATGATTCAATTCATGATTCATGATTCGATTCATGATTCATGATTTGATTCATGATTCATGATTCGATTCATGATTCAATTCATGATTCATGATTCGATTCATGATTCATGATTCATTTCTTGATTCATGATTCATGATTCAATTCATGATTCATGATTCATGATTCATTTCATGATTCATGATTCAATTTATGATTCATGATTCAATTCATGATTCATGATTCATGATTCATGATTCATGATTCATTTTATGATTCATGATTCATGATTCAATTCATGATTTGTGATTCATGATTCGATTCATAATTCATGATTCTTAATTCAATTCATGATTTGTGATTCATGATTTGATTCATGATTCATGATTCGATTCATGATTCTTGATTCGAATCATGATTCATGATTCGATTCATAATTCATGATTCGATTCATGATTCATGATTCAATTCATGATTCTTGATTCATTTAATAATTCTTTTCATGATTTATGATTCAATTCATGATTCATGATTCCTTTCATGATTTATGATTCATTTTATGATTCATGATTCATAATTCAATTCATGATTTGTGATTCATGATTCGATTCATAATTCATGATTCATAATTCAATTCATGATTTATGATTCATGATTCGATTCATGATTCCATTCATGATTCTTGATTCGAATCATGATTCATGATTCGATACATAATTCATGATTCATGATTCATGATTCGATTCATGATTCAAGATTCAATTCATGATTCATGATTCATGATTCAATTCATGATTCATTTCATGATTCATGATTCATAATTCAATTCATGATTCAATTCATGATTCAAATTATGATTCATAAATCATGATTCAATTCATGATTCATGATTCATGATTCAATTCACGATTCATGATTCATGATTCAATTCATGATTAATGATTCATAATTCATGATTCATGATTCGATTCATGATTCATGATTCAATTTATGATTCATGATTCAATTCATGATTCATGATTCAATTCATGATTCATGATTCATGATTCATGATTCAAGATTCATGAATCAATTCATGATTCATAGTTCAATTCATGATTTATGATTCATGATTCAATTCATGATTCATGATGCAATTCATGATTTATGATTCATGATTCATGATTCATGATTCAATTCATGATTCATGATTCAATTCATGATTCATGATTCAATTCATGATTCATGATTCATGATTCATGATTCATGATTCAATTCATGATTCATGATTCAATTCATGATTCATGATTCAATTCATGATTCATGATTCATTTCATGATTCATTTCATGATTTATGATTCAATTCATGATTCATGATTCCTTTCATGATTCATGATTCATTTTATGATTCATGATTCATTTTATGATTCATGATTCATGATTCAATTCATGATTTGTAAATCATGATTCGATTCATAATTCATGATTCATAATTGAATTCATGATTTGTGATTCATGATTCGATTCCTGATTCCATTCATGATTCTTGATTCGAATCATGATTCATGATTCGATACATAATTCATGATTCATGATTCATTATTCGATTCATGATTCAAGATTTAATTCATGATTCATGATTCATGATTCAATTCATGATTCATTTCATGATTCAATTCATGATTCATTTCATGATTCATGATTCATGATTCAATTCATGATTCAATTCATGATTCAAATTATGATTCATAAATCATGATTCAATTCATGATTCATGATTCATGATTCAATTCACGATTAATGATTCATGATTCAATTCATAATTCATGATTCATGATTCAATTCATGATTCATGATTCAATTCATGATTCATGATTCAATTCATGATTCATGATTCATGATTCAAGATTCATGATTCAATTCATGATTCATAATTCAATTCATGATTCATGATTCATGATTCAATTCATGATTCATGATTCAATTCATGATTCAATTCATGATTCAAATTATGATTCATAAATCATGATTCAATTCATGATTCATGATTCATGATTCAATTCACGATTCATGATTCATGATTCAATTCATAATTCATGATTCATGATTCATGATTCATGATTCAATTCACGATTCATGATTCATGATTCAATTCATAATTCATGATTCATGATTCAATTCATGATTCATGATTCAATTCATGATTCATGATTCAATTCATGATTCATGATTCATGATTCAATTCATGATTCATGATTCAATTCATGATTCATGATTCATGATTCATGATTCAATTAATGATTCATGATTCAATTCATGATTCATGATTCAATTCATGATTCATGTTTTATGATTCAATTCATGATTCATGATTTATTTCATGATGCAATTCATGGTACATGAATCTTGATTCAATTCATGATTTATTTCATGATTCTTGATTCATGATTCAATTCATGATTCGTGATTTAATTCATGATTCATTATTCATGATTCATGATTAGATTCATGATTCATGATTCAATTCGTGATTCATGATTTAATTCATGATTCAAATTATGATTCATAAATCATGATTCAATTCATGATTCATGATTCATGATTCAATTCACGATTCATGATTCATGATTCAATTCATGATTAATGATTCATAATTCATGATTCATGATTCGATTCATGATTCATGATTCAATTTATGATTCATGATTCAATTCATGATTCATGATTCATGATTCAATTCATGATTCATGATTCATGATTCAAGATTCATGAATCAATTCATGATTCATAGTTCAATTCATGATTTATGATTCATGATTCAAATCATGATTCATGATTCAATTCATGATTCATGATTTATGATTCATGATTCATGATTCAATTCATGATTCATGATTCAATTCATGATTCATAATTCAATTCATGATTCATGATTCATGATTCATGATTCATGATTCATGATTCAATTCATGATTCATGATTCTATTCATGATTCATGATTCATTTTATGATTCATGATTCAATTCATGATTCAATTCATGATTCATGTTTTATGATTTAATTCATGATTCATGATTTATTTCATGATTCATTTCATGATTCATGATTCAATTTATGATTCATGATTCAATTCATGATTCATGATTCATGATTCATGATTCATGATTCATTTTATGATTCATGATTTATGATTCAATTCATGATTTGTGATTCATGATTTGATTCATGATTCATGATTCGATTCATGATTCTTGATTCGAATCATGATTCATGATTCGATTCATAATTCTTTTCATGATTTATGATTCAATTCATGATTCATGATTCAATTCATGATTTGTGATTCATGATTCGATTCATAATTCATGATTCATAATTCAATTCATGATTTGTTATTCATGATTCGATTCATGATTCCATTCATGATTCTTGATTCGAATCATGATTCATGATTCGATACATAATTCATGATTCATGATTCATGATTCGATTCATGATTCAAGATTCAATTCATGATTCATGATTCATGATTCAATTCATGATTCATTTCATGATTCATGATTCATGATTCAATTCATGATTCAATTCATGATTCAAATTATGATTCATAAATCATGATTCAATTCATGATTCATGATTCAATTCACGATTCATGATTCATGATTCAATTCATGATTAATGATTCATAATTCATGATTCATGATTCGATTCATGATTCATGATTCAATTTATGATTCATGATTCAATTCATGATTCATGATTCATGATTCAATTCATGATTCATGATTCATGATACATGATTCAAGATTCATGAATCAATTCATGATTCATGAATCAATTCATGATTCATAGTTCAATTCATGATTCATGATTCATGATTCATGATTCATGATTCATGATTCATGATTCAATTCATGATTCATGATTCAATTCATGATTCATGATTCAATTCATGAATCATGATTCATGATTCATGATTCAATTCATGATTCATGATTTAATTCATGATTCATGATTCAATTCATGATTCATGATTCATTTCATGATTCATTTCATGATTTATGATTCAATTCATGAGTCATGATTCCTTTCATGATTCATGATTCATTTTATGATTCATGATTCAATTCATGATTAATGATTCAATTCATGAATCATTATTCATGATTCATGATTCGATTCATTATTCATGATTCAATTCGTGATTCATGATTTGATTGATGATTCATGATTCAATTCATGATTCATGATTCAATTCATGATTCATGATTCAATTCATGATTCATAATTCAATTCATGATTCATGATTCATGATTCAATTCATGATTCATGATTCAATTCATGATTCAATTCATGATTCAAATTATGATTCATAAATCATGATTCAATTCATGATTCATGATTCATGATTCAATTCACGATTCATGATTCATGATTCAATTCATAATTCATGATTCATGATTCAATTCATGATTCATGATTCAATTCATGATTCATGATTCAATTCATGATTCATGATTCATGATTCAAGATTCATGATTCAATTCATGATTCATAATTCAATTCATGATTCATGATTCATGATTCAATTCATGATTCATGATTCAATTCATGATTCATGATTCATGATTCAATTAATGATTCATGATACAATTCATGATTCATGATTCAATTCATGATTCATGTTTTATGATTCAATTCATGATTCATGATTTATTTCATGATGCAATTCATGGTACATGAATCTTGATTCAATTCATGATTTATTTCATGATTCTTGATTCAATTCATGATTCGTGATTTAATTCATGATTCATTATTCATGATTCATGATTAGATTCATGATTCATGATTCAATTCGTGATTCATGATTTAATTCATGATTCAAATTATGATTCATAAATCATGATTCAATTCATGATTCATGATTCATGATTCAATTCACGATTCATGATTCATGATTCAATTCATGATTAATGATTCATAATTCATGATTCATGATTCTATTCATGATTCATGATTCAATTTATGATTCATGATTCAATTCATGATTCATGATTCAATTCATGATTCATGATTCATGATTCATGATTCAAGATTCATGAATCAATTCATGATTCATAGTTCAATTCATGATTTATGATTCATGATTCAATTCATGATTCATGATTCAATTCATGATTCATGATTTATGATTCATGATTCATGATTCAATTCATGATTCATGATTCAATTCATGATTCATGATTCAATTCATGATTCATGATTCATGATTCATGATTCATGATTCATGAATCATGATTCAATTCATGATTCATGATTCTATTCATGATTCATGATTCATTTTATGATTCATGATTCAATTCATGATTCAATTCATGATTCATGTTTTATGATTTAATTCATGATTCTTGATTTATTTCATGATTCATTTCATGATTCATGATTCAATTTATGATTCATGATTCAATTCATGATTCATGATTCATGATTCATGATTCATGATTCATTTTATGATTCATGATTCATGATTCAATTCATGATTTGTGATTCATGATTTGATTCATGATTCATGATTCGATTCATGATTCTTGATTCAAATCATGATTCATGATTCGATTCATAATTCATGATTCGATTCATGATTCATGATTCAATTCATGATTCTTGATTCATTTAATAATTCTTTTCATGATTTATGATTCAATTCATGATTCATGATTCCTTTCATGATTTATGATTCATTTTATGATTCATGATTCATGATTCAATTCATGATTTGTGATTCATGATTCGATTCATAATTCATGATTCATAATTCAATTCATGATTTGTGATTCATGATTCGATTCATGATTCCATTCATGATTCTTGATTCGAATCATGATTCATGATTCGATACATAATTCATGATTCATGATTCAATTCATGATTCAATTCATGATTCAAATTATGATTCATAAATCATGATTCAATTCATGATTCATGATTCATGATTCAATTCACGATTCATGATTCATGATTCAATTCATGATTAATGATTCATAATTCATGATTCATGATTCGATTCATGATTCATGATTCAATTTATGAATCATGATTCAATTCATGATTCATGATTCATGATTCAATTCATCATTCATGATTCATGATACATGATTCAAGATTCATGAATCAATTCATGATTCATGAATCAATTCATGATTCATAGTTCAATTCATGATTCATTATTCATGATTCATTATTCATGATTCATGATTCATGATTCAATTCATGATTAATGATTCATAATTCATGATTCATGATTCGATTCATGATTCATGATTCAATTCATGATTCATGATTCAATTCATGAATCATGATTCATGATTCATGATTCAATTCATGATTCATGATTCAATTCATGATTCATGATTCATTTCATGATTCATTTCATGATTTATGATTCAATTCATGATTCATGATTCCTTTCATGATTCATGATTCATTTTATGATTCATGATTCAATTCATGTTTAATGATTCAATTCATGAATCATTATTCATGATTCATGATTCGATTCATTATTCATGATTCAATTCGTGATTCATGATTCGATTGATGATTCATGATTCAATTCATGATTCATGATTCAATTCATGATTCATGATTCATGTTTTAATTCATGATTCATGATTCATTTCATGATTTATGATTCAATTCATGATTTATGATTTATGATTCCATTCATGATTCATGATTCATTTTATGATTCATGATTCATGATTCCATTCATGATTCGATTCATGATTCTTGTTTCCAATCATGATTCATGATTCGATTCATAATTCATGATTCATGATTCATGATTCGATTCATGATTCAAGATTCAATTCATGATTCATGATTCAATTCATGATTCATGATTCAATTCACGATTCATGATTCATAATTCAATTCATGATTCATGATTCATGATTTGATTCATGATTCATGATTCAATTCATGATTCCTGATTCAATTCATGATTCAATTCATGATTCAATTCATGATTCATGATTCAATTCATGATTCATGATTCTTAATTCATGATTCAATTCATGATTCATGATTCGATTCATGATTCATGATTTGATTCATGATTCATGATTCGATTCATTATTCAATTCATGATTCATGATTCGATTCATGATTCATGATTCATTTCTTGATTCATGATTCATGATTCAATTCATGATTCATGATTCAATTCATAATTCATGTTTTATGATTTAATTCATGATTCATGATTTATTTCATGATTCATTTCATGATTCATGATTCAATTTATGATTCATGATTCAATTCATGATTCATGATTCATGATTCATGATTCATTTTATGATTCATGATTCATGATTCAATTCATGATTTGTGATTCATGATTCGATTCATAATTCATGATTCTTAATTCAATTCATGATTTGTGATTCATGATTTGATTCATGATTCATGATTCGATTCATGATTCTTGATTCGAATCATGATTCATGATTCGATTCATAATTCACGATTCGATTCATGATTCATGATTCAATTCTTGATTCTTGATTCATTTAATAATTCTTTTCATGATTTATGATTCAATTCATGATTCATGATTCCTTTCATGATTTATGATTCATTTTATGATTCATGATTCATGATTCAATTCATGATTTGTGATTCATGATTCGATTCATAATTCATGATTCATAATTCAATTTATGATTTGTGATTCATGATTCGATTCATGATTCCATTCATGATTCTTGATTCGAATCATGATTAATGATTCGATACATAATTCATGATTCATGATTCATGATTCGATTCATGATTCAAGATTCAATTCATGATTCATGATTCAATTCATGATTCATGATTCAATTCATGATTCAATTCATGATTCAAATTATGATTCATAAATCATGATTCAATTCATGATTCATGATTCATGATTCAATTCATGATTCATGATTCAAGATTCATGAATCAATTCATGATTCATAGTTCAATTCATGATTTATGATTCATGATTCAATTCATGATTCATGATTCAATTCATGATTCATGATTCATGATTCATGATTCAATTCATGATTCATGATTCAATTAATGATTCATGATTCAATTCATGATTCATGATTCATGATTCATGATTCATGATTCATGATTCAATTCATGATTCATGATTCAATTCATGATTCATGATTCAATTCATGATTCATGATTCATTTCATGATTCATTTCATGATTTTTGATTCAATTCATGATTCATGATTCCTTTCATGATTCATGATTCATGATTCATTTTATGATTCATGATTCATGATTCAATTCATGATTTGTGATTCATGATTCGAATTATAATTCATGATTCATAATTCAATTCATGATTTGTGATTCATGATTCGATTCCTGATTCCATTCATGATTCATGATTCAATTCATGATTCATGATTCGATACATAATTCATGATTCATGATTCATGATTCGATTCATGATTCAAGATTCAATTCATGATTCATGATTCATGATTCAATTCATGATTCATTTCATGATTCATGATTCATGATTCAATTCATGATTCAATTCATGATTCAAATTATGATTCATAAATCATGATTCAATTCATGATTCATGATTCAATTCACGATTCATGATTCATGATTCAATTCATGATTAATGATTCATAATTCATGATTCATGATTCGATTCATGATTCATGATTCAATTTATGATTCATGATTCAATTCATGATTCATGATTCATGATTCAATTCATGATTCATGATTCATGATACATGATTCAAGATTCATGAATCAATTCATGATTCATGAATCAATTCATGATTCATAGTTCAATTCATGATTCATGATTCATGATTCATGATTCATGATTCATGATTCATGATTCAATTCATGATTCATGATTCAATTCATGATTCATGATTCAATTCATGAATCATGATTCATGATTCATGATTCATGATTCAATTCATGATTCATGATTTAATTCATGATTCATGATTCAATTCATGATTCATGATTCATTTCATGATTCATTTCATGATTTATGATTCAATTCATGAGTCATGATTCCTTTCATGATTCATGATTCATTTTATGATTCATGATTCAATTCATGATTAATGATTCAATTCATGAATCATTATTCATGATTCATGATTCGATTCATTATTCATGATTCAATTCGTGATTCATGATTTGATTGATGATTCATGATTCAATTCATGATTCATGATTCAATTCATGATTCATGATTCAATTCATGATTCATAATTCAATTCATGATTCATGATTCATGATTCAATTCATGATTCATGATTCAATTCATGATTCAATTCATGATTCAAATTATGATTCATAAATCATGATTCAATTCATGATTCATGATTCATGATTCAATTCACGATTCATGATTCATGATTCATGATTCAATTCATAATTCATGATTCATGATTCAATTCATGATTCATGATTCAATTCATGATTCATGATTCAATTCATGATTCATGATTCATGATTCAAGATTCATGATTCAATTCATGATTCATAATTCAATTCATGATTCATGATTCATGATTCAATTCATGATTCATGATTCAATTCATGATTCATGATTCATGATTCAATTAATGATTCATGATACAATTCATGATTCATGATTCAATTCATGATTCATGTTTTATGATTCAATTCATGATTCATGATTTATTTCATGATGCAATTCATGGTACATGAATCTTGATTCAATTCATGATTTATTTCATGATTCTTGATTCAATTCATGATTCGTGATTTAATTCATGATTCATTATTCATGATTCATGATTAGATTCATGATTCATGATTCAATTCGTGATTCATGATTTAATTCATGATTCAAATTATGATTCATAAATCATGATTCAATTCATGATTCATGATTCATGATTCAATTCACGATTCATGATTCATGATTCAATTCATGATTAATGATTCATAATTCATGATTCATGATTCTATTCATGATTCATGATTCAATTTATGATTCATGATTCAATTCATGATTCATGATTCAATTCATGATTCATGATTCATGATTCATGATTCAAGATTCATGAATCAATTCATGATTCATAGTTCAATTCATGATTTATGATTCATGATTCAATTCATGATTCATGATTCAATTCATGATTCATGATTTATGATTCATGATTCATGATTCAATTCATGATTCATGATTCAATTCATGATTCATGATTCAATTCATGATTCATGATTCATGATTCATGATTCATGATTCATGAATCATGATTCAATTCATGATTCATGATTCTATTCATGATTCATGATTCATTTTATGATTCATGATTCAATTCATGATTCAATTCATGATTCATGTTTTATGATTTAATTCATGATTCTTGATTTATTTCATGATTCATTTCATGATTCATGATTCAATTTATGATTCATGATTCAATTCATGATTCATGATTCATGATTCATGATTCATGATTCATTTTATGATTCATGATTCATGATTCAATTCATGATTTGTGATTCATGATTTGATTCATGATTCATGATTCGATTCATGATTCTTGATTCAAATCATGATTCATGATTCGATTCATAATTCATGATTCGATTCATGATTCATGATTCAATTCATGATTCTTGATTCATTTAATAATTCTTTTCATGATTTATGATTCAATTCATGATTCATGATTCCTTTCATGATTTATGATTCATTTTATGATTCATGATTCATGATTCAATTCATGATTTGTGATTCATGATTCGATTCATAATTCATGATTCATAATTCAATTCATGATTTATGATTCATTTTATGATTCATGATTCATGATTCAATTCATGATTTGTGATTCATGATTCGATTCATAATTCATGATTCATAATTCAATTCATGATTTGTGATTCATGATTCGATTCATGATTCCATTCATGATTCTTGATTCGAATCATGATTCATGATTCGATACATAATTCATGATTCATGATTCAATTCATGATTCAATTCATGATTCAAATTATGATTCATAAATCATGATTCAATTCATGATTCATGATTCATGATTCAATTCACGATTCATGATTCATGATTCAATTCATGATTAATGATTCATAATTCATGATTCATGATTCGATTCATGATTCATGATTCAATTTATGAATCATGATTCAATTCATGATTCATGATTCATGATTCAATTCATCATTCATGATTCATGATACATGATTCAAGATTCATGAATCAATTCATGATTCATGAATCAATTCATGATTCATAGTTCAATTCATGATTCATTATTCATGATTCATTATTCATGATTCATGATTCATGATTCAATTCATGATTAATGATTCATAATTCATGATTCATGATTCGATTCATGATTCATGATTCAATTCATGATTCATGATTCAATTCATGAATCATGATTCATGATTCATGATTCAATTCATGATTCATGATTCAATTCATGATTCATGATTCATTTCATGATTTATGATTCAATTCATGATTCATGATTCCTTTCATGATTCATGATTCATTTTATGATTCATGATTCAATTCATGATTAATGATTCAATTCATGAATCATTATTCATGATTCATGATTCGATTCATTATTCATGATTCAATTCGTGATTCATGATTCGATTGATGATTCATGATTCAATTCATGATTCATGATTCAATTCATGATTCATGATTCATGTTTTAATTCATGATTCATGATTCATTTCATGATTTATGATTCAATTCATGATTTATGATTTATGATTCCATTCATGATTCATGATTCATTTTATGATTCATGATTCATGATTCCATTCATGATTCGATTCATGATTCTTGTTTCCAATCATGATTCATGATTCGATTCATAATTCATGATTCATGATTCATGATTCGATTCATGATTCAAGATTCAATTCATGATTCATGATTCAATTCATGATTCATGATTCAATTCACGATTCATGATTCATAATTCAATTCATGATTCATGATTCATGATTTGATTCATGATTCATGATTCAATTCATGATTCCTGATTCAATTCATGATTCAATTCATGATTCAATTCATGATTCATGATTCAATTCATGATTCATGATTCTTAATTCATGATTCAATTCATGATTCATGATTCGATTCATGATTCATGATTTGATTCATGATTCATGATTCGATTCATTATTCAATTCATGATTCATGATTCGATTCATGATTCATGATTCATTTCTTGATTCATGATTCATGATTCAATTCATGATTCATGATTCAATTCATAATTCATGTTTTATGATTTAATTCATGATTCATGATTTATTTCATGATTCATTTCATGATTCATGATTCAATTTATGATTCATGATTCAATTCATGATTCATGATTCATGATTCATGATTCATTTTATGATTCATGATTCATGATTCAATTCATGATTTGTGATTCATGATTCGATTCATAATTCATGATTCTTAATTCAATTCATGATTTGTGATTCATGATTTGATTCATGATTCATGATTCGATTCATGATTCTTGATTCGAATCATGATTCATGATTCGATTCATAATTCACGATTCGATTCATGATTCATGATTCAATTCTTGATTCTTGATTCATTTAATAATTCTTTTCATGATTTATGATTCAATTCATGATTCATGATTCCTTTCATGATTTATGATTCATTTTATGATTCATGATTCATGATTCAATTCATGATTTGTGATTCATGATTCGATTCATAATTCATGATTCATAATTCAATTCATGATTTGTGATTCATGATTCGATTCATGATTCCATTCATGATTCTTGATTCGAATCATGATTCATGATTCGATACATAATTCATGATTCATGATTCATGATTCGATTCATGATTCAAGATTCAATTCATGATTCATGATTCAATTCATGATTCATGATTCAATTCATGATTCAATTCATGATTCAAATTATGATTCATAAATCATGATTCAATTCATGATTCATGATTCATGATTCAATTCATGATTCATGATTCAAGATTCATGAATCAATTCATGATTCATAGTTCAATTCATGATTTATGATTCATGATTCAATTCATGATTCATGATTCAATTCATGATTCATGATTCATGATTCATGATTCAATTCATGATTCATGATTCAATTCATGATTCATGATTCAATTCATGATTCATGATTCATGATTCATGATTCATGATTCAATTCATGATTCATGATTCAATTCATGATTCATGATTCAATTCATGATTCATGATTCAATTCATGATTCATTTCATGATTTTTGATTCAATTCATGATTCATGATTCCTTTCATGATTCATGATTCATGATTCATTTTATGATTCATGATTCATGATTCAATTCATGATTTGTGATTCATGATTCGAATTATAATTCATGATTCATAATTCAATTCATGATTTGTGATTCATGATTCGATTCCTGATTCCATTCATGATTCATGATTCAATTCATGATTCATGATTCGATACATAATTCATGATTCATGATTCATGATTCGATTCATGATTCAAGATTCAATTCATGATTCATGATTCATGATTCAATTCATGATTCATTTCATGATTCATGATTCATGATTCAATTCATGATTCAAATTATGATTCATAAATCATGATTCAATTCATGATTCATGATCCATGATTCAATTCACGATTCATGATTCATGATTCAATTCATAATTCATGATTCATGATTCGATTCATGATTCATGATTCAATTCATGATTCATGATTCAATTCATGATTCATGATTCATGATTCAATTCATGATTCATGATTCATGATTCAAGATTCATGATTCAATTCATGATTCATGATTCAATTCATGATTCCTGATTCAATTCATGATTCAATTCATGATTTAATTCATGATTCATGATTCAATTCATGATTCATGATTCTTAATTCATGATTCAATTCATGATTCATGATTCGATTCATGATTCATGATTTGATTCATGATTCATGATTCGATTCATGATTCAATTCATGATTCATGATTCGATTCATGATTCATGATTCATTTCTTGATTCATGATTCAATTCATGATTAATGATTTATTTCATGATTCATTTCATGATTCATGATTCAATTTATGATTCATGATTCAATTCATGATTCATGATTCATTTTATGATTCATGATTCATGATTCAATTCATGATTTGTGATTCATGATTCGATTCATAATTCATGATTCTTAATTCAATTCATGATTTGTGATTCATGATTTGATTCATGATTCATGATTCGATTCATGATTCTTGATTCGAATCATGATTCATGATTCGATTCATAATTCATGATTCGATTCATGATTCATGATTCAATTCATGATTCTTGATTCATTTAATAATTCTTTTCATGATTTATGATTCAATTCATGATTTATGATTCCTTTCATGATTTATGATTCATTTTATGATTCATGATTCATAATTCAATTCATGATTTGTGATTCATGATTCGATTCATAATTCATGATTCATAATTCAATTCATGATTTGTGATTCATGATTCGATTCATGATTCCATTCATGATTCTTGATTCGAATCATGATTCATGATTCGATACATAATTCATGATTCATGATTCGATTCATGATTCAAGATTCAATTCATGATTCATGATTCATGATTCAATTCATGATTCATTTCATGATTCATGATTCATAATTCAATTCATGATTCAATTCATGATTCAAATTATGATTCATAAATCATGATTCAATTCATGATTCATGATTCATGATTCAATTCACGATTCATGATTCATGATTCAATTCATGATTAATGATTCATAATTCATGATTCATGATTCGATTCATGATTCATGATTCAATTTATGATTCATGATTCAATTCATGATTCATGATTCATGATTCAATTCATGATTCATGATTTATTTCATGATTCATTTCATGATTCATGATTCAATTTATGATTCATGATTCAATTCATGATTCAATTCATGATTCATGTTTTATGATTTAATTCATGATTCATGATTTATTTCATGATTCATTTCATGATTCATGATTCAATTTATGATTCATGATTCAATTCATGATTCATGATTCATGATTCATGATTCATTTTATGATTCATGATTCATGATTCAATTCATGATTTGTGATTCATGATTTGATTCATGATTCATGATTCGATTCATGATTCTTGATTCGAATCATGATTCATGATTCGATTCATAATTCATGATTCGATTCATGATTCATGATTCAATTCATGATTCTTGATTCATTTAATAATTCTTTTCATGATTTATGATTCAATTCATGATTCATGATTCCTTTCATGATTTATGACTCATTTTATGATTCATGATTCATGATTCAATTCATGATTTGTGATTCATGATTCGATTCATAATTCATGATTCATAATTCAATTCATGATTTGTGATTCATGATTCGATTCATGATTCCATTCATGATTCTTGATTCGAATCATGATTCATGATTCGATACATAATTCATGATTCATGATTCATGATTCGATTCATGATTCAAGATTCAATTCATGATTCATGATTCATGATTCAATTCATGATTCATTTCATGATTCATGATTCATGATTCAATTCATGATTCAATTCATGATTCAAATTATGATTCATAAATCATGATTCAATTCATGATTCATGATTCATGATTCAATTCACGATTCATGATTCATGATTCAATTCATGATTAATGATTCATAATTCATGATTCATGATTCGATTCATGATTCATGATTCAATTTATGATTCATGATTCAATTCATGATTCATGATTCATGATTCAATTCATGATTCATGATTCATGATACATGATTCAAGATTCATGAATCAATTCATGATTCATGAATCAATTCATGATTCATAGTTCAATTCATGATTCATGATTCATGATTCATGATTCATGATTCATGATTCATGATTCAATTCATGATTCATGATTCAATTCATGATTCATGATTCAATTCATGAATCATGATTCATGATTCATGATTCATGATTCAATTCATGATTCATGATTCAATTCATGATTCATGATTCAATTCATGATTCATGATTCATTTCATGATTCATTTCATGATTTATGATTCAATTCATGATTCATGATTCCTTTCATGATTCATGATTCATTTTATGATTCATGATTCAATTCATGATTAATGATTAAATTCATGAATCATTATTCATGATTCATGATTCGATTCATTATTCATGATTCAATTCGTGATTCATGATTCGATTGATGATTCATGATTCAATTCATGATTCATGATTCAATTCATGATTCATGATTCATGTTTTAATTCATGATTCATGATTCATTTCATGATTTATGATTCGATTCATGATTTATGATTTATGTTTCCATTCATGATTCATGATTCATTTTATGATTCATGATTCATGATTCCATTCATGATTCGATTCATGATTCTTGTTTCCAATCATGATTCATGATTCGATTCATAATTCATGATTCATGATTCATGATTCGATTCATGATTCAAGATTCAATTCATGATTCATGATTCAATTCATGATTCATGATTAATTTCATGATTCATGATTCATGATTCAATTCATGATTCATGATTCAATTCACGATTCATGATTCATGATTCAATTCATGATTCATGATTCATGATTTGATTCATGATTCATGATTCAATTCATGATTCCTGATTCAATTCATGATTCAATTCATGATTCAATTCATGATTCATGATTCTTAATTCATGATTCAATTCATGATTCATGATTCGATTCATGATTCATGATTTGATTCATGATTCATGATTCGATTCATGATTCAATTCATGATTCATGATTCGATTCATGATTCATGATTCATTTCTTGATTCATGATTCATGATTCAATTCATGATTCATGATTCATGATTCAATTCATGATTCATGTTTTATGATTTAATTCATGATTCATGATTTATTTCATGATTCATTTCATGATTCATGATTCAATTTATGATTCATGATTCAATTCATGATTCATGATTCATGATTCATGATTCATGATTCATTTTATGATTCATGATTCATGATTCAATTCATGATTTGTGATTCATGATTCGATTCATAATTTATGATTCTTAATTCAATTCATGATTTGTGATTCATGATTTGATTCATGATTCGTGATTTAATTCATGATTCTTGATTCGAATCATGATTCATGATTCGATTAATAATTCATGATTCGATTCATGATTCATGATTCAATTCATGATTCTTGATTCATTTAATAATTCTTTTCATGATTTATGATTCAATTCATGATTCATGATTCCTTTCATGATTTATGATTCATTTTATGATTCATGATTCATGATTCAATTCATGATTTGTGATTCATGATTCGATTCATAATTCATGATTCATAATTCAATTCATGATTTGTGATTCATGATTCGATTCATGATTCCATTCATGATTCTTGATTCGAATCATGATTCATGATTCGATACATAATTCATGATTCATGATTCATGATTCGATTCATGATTCAAGATTCAATTCATGATTCATGATTCATCATTCAATTCATGATTCATTTCATGATTCATGATTCATGATTCAATTCATGATTCAATTCATGATTCAAATTATGATTCATAAATCATGATTCAATTCATTATTCATGATTCATGATTCAATTCACGATTCATGATTCATGATTCAATTCATGATTCAAGATTCAATTCATGATTCATGATTCATGATTCAATTCATGATTCATGATTAATTTCATGATTCATGATTTATGATTCAATTCATGATTCATGATTCAATTCACGATTCATGATTCATAATTCAATTCATGATTCATGATTCATGATTTGATTCATGATTCATGATTCAATTCATGATTCCTGATTCAATTCATGATTCAATTCATGATTCAATTCATGATTCATGATTCAATTCATGATTCATGATTCAATTCATGATTCATGATTCGATTCATGATTCATGATTTGATTCATGATTCATGATTCATGATTCATGATTCGATTCATGATTCAAGATTCAATTCATGATTCATGATTCATGATTCAATTCATGATTCATGATTCAATTCATGATTCAATTCATGATTCAAATTATGATTCATAAATCATGATTCAATTCATGATTCATGATTCATGATTCAATTCATGATTCATGATTCATGATTCATGATTCATGATTCAAGATTCATGAATCAATTCATGATTCATAGTTCAATTCATGATTTATGATTCATGATTCAATTCATGATTCATGATTCAATTCATGATTCATGATTCATGATTCATGATTCAATTCATGATTCATGATTCAATTCATGATTCATGATTCAATTCATGATTCATGATTCATGATTCATGATTCATGATTTATGATTCAATTCATGATTCATGATTCAATTCATGATTAATGATTCAATTCATGATTCATGATTCATTTCATGATTCATTTCATGATTTATGATTCAATTCATGATTCATGATTCCTTTCATGATTCATGATTCATTTTATGATTCATGATTCATTTTATGATTCATGATTCATGATTCAATTCATGATTTGTGATTCATGATTCGATTCATAATTCATGATTCATAATTCAATTCATGATTTGTGATTCATGATTCGTTTCCTGATTCCATTCATGATTCATGATTCAATTCATGATTCATGATTCGATACATAATTCATGATTCATGATTCATGATTCGATTCATGATTCAAGATTCAATTCATGATTCATGATTCATGATTCAATTCATGATTCATTTCATGATTCATGATTCATGATTCAATTCATGATTCAAATTATGATTCATAAATCATGATTCAATTCATGATTCATGATTCATGATTCAATTCACGATTCATGATTCATGATTCAATTCATAATTCATGATTCATGATTCGATTCATGATTCATGATTCAATTCATGATTCATGATTCAATTCATGATTCATGATTCAATTCATGATTCATGATTCATGATTCAAGATTCATGATTCAATTCATGATTCATAATTCAATTCATGATTCATGATTCATGATTCAATTCATGATTCATGATTCAATTCATGATTCATTATTCATGATTCATGATTCAATTAATGATTCATGATTCAATTCATGATTCATGATTCAATTCATGATTCACGTTTTATGATTCAATTCATGATTCATGATTTATTTCATGATACAATTTATGGTACATGAATCTTGATTCAATTCATGATTTATTTCATGATTCTTGATTCATGATGCAATTCATGATTCGTGATTTAATTCATGATTCATTATTCATGATTCATGATTCGATTCATGATTCATTATTCATGATTCATGATTCGATTCATGATTCATGATTCAATTCGTGATTCATGATTCAATTCATGATTCATGATTCATTTCATGATTTATGATTCAATTCTTGATTCAAATCATGATTCATGATTTATTTAATGATTCATTTCATGATTCTTGATTCATGATTCAATTCATGATTCAATTCATGATTCGTGATTCAATTCATGATTCATTATTCATGATTCTTGATTCGAATCATGATTCATGATTAGATTCAATTCATGATTCATGATTCATGATTCAATTCATGATTCATTTCATGATTCATGATTCATGATTCAATTCATGATTCAATTCATGATTCAAATTATGATTCATAAATCATGATTCAATTCATGATTCATGATTCATGATTCAATTCACGATTCATGATTCATGATTCAATTCATAATTCATGATTCATGATTCGATTCATGATTCATGATTCAATTCATGATTCATGATTCAATTCATGATTCATGATTCATGATTCAATTCATGATTCATGATTCATGATTCAAGATTCATGATTCAATTCATGATTCATAATTCAATTCATGATTCATGATTCATGATTCAATTCATGATTCATGATTCAATTCATGATTCATAATTCATGATTCATGATTCAATTAATGATTAATGATTCAATTCATGATTCATGATTCAATTCATGATTCAATTCATGATTCATGATTTATTTAATGATTCATTTCATGATTCTTGATTCATGATTCAATTCATGATTCAATTCATGATTCGTGATTCGATTCATGATTCATGATTCAATTCGTGTTTCATGATTCAATTCATGATTCATGATTCATTTCATGATTCATTTCATGATTTATGATTCAATTCTTGATTCAAATCATGATTCATGATTTATTTCATGATTCATTTCATGATTCATGATTCAATTAATGATTAATGATTCAATTCATGATTCATGATTCAATTCATGATTCATGTTTTATGATTCAATTCATGATTCATGATTTATTTCATGATTCGTGATTCAATTCATGATTCATTATTCATTATTCATGATTCATGATTCGATTCATGATTCTTGATTCAATTCGTGATTCATGATTCAATTCATGATTCATGATTCATTTCATGATTTATGATTCAATTCTTGATTCAAATCATGATTCATGATTTATTTAATGAATCATTTCATGATTCTATATTCATGATTCAATTCATGATTCAATTCATGATTCGTGATTCGATTCATGATTCATGATTCATTTCATGATTTATGATTCAATTCTTGATTCAAATCATGATTCATGATTTATTTAATGATTCATTTCATGATTCTTGATTCATGATTCAATTCATGATTCAATTCATGATTCGTGATTCAATTCATGATTCATTATTCATGATTCTTGATTCGAATCATGATTCATGATTCGATACATAATTCATGATTCATGATTCATGATTCCATTCATGATTCAAGATTCAATTTATGATTCATGATTCATGATTCAATTCATGATTCATTTCATGATTCATGATTCATGATTCAATTAATGATTAATGATTCAATTCATGATTCATGATTCAATTTATGATTCATGTTTTATGATTCAATTCATGATTCATGATTTATTTCATGATTCGTGATTCAATTCATGATTCATTATTCATTATTCATGATTCATGATTCGATTCATGATTCTTGATTCAATTCGTGATTCATGATTCAATTCATGATTCATGATTCATTTCATGATTTATGATTCAATTCTTGATTCAAATCATGATTCATGATTTATTTAATGATTCATTTCATGATTCTTGATTCATGATTCAATTCATGATTCAATTCATGACTCGTGATTCGATTCATGATTCATGATTCAATTCGTGTTTCATGATTCAATTCATGATTCATGATTCATTTCATGATTCATTTCATGATTTATGATTCAATTCTTGATTCAAATCATGATTCATGATTTATTTCATGATTCATTTCATGATTCATGATTCAATTAATGATTAATGATTCAATTCATGATTCATGATTCAATTCATGATTCATGTTTTATGATTCAATTCATGATTCATGATTTATTTCATGATTCGTGATTCAATTCATGATTCATTATTCATTATTCATGATTCATGATTCGATTCATGATTCTTGATTCAATTCGTGATTCATGATTCAATTCATGATTCATGATTCATTTCATGATTTATGATTCAATACTTGATTCAAATCATGATTCATGATTTATTTAATGATTCATTTCATGATTCTTGATTCATGATTCAATTCATGATTCAATTCATGATTCGTGATTCGATTCATGATTCATGATTCATTTCATGATTCATTTCATGATTTATGATTCAATTCTTGATTCAAATCATGATTCATGATTTATTTAATGATTCATTTCATGATTCTTGATTCATGATTCAATTCATGATTCAATTCATGATTCGTGATTCAATTCATGATTCATTATTCATGATTCTTGATTCGAATCATGATTCATGATTCGATACATAATTCATGATTCATGATTCATGATTCCATTCATGATTCAAGATTCAATTTATGATTCATGATTCATGATTCAATTCATGATTCATTTCATGATTCATGATTCATGATTCAATTCATGATTCAATTCATGATTCAAATTATGATTCATAAATCATGATTCAATTCATGATTCATGATTCATGATTCAATTCACGATTCATGATTCATGATTCAATTCATAATTCATGATTCGATTCATGATTCATGATTCAATTCATGATTCATGATTCAATTCATGATTCATGATTCAATTCATGATTCATGATTCATGATTCATGATTCAAGATTCATGATTCAATTCATGATTCATAATTCAATTCATGATTCATGATTCATGATTCAATTCATGATTCATGATTCAATTCATGATTCATAATTCATCATTCATGATTCAATTAATGATTAATGATTCAATTCATGATTCATGATTCAATTCATGATTCATGTTTTATGATTCAATTCATGATTCATGATTTATTTCATGATTCGTGATTCAATTCATGATTCATTATTCATTATTCATGATTCATGATTCGATTCATGATTCTTGATTCAATTCGTGATTCATGATTCAATTCATGATTCATGATTCAATTCATGATTCATGATTCATTTCATGATTTATGATTCAATTCTTGATTCAAATCATGATTCATGATTTATTTAATGATTCATTTCATGATTCTTGATTCATGATTCAATTCATGATTCAATTCATGAATCGTGATTCGATTCATGATTCATGATTCAATTCGTGTTTCATGATTCAATTCATGATTCATGATTCATTTCATGATTTATGATTCAATTCTTGATTCAAATCATGATTCATGATTTATTTCATGATTCATTTCATGATTCATGATTCAATTCATGATTCATGATTCAATTCATGATTCATGATTCATGGTTCATAATTCATGATTCATGGTTCATGATTCATGATTCAATTCATGATTCATGATTCGATTCATGATTCATGATTGATTTTTCAATTCATAATTCAAATCATGATTCATTTTATAATTCATAATTCATGATTCAATTCATGAATCAATTCATGATTTATGATTCAATTCATGATTCATGATTCAATGCATGATTCATGATTCATGATTCGATTCATGATTCATGTTTCAATTCATGATTCAATTCATGATTCATGATTCAATTCATGATTCATAATTCATTATTCATGATTCATGATTCAATTCATGAATCATGATTCGATTCATGATTCATGATTCAATTAATGATTCATGATTCAATTCATGATTCATTTCATGATTTATGATTCAATTCATGATTCATGATTCATGATTTCATTCATGATTCATGATTCATTTTATGATTCATGATTCATGATTTAATTCATGATTTGTGATTCATGATTCATTATTCATGATTCTTGATTCGAATCATGATTCATGATTCGATACATAATTCATGATTCATGATTCATGATTCCATTCATGATTCAAGATTCAATTCATGATTCATGATTCATGATTCAATTCATGATTCATTTCATGATTCATGATTCATGATTCAATTCATGATTCAATTCATGATTCAAATTATGATTCATAAATCATGATTCAATTCATGATTCATGATTCATGATTCATGATTCAATTCATAATTCATGATTCATGATTCGATTCATGATTCATGATTCAATTCATGATTCATGATTCAATTCATGATTCATGATTCATGATTCAATTCATGATTCATGATTCATGATTCATGATTCAAGATTCATGATTCAATTCATGATTCATAATTCAATTCATGATTCATGATTCATGATTCAATTCATGATTCATGATTCAATTCATGATTCATAATTCATGATTCATGATTCAATTAATGATTAATGATTCAATTCATGATTCATGATTCAATTCATGATTCATGTTTTATGATTCAATTCATGATTCATGATTTATTTCATGATTCAATTCTTGGTACATGAATCTTGATGATTCTTGATTCCTGATTCATTTCATGATTCGTGATTCAATTCATGATTCATTATTCATTATTCATGATTCATGATTCGATTCATGATTCTTGATTCAATTCGTGATTCATGATTCAATTCATGATTCATGATTCATTTCATGATTTATGATTCAATTCTTGATTCAAATCATGATTCATGATTTATTTAATGATTCATTTCATGATTCTTGATTCATGATTCAATTCATGATTCAATTCATGATTCGTGATTCGATTCATGATTCATGATTCAATTCGTGTTTCATGATTCATTTCATGATTTATGATTCAATTCTTGATTCAAATCATGATTCATGATTTATTTCATGATTCATTTCATGATTCATGATTCAATTCATGATTCATGATTCATGGTTCATGATTCATGATTCAATTCATGATTCATGATTCGATTCATGATTCATGATTGATTTTTCAATTCATAATTCAAATCATGATTCATTTTATAATTCATAATTCATGATTCAATTCATGAATCAATTCATGATTTATGATTCAATTCATGATTCAATGCATGATTCATGATTCATGATTCGATTCATGATTCATGTTTCAATTCATGATTCAATTCATGATTCATGATTCAATTCATGATTCATGATTCATTATTCATGATTCATGATTCAATTCATGAATCATGATTCGATTCATGATTCATGATTCAATTAATGATTCATGATTCAATTCATGATTCATTTCATGATATATGATTCAATTCATGATTAATGATTCATGATTCATGATTTCATTCATGATTCATGATTCATTTTATGATTCATGATTCATGATTTAATTCATGATTTGTGATTCATGATTCAATTCATAATTCATGAATCATAATTCAATTCATGATTTGTGATTCGAATCATGATTCATGATTCGATTTATAGTTCATGATTCATGATTCAATTCATAATTCAATTCAAGATTCATGATTTAATTCATGATTCATGATTCTTAATTCATGATTCAATTCATGATTCATGATTCGATTCATGATTCATGATTCGATTCATGATTCATGATTCGATTCATGATTCAATTCATGATTCATGATTCATGATTCAATTCATGATTCATGATTCAAGATTCAATTCATGATTCATGATTCGATTCATGATTCATGATTCAATTCTTGATTCATGATTCATGATTCAATTCATTATTCATGATTCAATTTATGATTCATGATTTAGTTCATGATTCATGATTCAATTCATGATTCATGATTCAATTCATGATTCATGATTCATGAATCATGATTCATTTTATGATTCATGATTCATGATTCAATTCATGATTTGTGATTCATGATTCGATTCATAATTCATGATTCATAATTCAATTCATGATTTGTGATTCATGATTCGATTCATGATTCCATTCATGATTCTTGATTCGAATCATGATTCATGATTCGATTCATAATTCGTGATTCATGATTCATGATTCGATTCATGATTCAATTCATGATTCATTTCATGATTCATGATTCATGATTCAATTCATGATTCATTTCATGATTCATGATTCATGATTCAATTCATGATTCAAATTATGATTCATAAATCATGATTCAATTCATGATTCATGATTCAACTCACGATTCATGATTCATGATTCAATTCATGATTAATGATTCATAATTCATGATTCATGATTCGATTCATGATTCATGATTCAATTTATGATTCATGATTCAATTCATGATTCATGATTCATGATTCAATTCATGATTCATGATTCATGATTCATGATTCAAGATTCATGAATCAATTCATGATTCATAGTTCAATTCATGATTTATGATTCATGATTCAATTCATGATTCATGATTCAATTCATGATTCATGATTCTTGATTCATGATTCAATTCATGATTCATGATTCAATTAATGATTCATGATTCAATTCATGATTCATGATTCATGATTCATGATTCATGATTCAATTCATGATTCATGATTCAATTCATGATTCATGATTCAATTCATGATTCATGATTCATTTCATGATTCATTTCATGATTTATGATTCAATTCATGATTCATGATTCCTTTCATGATTCATGATTCATTTTATGATTCATGATTCAATTCATGATTCATGATTCAATTCATGAATCATTATTCATGATTCATGATTCGATTCATTATTCATGATTCAATTCGTGATTCACAATTCATTTCATGATTTATGATTCAATTCTTTATTGAAATCATGATTCATGATTTATTTCATGATTCATTTCATGATTCATGATTCAATTTATGATTCATGATTCAATTCATGATTCATGATTCAATTCATGATTCATGATTCGATTGATGATTCATGATTCAATTCATGATTCATGATTCATGTTTTAATTCATGATTCATGATTCATTTCATGATTTAAGATTCAATTCATGATTTATGATTTATGATTCATTTTATGATTCATAATTCATGATTCATGATTCATAATTCATGATTCATGATTCATGATTCGATTCATGATTCAAGATTCAATTCATGATTCATGATTCATGATTCAATTCATGATTCATGATTCATTTCATGATTCATGATTCATGATTCAATTCATGATTCATGATTCAATTCACGATTCATGATTCATGATTCAATTCATGATTCATGATTCATGATTTGATTCATGATTCATGATTCAATTCATGATTCCTGATTCAATTCATGATTCAATTCATGATTCAATTCATGATTCATGATTCAATTCATGATTCATGATTCTTAATTCATGATTCAATTCATGATTCATGATTCGATTCATGATTCATGATTTGATTCATGATTCATGATTCGATTCATGATTCAATTCATGATTCATGATTCGATTCATGATTCATGATTCATTTCTTGATTCATGATTCATGATTCAATTCATGATTCATGATTTATTTCATGATTCATTTCATGATTCATGATTCAATTTATGATTCATGATTCAATTCATGATTCATGATTCATGATTCATGATTCATGATTCATTTTATGATTCATGATTCATGATTCAATTCATGATTTGTGATTCATGATTCGATTCATAATTCATGATTCTTAATTCAATTCATGATTTGTGATTCATGATTTGATTCATGATTCATGATTCGATTCATGATTCTTGATTCGAATCATGATTCATGATTCGATTCATAATTCATGATTCGATTCATGATTCATGATTCAATTCATGATTCTTGATTCATTTAATAATTCTTTTCATGATTTATGATTCAATTCATGATTCATGATTCCTTTCATGATTTATGATTCATTTTATGATTCATGATTCATGATTCAATTCATGATTTGTGATTCATGATTCGATTCATAAATCATGATTCATAATTCAATTCATGATTTGTGATTCATGATTTGATTCATGATTCCATTCATGATTCTTGATTCGAATCATGATTCGATACATAATTCATGATTCATGATTCATGATTCGATTCATGATTCAAGATTCAATTCATGATTCATGATTCAATTCATGATTCATTTCATGATTCATGATTCATAATTCAATTCATGATTCAATTCATGATTCAAATTATGATTCATAAATCATGATTCAATTCATGATTCATGATTCATGATTCAATTCACGATTCATGATTCATGATTCAATTCATGATTAATGATTCATAATTCATGATTCATGATTCGATTCATGATTCATGATTCAATTTATGATTCATGATTCAATTCATGATTCATGATTCATGATTCAATTCATGATTCATGATTCATGATTCAAGATTCATGAATCAATTCATGATTCATAGTTCAATTCATGATTTATGATTCATGATTCAATTCATGATTCATGATGCAATTCATGATTTATGATTCATGATTCATGATTCAATTCATGATTCATGATTCAATTCATGATTCATGATTCAATTCATGATTCATGATTCATGATTCATGATTCATGATTTAATTCATGATTCATGATTCAATTCATGATTCATGATTCATTTCATGATTCATTTCATGATTTATGATTCAATTCATGATTCATGATTCCTTTCATGATTCATGATTCATTTTATGATTCATGGTTCATTTTATGATTCATGATTCATGATTCAATTCATGATTTGTAAATCATGATTCGATTCATAATTCATGATTCATAATTCAATTCATGATTTGTGATTCATGATTCGATTCCTGATTCCATTCATGATTCTTGATTCGAATCATGATTCATGATTCGATACATAATTCATGATTCATGATTCGATTCATGATTCAAGATTTAATTCATGATTCATGATTCATGATTCAATTCATGATTCATTTCATGATTCATGATTCATGATTCAATTCATGATTCAATTCATGATTCAAATTATGATTCATAAATCATGATTCAATTCATGATTCATGATTCATGATTCAATTCACGATTCATGATTCATGATTCAATTCATAATTCATGATTCATGATTCGATTCATGATTCATGATTCAATTCATGATTCATGATTCAATTCATGATTCATGATTCATGATTCAATTCATGAATTATGATTCATGATTCATGATTCAAGATTCATGATTCAATTCATGATTCATAATTCAATTCATGATTCATGATTCATGATTCAATTCATGATTCATGATTCAATTCATGATTCATGATTCATGATTCATGATTCAATTAATGATTCATGATTCAATTCATGATTCATGATTCAATTCATGATTCATGTTTTATGATTCAATTCATGATTCATGATTTATTTCATGATGCAATTCATGGTAAATGAATCTTGATTCAATTCATGATTTATTTCATGATTCTTGATTCATGATTCAATTCATGATTCGTGATTTAATTCATGATTCATTATTCATGATTCATGATTAGATTCATGATTCATGATTCAATTCGTGATTCATGATTTAATTCATGATTCAAATTATGATTCATAAATCATGATTCAATTCATGATTCATGATTCATGATTCAATTCACGATTCATGATTCATGATTGAATTCATGATTAATGATTCATAATTCATGATTCATGATTCGATTCATGATTCATGATTCAATTTATGATTCATGATTCAATTCATGATTCATGATTCATGATTCAATTCATGATTCATGATTCATGATTCAAGATTCATGAATCAATTCATGATTCATAGTTCAATTCATGATTTATGATTCATGATTCAATTCATGATTGATGATTCAATTCATGATTGATGATTTATGATTCATGATTCATGATTCAATTCATGATTCATGATTCAATTCATGATTCATGATTCAATTCATGATTCATGATTCATGATTCATGATTCAATTCATGATTCATGATTCTATTCATGATTTATGATTCATTTTATGATTCATGATTCAATTCATGATTCAATTCATGATTCATGTTTTATGATTTATTTCATGATTCATGATTTATTTCATGATTCATTTCATGATTCATGATTCAATTTATGATTCATGATTCAATTCATGATTCATGATTCATGATTCATGATTCATTTTATGATTCATGATTCATGATTCAATTCATGATTTGTGATTCATGATTTGATTCATGATTCATGATTCGATTCATGATTCTTGATTCGAATCATGATTCATGATTCGATTCATAATTCATGATTCGATTCATCATTCATGATTCAATTCATGATTCTTGATTCATTTAATAATTCTTTTCATGATTTATGATTCAATTCATGATTCATGATTCCTTTCATGATTTATGATTCATTTTATGATTCATGATTCATGATTCAATTCATGATTTGTGATTCATGATTCGATTCATAATTCATGATTCATAATTCAATTCATGATTTGTGATTCATGATTCGATTCATGATTCCATTCATGATTCTTGATTCGAATCATGATTCATGATTCGATACATAATTCATGATTCATGATTCATGATTCGATTCATGATTCAAGATTCAATTCATGATTCATGATTCATGATTCAATTCATGATTCATTTCATGATTCATGATTCATGATTTAATTCATGATTCAATTCATGATTCAAATTATGATTCATAAATCATGATTCAATTCATGATTCATGATTCATGATTCAATTCACGATTCATGATTCATGATTCAATTCATGATAATTGATTCATAATTCATGATTCATGATTCGATTCATGATTCATGATTCAATTTATGATTCATGATTCAATTCATGATTCATGATTCATGATTCAATTCATGATTCATGATTCATGATACATGATTCAAGATTCATGAATCAATTCATGATTCATAGTTCAATTCATGATTCATGATTCATGATTCATGATTCATGATTCAATTCATGATTCATGATTCAATTCATGATTCATGATTCAATTCATGAATCATGATTCATGATTCATGATTCAATTCATGATTCATGATTCAATGCATGATTCATGATTCATTTCATGATTCATTTCATGATTTATGATTCAATTCATGATTCATGATTCCTTTCATGATTCATGATTCATTTTATGATTCATGATTCAATTCATGATTAATGATTCAATTCATGAATCATTATTCATGATTCATGATTCGATTCATTATTCATGATTCAATTC
Organism: Mixophyes australis; assembly: GCA_036250195.1. Lineage (NCBI taxonomy): Eukaryota > Metazoa > Chordata > Amphibia > Anura > Limnodynastidae > Mixophyes > Mixophyes australis. The sequence goes on along the minus strand of JAVHZZ010000004.1, from coordinate 251,065,247 downwards.
GTGATTCATGATTCGATTGATGATTCATGATTCAATTCATGATTCATGATTCAATTCATGATTCATGATTCATGTTTTAATTCATGATTCATGATTCATTTCATGATTTATGATTCAATTCATGATTTATGATTTATGATTCCATTCATGATTCATGATTCATTTTATGATTCATGATTCATGATTCGATTCATGATTCGATTCATGATTCTTGTTTCCAATCATGATTCATGATTCGATTCATAATTCATGATTCATGATTCATGATTCGATTCATGATTCAAGATTCAATTCATGATTCATGATTCAATTCATGATTCATGATTAATTTCATGATTCATGATTCAATTCATGATTCATGATTCAATTCACGATTCATGATTCATGATTCAATTCATGATTCATGATTCATGATTTGATTCATGATTCATGATTCAATTCATGATTCCTGATTCAATTCCTGATTCAATTCATGATTCAATTCATGATTCATGATTCTTAATTCATGATTCAATTCATGATTCATGATTCGATTCATGATTCATGATTTGATTCATGATTCATGATTCGATTCATGATTCAATTCATGATTCATGATTCGATTCATGATTCATGATTCATTTCTTGATTCATGATTCATGATTCAATTCATGATTCATGATTCATGATTCAATTCATGATTCATGTTTTATGATTTAATTCATGATTCATGATTTATTTCATGATTCATTTCATGATTCATGATTCAATTTATGATTCATGATTCAATTCATGATTCATGATTCATGATTCATGATTCATGATTCATTTTATGATTCATGATTCATGATTCAATTCATGATTTGTGATTCATGATTCGATTCATAATTCATGATTCTTAATTCAATTCATGATTTGTGATTCATGATTTGATTCATGATTCATGATTCGATTCATGATTCTTGATTCGAATCATGATTCATGATTCGATTCATAATTCATGATTCGATTCATGATTCATGATTCAATTCATGATTCTTGATTCATTTAATAATTCGTTTCATGATTTATGATTCAATTCATGATTCATGATTCCTTTCATGATTTATGATTCATTTTATGATTCATGATTCATGATTCAATTCATGATTTGTGATTCATGATTCGATTCATAATTCATGATTCATAATTCAATTCATGATTTGTGATTCATGATTCAATTCATGATTCCATTCATGATTCTTGATTCGAATCATGATTCATGATTCGATACATAATTCATGATTCATGATTCGATTCATGATTCATGATTCAATTCATGATTCATTTCATGATTCATGATTCATGATTCAATTCATGATTCAATTCATGATTCAAATTATGATTCATAAATCATGATTCAATTCATGATTCATGATTCATGATTCAATTCATGATTCAAATTATGATTCATAATTCATGATTCAATTCATGATTCAATTCATGATTCAAATTATGATTCATAAATCATGATTCAATTCATGATTCATGATTCAATTCACGATTCATGATTCATGATTCAATTCATGATTCAAGATTCAATTCATGATTCATGATTCATGATTCAATTCATGATTCATGATTAATTTCATGATTCATGATTTATGATTCAATTCATGATTCATGATTCAATTCACGATTCATGATTCATAATTCAATTCATGATTCATGATTCATGATTTGATTCATGATTCATGATTCAATTCATGATTCCTGATTCAATTCATGATTCAATTCATGATTCAATTCATGATTCATGATTCAATTCATGATTCATGATTCTTAATTCATGATTCAATTCATGATTCATGATTCGATTCATGATTCATGATTTGATTCATGATTCATGATTCGATTCATGATTCAATTCATGATTCATGATTCGATTCATGATTCATGATTCATTTCTTGATTCATGATTCATGATTCAATTCATGATTCATGATTGAATTCATAATTCATGTTTTATGATTTAATTCATGATTCATGATTTATTTCATGATTCATTTCATGATTCATGATTCAATTTATGATTCATGATTCAATTCATGATTCATGATTCATGATTCATGATTCATGATTCATTTTATGATTCATGATTCATGATTCAATTCATGATTTGTGATTCATGATTCGATTCATAATTCATGATTCTTAATTCAATTCATGATTTGTGATTCATGATTTGATTCATGATTCATGATTCGATTCATGATTTTGGTTCGAATCATGATTCATGATTCGATTCATAATTCATGATTCGATTCATGATTCATGATTCAATTCATGATTCTTGATTCATTTAATAATTCTTTTCATGATTTATGATTCAATTCATGATTTATGATTCCTTTCATGATTTATGATTCATTTTATGATTCATGATTCATGATTCAATTCATGATTTGTGATTCATGATTCGATTCATAAATCATGATTCATAATTCAATTCATGATTTGTGATTCATGATTCGATTCATGATTCCATTCATGATTCTTGATTCGAATCATGATTCATGATTCGATACATAATTCATGATTCATGATTCATGATTCGATTCATGATTCAAGATTCAATTCATGATTCATGATTCATGATTCAATTCATGATTCATTTCATGATTCATGATTCATGATTCAATTCATGATTCAATTCATGATTCAAATTATGATTCATAAATCATGATTCAATTCATGATTCATGATTCTTGATTCAATTCACGATTTATGATTCATGATTCAATTCATGATTAATGATTCATAATTCATGATTCATGATTCGATTCATGATTCATGATTCAATTTATGATTCATGATTCAATTCATGATTCATGATTCATGATTCAATTCATGATTCATGATTCATGATTCATGATTCAAGATTCATGAATCAATTCATGATTCATAGTTCAATTCATGATTTATGATTCATGATTCAATTCATGATTCATGATTCAATTCATGATACATGACATGATTCATGATTCATGATTCAATTCACGATTTATGATTCATGATTCAATTCATGATTAATGATTCATAATTCATGATTCATGATTCGATTCATGATTCATGATTCAATTTATGATTCATGATTCAATTCATGATTCATGATTCATGATTCAATTCATGATTCATGATTCATGATTCATGATTCAAGATTCATGAATCAATTCATGATTCATAGTTCAATTCATGATTCATGATTCATGATTCAATTCATGATACATGATTCAATTCATGATTCATGATTCAATTCATGATTCATGATTCATGATTCATGATTCATGATTCAATTCATGATTCATGATTCAATTCATGATTCATGATTCAATTCATGATTCATGATTCAATTCATGATTCATGATTCAATTCATGATTCATGATTCATTTCATGATTCATTTCATGATTTATGATTCAATTCATGATTCATGATTCCTTTCATGATTCATGATTCATTTTATGAGTCATGATTCATTTTATGATTCATGATTCAATTAATGATTTGTGATTCATGATTCGATTCATAATTCATGATTCATAATTCAATTCATGATTTGTGATTCATGATTCGATTCCTGATTCCATTCATGATTCATGATTCAATTCATGATTCATGATTCGATACATAATTCATGATTCATGATTCATGATTCGATTCATGATTCAAGATTCAATTCATGATTCATGATTCATGATTCAATTCATGATTCATTTCATGATTCATGATTCATGATTCAATTCATGATTCAAATTATGATTCATAAATCATGATTCAATTCATGATTCATGATTCATGATTCAATTCACGATTCATGATTCATGATTCAATTCATAATTCATGATTCATGATTCGATTCATGATTCATGATTCAATTCATGATTCATGATTCAATTCATGATTCATGATTCAATTCATGATTCATGATTCATGATTCAATTCATGATTCATGATTCATGATTCATGATTCAAGATTCATGATTCAATTCATGATTCATAATTCAATTCATGATTCATGATTCATGATTCAATTCATGATTCATGATTCAATTCATGATTCATTATTCATGTTTCATGATTCAATTAATGATTCATGATTCAATTCATGATTCATGATTCAATTCATGATTCATGTTTTATGATTCAATTCATGATTCATGATTTATTTCATGATTCAATTCATGGTACATGAATCTTGATTCAATTCATGATTTATTTCATGATTCTTGATTCATGATGCAATTCATGATTCGTGATTTAATTCATGATTCATTATTCATGATTTATGATTCGATTCATGATTCATTATTCATGATTCATGATTCGATTCATGATTCATGATTCAATTCGTGATTCATGATTCAATTCATGATTCATGATTCATTTCATGATTTATGATTCAATTCTTGATTCAAATCATGATTCATGATTTATTTAATGATTCATTTCATGATTCTTGATTCATGATTCAATTCATGATTCAATTCATGATTCGTGATTCAATTCATGATTCATTATTCATGATTCTTGATTCGAATCATGATTCATGATTCATGATTCAATTCATGATTCATTTCATGATTCATGATTCATGATTCAATTCATGATTCAATTCATTATTCAAATTATGATTCATAAATCATGATTCAATTCATGATTCATGATTCATGATTCAATTCACGATTCATGATTCATGATTCAATTCATAATTCATGATTCATGATTCGATTCATGATTCATGATTCAATTCATGATTCATGATTCAATTCATGATTCATGATTCATGATTCAATTCATGATTCATGATTCATGATTCATGATTCAAGATTCATGATTCAATTCATGATTCATAATTCAATTCATGATTCATGATTCATGATTCAATTCATGATTCATGATTCAATTCATGATTCATAATTCATGATTCATGATTCAATTAATGATTAATGATTCAATTCATGATTCATGATTCAATTCATGATTCATGTTTTATGATTCAATTCATGATTCATGATTTATTTCATGATTCAATTCTTGGTACATGAATCTTGATGATTCTTGATTCCTGATTCATTTCATGATTCGTGATTCAATTCATGATTCATTATTCATTATTCATGATTCATGATTCGATTCATGATTCTTGATTCAATTCGTGATTCATGATTCAATTCATGATTCATGATTCATTTCATGATTTATGATTCAATTCTTGATTCAAATCATGATTCATGATTTATTTAATGATTCATTTCATGATTCTTGATTCATGATTCAATTCATGATTCAATTCATGATTCGTGATTCGATTCATGATTCATGATTCAATTCGTGTTTCATGATTCAATTCATGATTCATGATTCATTTCATGATTCATTTCATGATTTATGATTCAATTCTTGATTCAAATCATGATTCATGATTTATTTCATGATTCAATTCATGATTCATGATTCAATTCATGATTCATGATTCAATTCATGATTCATGATTCATGGTTCATAATTCATGATTCATGGTTCATGATTCATGATTCAATTCATGATTCATGATTTGATTTATGATTCATGATTGATTTTTCAATTCATAATTCAAATCATGATTCATTTTATAATTCATAATTCATGATTCAATTCATGAATCAATTCATGATTTATGATTCAATTCATGATTCATGATTCAATGCATGATTCATGATTCATGATTCGATTCATGATTCATGTTTCAATTCATGATTCAATTCATGATTCATGATTCAATTCATGATTCATGATTCATTATTCATGATTCATGATTCAATTCATGAATCATGATTCGATTCATGATTCATGATTCAATTAATGATTCATGATTCAATTCATGATTCATTTCATGATTTATGATTCAATTCATGATTCATGATTTCATTCATGATTCATGATTCATTTTATGATTTATGATTCATGATTTAATTCATGATTTGTGATTCATGATTCAATTCATAATTCATGAATCATAATTCAATTCATGATTTGTGATTCGAATCATGATTCATGATTTTATTTATAGTTCATGATTCATGATTCAATTCATAATTCAATTCAAGATTCATGATTTAATTCATGATTCATGATTCTTAATTCATGATTCAATTCATGATTCATGATTCGATTCATGATTCATGATTCGATTCATGATTCATGATTCGATTCATGATTCAATTCATGATTCATGATTCATGATTCAATTCATGATTCATGATTCAAGATTCAATTCATGATTCATGATTCGATTCATGATTCATGATTCAATTCTTGATTCATGATTCAATTCATTATTCATGATTCATGATTCAATTCATGATTCATGTTTATGATTTAATTCATGATTAATTATTTATTTCATGATTCAATTAATGGTTCATGAATCTTGATTCAATTCATGATTTATTTCATGATTCTTGATTCATGATTAAATTCATGATTCAATTCATGATTCATGATTCAATTCATGATTCATTATTCAATTCATGATTCATTATTCATGATTCATGATTCGATTCATGATTCATGAATCAATTCGTGATTCATGATTCATTTCATGATTTATAATTCAATTCTTGATTCAAATCATGATTCATGATTTATTTCATGATTCATTTTATGATTCATGATTCAATTTATGATTCATGATTCATGATTCATGATTCATGATTCAATTCATGATTCATGATTCGATTCATGATTCATGATTCAATTCATGATTCATGATTCAATTCATGATTCATGATTCATGTTTTAATTCATGATTCATGATTCATTTCATGATTCATTTCATGATTTATGATTCAATTCTTGATTCAAATCATGATTCATGATTTATTTCATGATTCATTTTATGATTCATGATTCAATTCATGATTCATGATTCAATTCATGATTCATGATTCATGATTCATGATTCAATTCATGATTCATGATTCGATTCATGATTCATGATTCATGATTCAATTCATGATTCATGATTCAATGCATGATTCATGATACATGTTTTAATTCATGATTCATGATTCATTTCATGATTCATTTCATGATTTATGATTCAATTCATGATTCATGATTCATGATTCCATTCATGATTCATGATTCATTTTATGATTCATGAATCATGATTCAATTCATGATTTATGATTCATGATTCGATTCATAATTTATGATTCATAATTCAATTCATGATTTGTGATTCATGATTCAATTCATGATTCATGATTCGATTCATGATTCTTGATTTGAATCATGATTCATGATTCGATTCATAATTCATGATTCGATTCATGATTTAAGATTCAATTCATGATTCATGATTCATGATTCAATTCATGATTCAAATCATGATTCAAATTATGATTCATAATTCATGATTCAATTCATGATTCATGATTCATGATTCAATTCATGATTCATGATTCATGAATTATGATTCAATTCATGATTCATGATTCAAGATTCGATTTATGATTCATGATTTAGTTCATGATTCATGATTCAATTCATGATTCATGATTCAATTCATGATTCATGATTCATGAATCATGATTCAATTCATGATTCATGATTCATGATTCAATTCATGATTCATGAATCATGATTCGATTCATGATTCATGTTTCAATTCATGATTCATGAATCATGATTCGATTCATGATTCATATTTCAATTCATGATTCAATTCTTGATTCAATTCATAATTAAATTCATGATTCATGATTAAATTCATGATTCATGATTCATGATTCAATGCATGATTCATGATTCATGATTCAATGCATGATTCATGATTCCTGATTCATGTTTGAATTTATGATTCAATTCATGATTCATTTTATGATTCATGATTCAATTCATGATTCATGATTCAATTCATGATTCTTGATTCAATTCATGATTCATGATACAATTCATGATTCATTATTCGATTTATGATTCATGATTCGATTCATGATTCATGATTCGATTCATGATTCATGATTCGATTCATGATTCAATTCATGATTCATGATTCATGATTCAATCCATGATTCATGATTTGATTAATGATTCATGATTCAATTCTTGATTCATGATTCAATTCATGATTCATGATTCTTAATTCATGATTCAATTCATGATTCATGATTCGATTCATGATTCATGATTCGATTCATGATTCATGTTTATGATTTAATTCATGATTAATTATTTATTTCATGATTCAATTAATGGTTCATGAATCTTGATTCAATTCATGATTTATTTCATGATTCTTGATTCATGATTAAATTCATGATTCAATTCATGATTCATGATTCAATTCATGATTCATTATTCAATTCATGATTCATTATTCATGATTCATGATTCGATTCATGATTCATGAATCAATTCGTGATTCATGATTCATTTCATGATTTATAATTCAATTCTTGATTCAAATCATGATTCATGATTTATTTCATGATTCATTTTATGATTCATGATTCAATTTATGATTCATGATTCATGATTCATGATTCATGATTCAATTCATGATTCATGATTCGATTCATGATTCATGATTCAATTCATGATTCATGATTCAATTCATGATTCATGATTCATGTTTTAATTCATGATTCATGATTCATTTCATGATTCATTTCATGATTTATGATTCAATTCTTGATTCAAATCATGATTCATGATTTATTTCATGATTCATTTTATGATTCATGATTCAATTCATGATTCATGATTCAATTCATGATTCATGATTCATGATTCATGATTCATGATTCAATTCATGATTCATGATTCGATTCATGATTCATGATTCATGATTCAATTCATGATTCATGATTCAATGCATGATTCATGATACATGTTTTAATTGTGATTCATGATTCATTTCATGATTCATTTCATGATTTATGATTCAATTCATGATTCATGATTCATGATTCCATTCATGATTCATGATTCATTTTATGATTCATGAATCATGATTCAATTCATGATTTATGATTCATGATTCGATTCATAATTCATGATTCATAATTCAATTCATGATTTGTGATTCATGATTCAATTCATGATTCATGATTCGATTCATGATTCTTGATTTGAATCATGATTCATGATTCGATTCATAATTCATGATTCGATTCATGATTCAAGATTCAATTCATGATTCATGATTCATGATTCAATTCATGATTCAAATCATGATTCAAATTATGATTCATAATTCATGATTCAATTCATGATTCATGATTCATGATTCAATTCATGATTCATGATTCATGATTCATGAATTATGATTCAATTCATGATTCATGATTCAAGATTCGATTTATGATTCATGATTTAGTTCATGATTCATGATTCAATTCATGATTCATGATTCATGATTCAATTCATGATTCATGATTCATGAATCATGATTCAATTCATGACTCATGATTCATGATTCAATTCATGATTCATGAATCATGATTCGATTCATGATTCATGTTTCAATTCATGATTCATGAATCATGATTCGATTCATGATTCATGTTTCAATTCATGATTCAATTCTTGATTCAATTCATAATTAAATTCATGATTCATGATTAAATTCATGATTCATGATTCATGATTCAATGCATGATTCATGATTCCTGATTCATGTTTGAATTTATGATTCAATTCATGATTCATTTTATGATTCATGATTCAATTCATGATTCATGATTCAATTCATGATTCTTGATTCAATTCATGATTCATGATACAATTCATGATTCATTATTCGATTTATGATTCATGATTCGATTCATGATTCATGATTCGATTCATGATTCATGATTCGATTCATGATTCAATTCATGATTCATGATTCATGATTCAATCCATGATTCATGATTTGATTAATGATTCATGATTCAATTCTTGATTCATGATTCAATTCATGATTCATGATTCTTAATTCATGATTCAATTCATGATTCATGATTCGATTCATGATTCATGATTCGATTCATGATTCATGATTCGATTCATGATTCAAATCATAATTCAAATTATGATTCATAATTCATGATTCAATTCATGATTCATGATTCAATTCAAGATTCATGATTCAAGATTCGATTTATGATTCATGATTCAATTCATGATTCATGATTCAATTCATGATTCATGATTCATGATTCAATTCATGATTCTTTTTTCAATTCATGATTCAATTCTTGATTTAAATCATACTTCAATTCATGATTCATGATTCATGATTTGATTCATGATTCTTTATTCATAATTCAATTCATGATTCAATTCTTGATTCAATTCATAATTCATGATTCAATTCATGATTCATGATTCATGATTCATGATTCAATTAATGATTCAATTAATGATTCATGATTCTTGATTCATGATTCAATTCATGATTCAATTCATGATTCATGATTCATGATTCATGATTCGATTCATGATTCATAATTCATGATTCAATTCATGATTCATGATTCATGATTCAATTCATGATTCATGAATCATGATTCGATTCATGATTCATGTTTCAATTCATGATTCAATTCTTGATTCAATTCATAATTCAATTCATGATTCAATTCATGATTTGTGATTCATGATTCGATTCATAATTCATGAATCATAATTCAATTCATGATTTGTGATTCGAATCATGATTCATGATTCGATTTATAGTTCATGATTCATGATTCAATTCATAATTCAATTCAAGATTCATGATTTAATTCATGATTCATGATTCTTAATTCATGATTCAATTCATGATTCATGATTCGATTCATGATTCATGATTCGATTCATGATTCATGATTCGATTCATGATTCAATTCATGATTCATGATTCATGATTCAATTCATGATTCATGATTCAAGATTCAATTCATGATTCATGATTGGATTCATGATTCATGATTCAATTCTTGATTCATGATTCATGATTCAATTCATTATTCATGATTCATGATTCAATTCATGATTCATGTTTATGATTTAATTCATGATTAATTATTTATTTCATGATTCAATTAATGGTTCATGAGTCTTGATTCAATTCATGATTTATTTCATGATTCTTGATTCATGATTCAATTCATGATTCAATTCATGATTCATGATTCAATTCATGATTCATTATTCAATTCATGATTCATTATTCATGATTCATGATTCGATTCATGATTCATGATTCAATTCGTGATTCATGATTCATTTCATGATTTATAATTCAATTCTTGATTAAAATCATGATTCATGATTTATTTCATGATTCATTTTATGATTCATGATTCAATTTATGATTCATGATTCATGATTCATGATTCATGATTCAATTCATGATTCATGATTCGATTCATGATTCATGATTCAATTCATGATTCATGATTCAATTCATGATTCATGATTCATGTTTTAATTCATGATTCATGATTCATTTCATGATTCATGTTTTAATTCATGATTCATGATTCATTTCATGATTCATTTCATGATTTATGATTCAATTCTTGATTCAAATCATGATTCATGATTTATTTCATGATTCATTTTATGATTCATGATTCAATTCATGATTCATGATTCATGATTCATGATTCATGATTCAATTCATGATTCATGATTCGATTCATGATTCATGATTCAATGCATGATTCATGATACATGTTTTAATTCATGATTCATGATTCATTTCATGATTCATTCCATGATTTATGATTCAATTCATGATTCATGATTCATGATTCCATTCATGATTCATGATTCATTTTATGATTCATGATTCATGATTCAATTCATGATTTATGATTCATGATTCGATTCATAATTCATGATTCATAATTCAATTCATGATTTGTGATTCATGATTCAATTCATGATTCATGATTCGATTCATGATTCTTGATTCGAATCATGATTCATGATTCGATTCATAATTCATGATTCGATTCATGATTCAAGATTCAATTCATGATTCATGATTCATGATTCAATTCATGATTCAAATCATGATTCAAATTATGATTCATAATTCATGATTCAATTCATGATTCATGATTCAATTCATGATTCATGATTCATGATTCATGAATTATGATTCAATTCATGATTCATGATTCAAGATTCGATTTATGATTCATGATTTAGTTCATGATTCATGATTCAATTCATGATTCATGATTCATGATTCAATTCATGATTCATGATTCATGAATCATGATTCAATTCATGATTCATGATTCATGATTCAATTCATGATTCATGAATCATGATTCGATTCATGATTCATGTTTCAATTCATGATTCATGAATCATGATTCGATTCATGATTCATGTTTCAATTCATGATTCAATTCTTGATTCAATTCATAATTAAATTCATGATTCATGATTAAATTCATGATTCATGATTCATGATTCAATGCATGATTCATGATTCATGATTCAATGCATGATTCATGATTCCTGATTCATGTTTGAATTCATGATTCAATTCATGATTCATTTTATGATTCATGATTCAATTCATGATTCATGATTCAATTCATGATTCTTGATTCAATTCATGATTCATGATACAATTCATGATTCATTATTCGATTTATGATTCATGATTCGATTCATGATTCATGATTCGATTCATGATTCATGATTCGATTCATGATTCAATTCATGATTCATGATTCATGATTCAATCCATGATTCATGATTTGATTAATGATTCATGATTCAATTCTTGATTCATGATTCAATTCATGATTCATGATTCTTAATTCATGATTCAATTCATGATTCATGATTCGATTCATGATTCATGATTCGATTCATGATTCATGATTCGATTCATGATTCAAATCATGATTCAAATTATGATTCATAATTCATGATTCAATTCATGATTCATGATTCAATTCATAATTCATGATTCATGATTCATGATTCAATTCAAGATTCATGATTCAAGATTCGATTTATGATTCATGATTCAATTCATGATTCATGATTCAATTCATGATTCATGATTCATGATTCAATTCATGATTCTTTTTTCAATTCATGATTCAATTCTTGATTTAAATCATACTTCAATACATGATTCATGATTCATGATTTGATTCATGATTCTTGATTCATAATTCAATTCATGATTCAATTCTTGATTCAATTCATAATTCAATTCATAATTCATGATTCAATTCATGATTCATGATTCATGATTCATGATTCAATTTATGATTCAATTAATGATTCATGATTCTTGATTCATGATTCAATTCATGATTCAATTCATGATTCATGATTCATGATTCATGATTCGATTCATGATTCATAATTCATGATTCAATTCATGATTCATGATTCATGATTCAATTCATGATTCATGAATCATGATTCGATTTATGATTCATGTTTCAATTCATGATTCAATTCTTGATTCAATTCATAATTCAATTCATGATTCATGATTCATGATTCAATTCATGATTCATGAATCATGATTCGATTCATGATTCATGTTTCAATTCATGATTCAATTCTTGATTCAATTCATAATTCAATTCATGATTCAATTCATGATTCATGATTCAATTCTTGATTCAGTATTCATGATTCAATTCATGATTCATGATTCATGATTCAATTCATGATTCATGTTTTATGATTCAATTCATGATTCATGATTTATTTCATGATTCAATTCATGGTTCATAAATCTTGATTCAATTCATGATTTATTTCATGATTCTTGATTCATGATTCAATTCATGATTCAATTCATGATTCATGATTCAATTCATGATTCATTATTCATGATTCATGATTCGATTCATGATTCATTATTCATGATTCATGATTCGATTCATGATTCATGATTCAAATCGTGATTTATGATTCATGATTCAATTCATGATTCATGATTCATTTCATAAATCATGATTCATGATTCAATTCATGATTCAATTCATGCTTCAATTTATGATTCATAATTCATGATTCATGATTCAATTCATGATTCAATTCATGATTCATGATTCATGATTCGATTCATGATTCATGATTCAATTCATAATTCATGATTCATGATTCAATTCATGATTCATAATTCATTTCATGAATCATGATTCATGATTTAATTCATGATTCAATTCATGATTCAATTTATGATTTATGAATCATGATTCGATTCATGATTCAATTCATGATTCAATTTATGATTTATAATTCATGATTCATGATTCATGATTCAATTCATGATTCAATTCATGATTCATTATTCATGATTCAATTCATGATTCATGAATCATGATTCGATTCATGATTCATGATTCAATTCATGATTCATGAATCAATTCATGATTCATGATTCATGATTCATGATTCATGATTCATGATTCAATTCATGATTCATGATTCAATTCATGATTCATGATTCAATTCATGATTCATGATTCAATTCATGATTCATGATTCATTTCATGATTTATGATTCAATTCATGATTCCATTCATGATTCATGATTCATTTTATGATTCATGATTCATGATTTAATTCAGTATTTGTGATTAATGATTCGATTCATGATTCATAATTCATTTCATGAATCATGATTCATGATTCAATTCATGATTCAATTAATGATTCAATTTATGATTCATAATTCATGATTCATGATTCATGATTCAATTCATGATTCATGATTCATGATTCAATTCATGATTCATGAATCATGATTCGATTCATGATTCATGATTCAATTCATGATTCATGAATCAATTCATGATTCATGATTCATGATTCATGATTCAATTCATGATTCATGATTCATTTCATGATTTATGATTCAATTCATGATTCCATTCATGATTCATGATTCATTTTATGATTCATGATTCATGATTTAATTCAGTATTTGTGATTAATGATTCGATTCATGATTCATAATTCATTTCATGAATCATGATTCATGATTCAATTCATGATTCAATTCATGATTCAATTTATGATTCATAATTCATGATTCATGATTCATGATTCATGATTCAATTCATGATTCAATTCATGATTCATGATTCATGATTCAATTCATGATTCATGAATCATGATTCGATTCATGATTCATGATTCAATTCATGATTCATGAATCAATTCATGATTCATGATTCATGATTCATGATTCATGATTCAATTCATGATTCATGATTCATTTCATGATTTATGATTCAATTCATGATTCATGATTCAATTCATGATTCATGATTCATTTCATGATTTATGATTCAATTCATGATTCCATTCATGATTCATGATTAATTTTATGATTCATGATTCATGATTTAATTCAGTATTTGTGATTAATGATTCGATTCATGATTCATGATTCGATTCATGATTCTTGATTCGAATAATGATTCATGATTCAGTTCATAATTCATGATTCATGATATGATTCATGATTCATTTTATGATTCATGATTCATGATTTAATTCAGTATTTGTGATTAATGATTCGATTCATGATTCATGATTCGATTCATGATTCTTGATTCGAATAATGATTCATGATTCAGTTCATAATTCATGATTCATGATTCGATTCATGATTCAAGATTCAATTCATGATTCATGATTCAATTCATAATTCATGTTTTAAATCATGATTCAATTCATGATTCATATTTTAATTCATGATTCATGATTCATGATTCGATTCATGATTCATGATTCGATTCATGATTCAATTCATGATTCATGATTTAATTCATGATTCATGATTCGATTCATGATTCATGATTCAATTCTTGATTCATGATTAAATTCATGATTCATGATTCATGATTCAATTCGTGATTAATGATTTATGATTCAATTCATGATTCATGATTCGATTCATGATTCAATTCATGATTCATGATTCATGATTTAATTCATGATTCATGATTCGATTCAAGATTCATGATTCAATTCTTGATTCATGATTAAATTCATGATTCATGATTCATGATTCAATTCGTGATTAATGATTTATGATTCAATTCATGATTCATGATTTATTTTATGATTCAATTCATGGTTCATGAATCTTGTTTCAATTCATGATTTATTTCATGATTCATGATTCAATTCATGATTCATGATTCAATTCATGATTCATGATTCAATTCATGATTCATGATTTAATTCATGATTCATGATTCGATTCATGATTCATGATTCAATTCATGATTCATGATTCAATTCATGATTCATGATTCATGATTCATGATTCAATTCATGATTCATGATTCAATTCATGATTCATGATTCAATTCATGATCCATTATTCATTTCATGATTCATTTCATGATTTATATTTCAATTCCTTATTCATGATTCATGATTCCATTCATGATTCATGATTCATTTTATGATTCATGATTCATGATTTAATTCATGATTTGTGATACATGATTCCATTCATAATTCATGATTCATTATTCAATTCAGTATTTGTGATTCATGATTCGAATTATGATTCATAAATCGATTCATGATTCATGTTTTAATTTATGATACAATATAAAATTCATTTCATGATTCATGATTCAATTCATGATTTATTTCATGATTCATGATTCAATTCATGATTCATGATTCAATTCATGATTCATGATTCAATTCATGATTTATTTCATGATTTATGATTCAATTCATGATTCATGATTCATGATTTCCTTCATGATTCATGATTCATTTTATGATTCATGATTCATGATTTAATTCATGATTTCTGATTCATGATTTGATTCATAATTCATGATTCATAATTCAATTCATGATTTGTGATTCATGATTCGATTCATGATTCGATTCATGATTCATGATTCGATTCATGATTCTTGATTCGAATCATGATTCATGATTCAATTTATAATTCATGATTCATGATTCAATTCATAATTCATGTTTTAAATCATGATTCAATTCATGATTCATGTTTTAATTAATGATTCATGATTCAATTCATGATTCAATTCATAATTCATGATTCAATTCATGATTCAAGATTCTTAATTCATGATTCAATTCATGATTCATGATTCGATTCATCATTCATGATTCGATTCATGATTCATGATTTGATTCATGATTTAATTCATGATTCATGATTCAATTCATGATTCATGATTCGATTCATGATTCATGATTCAATTCTTGATTCATGATTCATGATTCAATTCATGATTCATGATTCAATTCATGATTCATGTTTTATGATTCAATTCATGATTCATGATTTATTTCATGATTCAATTCATGGTTCATAAATATTGATTCAATTATGATTTATTTCATGATTCTTGATTCATGATTCAATTGATGATTCAATTCATGATTCATTATTCATGATTCATGATTCGATTCATGATTCATGATTCAAATCGTGATTCATGATTCATGATTCAATTCATGATTCAATTCATGATTCAATTTATGATTCATAATTCATGATTTGTGATTCATTTCATGATTCATGATTCATTTCATGATTCATGATTCATTTCATGATTCATGATTCATGATTCAATTCCTGATTCATGATTCATGATTCGATTCATGATTCATGATTCAATTCATGATTCATGATTCAATTCATGATTTATGATTTATGACTCAATTCATGATTCAAGATTCAATTCATGATTCATGATTCATAATTTGATTCATGATTCATGATTCAATTCATGATTCATGATTCATGATTCAATTCATGATTCATGATTCATAATTCATGATTCATGATTCATGATTCAATTCATGATTCAATTCATGATTCATGATTCATGATTCATAATTCATGATTCATGATTCAATTCATGATTCAATTCATGATTCATGATTCATGATTCAATTCATGATTCATGAATCATGATTCGATTCATGATTCATGTTTCAATCCATGATTCAATTCTTGATTCAATTCATAATTCAATTCATGATTCATGATTCATGATTCAATTCATGATTAATGAATCATGATTCGATTCATGATTCATGTTTCAATTCATGATTCAATTCTTGATTCAATTCATAATTCAATTCATGATTCATGATTCAATTCATGATTCATGATTCATGATTCAATGCATGATTCATGATTCATGATTCAATGCATGATTCATGATTCATGATTCGATTCATGATTCATGTTTGAATTCATGATTCAATTCATGATTCATTTCATGATTCATTTCATGATTCATGATTAAATTCATGATTCATGATTCAATTTATGATTCATGATTCAATTCATGATTCATGATTTATGATTCATGATTTAATTCATGATTCATGATTCGATTCATGATTCATGATTCAATTCATGATTCATGATTCATTTCATGATTCATTTCATGATTTATGATCAAATTAATGATTCCATTCATGATTCATGATTCATTTTATAATTCATGATTCATGATTTAATTCAGTATTTGTGATTCATGATTCGATTCATGATTCATTATTCCATTCATGATTCTTGATTCGAATCATGGTTCTTGATTCGAATAATGATTCATGATTCGGTTCATAATTCACGATTCATGATTCGATTCATGATTCAAGATTCAATTCATGATTCATGATTCTTAATTCATGATTCAATTCACGATTCATGATTCGATTCATCATTCATGATTCGATTCATGATACATGATTTGATTCATAATTCAATTCATGATTCATGATTCATGATTCAATTCATGATTTATGATTCGATTCATGATTCCTGATTCAATTCTTGATTCATGATTCATGATTCAATTCATGATTCAATTCATGATTCATGATTCAATTCATTAATTCTTGATTCTTAATTCATGATTCAATTCATGATTCTTGATTCGATTCATCATTCATGATTCGATTCATGATACATTATTTGATTCATGATTCAATTCATAAATCATGATTCATGATTCAATTCATGATTCATGATTTATGATTCGATTCATGATTCATGATTTATTTCATGATTCAATTCATGGTTCATGAATCTTGATTGAATTCATGATTTATTTCATGATTCATGATTCAATTTATGATTCATTATTCATGATTCATGATTCGATTCATGATTCATGATTCAATTCGTGATTCATGATTCAATTCTTGATTCAATTCATGATTCATGATTTATTTCATGATTGATTTCATGATTCATGATTGATGATTCAATTCATGATTCATGATTGATGATTCATTTTATGATTCATAATTCATGATTCAATTCATGATTCATGATTCATTCATGATTCATGATTCATGATTCATGATTCAATTCATGATTCAATTAATGATTCATGATTCTTGATTCATGATTCAATTCATGATTCAATTCATGATTCATGATTCATGATTCGATTCATGATTCATGATTCATGATTCAATTCGTGATTCATGATTCAATTCATGATTCATGATTCATTTCATGATTCATTTCATGATTTATGATTCAATTCTTGATTGAAATCATGATTCATGATTTATTTCATGATTCATTTCATGATTCATGATTCAATTCATGATTCATGATTCAATTCATGATTCATGATTCAATTCATGATTCATGATTCGATTCATGATTCATGATTCAATTCATGATTCATGATTCATTTCATGATTCATTTCATGAATTATGATTCAATTCATGATTCATGATTCCATTCATGATTCATGATTCATTTTATGATTCATGATTCATGATTCAATTCATGATTTGTGATTCATGATTTGATTCATAATTCATGATTCATAATTCAATTAATGATTTCTGATTCATGATTCGATTCATGATTCATGATTCGATTCATGATTCTTGATTCGAATCATGATTCATGATTCGATTCATAATTCATGATTCATGATTCGATTTATGATTCAAGATTCAATTCATGATTCATAATTCATGATTCAATTCATGATTCATGATTCATTTCATGATTCATGATTCATGATTCAATTCATGATTCAATTCATGATTCAATTTATGATTCATAATTCATGATTCAATTCATGATTCATGATTTAATTCATGAATCATGATTCATGATTCAATTCATTATTCATGATTCGCTTCATGATTCATGATTATATTCATGATTCATGATTTATGATTCAATTCATGATTCATGAATCATGATTCGATTTATGTTTCATGTTTCAATTCATGATTCAATTCTTGATTCAATTCATAATTTAATTCATGATTTATGATTCATGATTCAATTCATTATTCATGAATCATGATTCGATTCATGATTCATGTTTCAATTCATGATTCAATTCTTGATTCAATTCATAATTCAATTCATGTTTCATGATTCAATTCATGATTCAATGCATGATTCATGGTTCATGATTCAATTCATGATTCATGATTCAATTCATGACTCATGATTCATGATTCATGATTCAATTCATGATTCATGATTCGATTCATGATTCATGATTCAATTCATGATTCATGATTCAATTCATGATTCATGATTCATGATTCATGATTCATGATTCAATTTATAATTCATGATTCAATTCATGATTCATGATTCATTTCATGATTTATATTTCAATTCCTGATTCCTGATTCATGATTCCATTCATGATTCATGATTCATTTTATGATTTGTGATTCATGATTCGATTCATAATTCATGATTCATAATTCAATTCAGTATTTGTAATTCATGATTCGATTCATGATTCATGAATCGATTCATGATTTATGTTTTAATTTATGATACAATTCATGATTCATTTCATGATTCATGATTCAATTCATGATTCATTTCATGATTCATGATTCAATTCATGATTCATGATTCAATTCATGATTCATGATTTTATTCATGATTCAAGATTCATGATTCATGATTCAATTCATGATTCATGATTCAATTAATGATTCATTTCATGATTTATGATTCAATTCATGATTCATGATTCGATTCATGATTCAATTCATGATTCAATTTATGATTCATAATTCATGATTCATGATTCATGATTCATGATTCAATTCATGATTCATGAATCATGATTCGATTCATGATTCAATTCATGATTCAATTTATGATTCATAATTCATGATTCATGATTCATGATTCAATTCATGATTCAATTCATGATTCATTATTCATGATTCAATTTATGATTCATGAATCATGATTCGAATCATGATTCATGATTCAATTCATGATTCATGAATCAATTCATGATTCATGATTCATGATTCATGATTCATGATTCATGATTCAATTCATGATTCATGATTCAATTCATGATTCATGATTCAATTCATGATTCATGATTCATTTCATGATTTATGATTCAATTCATGATTCCATTCATGATTCATGATTCATGATTTAATTCAGTATTTGTGATTAATGATTCGATTCATGATTCATAATTCATTTCATGAATCATGATTCATGATTCAATTCATGATTCAATTAATGATTCAATTTATGATTCATAATTCATGATTCATGATTCATGATTCAATTCATGATTCATGATTCATGATTCAATTCATGATTCATGAATCATGATTCGATTCATGATTCATGATTCAATTCATGATTCATGAATCAATTCATGATTCATGATTCATGATTCATGATTCAATTCATGATTCATGATTCATTTCATGATTTATGATTCAATTCATGATTCCATTCATGATTCATGATTCATTTTATGATTCATGATTCATGATTTAATTCAGTATTTGTGATTAATGATTCGATTCATGATTCATAATTCATTTCATGAATCATGATTCATGATTCAATTCATGATTCAATTCATGATTCAATTTATGATTCATAATTCATGATTCATGATTCATGATTCATGATTCAATTCATGATTCAATTCATGATTCATGATTCATGATTCAATTCATGATTCATGAATCATGATTCGATTCATGATTCATGATTCAATTCATGATTCATGAATCAATTCATGATTCATGATTCATGATTCATGATTCATGATTCAATTCATGATTCATGATTCAATTCATGATTCATGATTCATTTCATGATTTATGATTCAATTCATGATTCATGATTCAATTCATGATTCATGATTCATTTCATGATTTATGATTCAATTCATGATTCCATTCATGATTCATGATTCATTTTATGATTCATGATTCATGATTTAATTCAGTATTTGTGATTAATGATTCGATTCATGATTCATGATTCGATTCATGATTCTTGATTTGAATAATGATTCATGATTCAGTTCATAATTCATGATTCATGATATGATTCATGATTCATTTTATGATTCATGATTCATGATTTAATTCAGTATTTGTGATTAATGATTCGATTCATGATTCATGATTCGATTCATGATTCTTGATTCGAATAATGATTCATGATTCAGTTCATAATTCATGATTCATTATTCGATTCATGATTCAAGATTCAATTCATGATTCATGATTCAATTCATAATTCATGTTTTAAATCATGATTCAATTCATGATTCATATTTTAATTCATGATTCATGATTCATGATTCGATTCATGATTCAATTCATGATTCAATTCATGATTCATGATTCAATTCATGATTCATGGTTCTTAATTCATGATTCAATTCATGATTCATGATTCGATTCATGATTCAATTCATGATTCATGATTCGATTCATGATTCAATTCATGATTCATGATTCATGATTTAATTCATGATTCATGATTCGATTCATGATTCATGATTCAATTCTTGATTCATGATTAAATTCATGATTCATGATTCATGATTCAATTCGTGATTAATGATTTATGATTCAATTCATGATTCATGATTTATTTTATGATTCAATTCATGGTTCATGAATCTTGTTTCAATTCATGATTTATTTCATGATTCATGATTCAATTCATGATTCATGATTCAATTAATGATTCATGATTCAATTCATGATTCATGATTTAATTCATGATTCATGATTCATGATTCATGATTTAATTCATGATTCATGATTCGATTCATGATTCATGATTCAATTCATGATTCATGATTCAATTCATGATTCATGATTCATGATTCATGATTCAATTCATGATTCATGATTCAATTCATGATTCATGATTCAATTCATGATTCATTATTCATTTCATGATTCATTTCATGATTTATATTTCAATTCCTGATTCATGATTCATGATTCCATTCATGATTCATGATTCATTTTATGATTCATGATTCATGATTTAATTCATGATTTGTGATACATGATTCGATTCATAATTCATGATTCATAATTCAATTCAGTATTTGTGATTCATGATTCGAATTATGATTCATGAATCGATTCATGATTCATGTTTTAATTTATGATAGAATTCATGATTCATTTCATGATTCATGATTCAATTCATGATTTATTTCATGATTCATGATTCAATTCATGATTCATGATTCAATTCATGATTCATGATTTAATTCATGATTCATGATTCATGATTCATGATTCAATTCATGATTCATGATTCAATTCATGATTTATTTCATGATTTCTGATTCAATTCATGATTCATGATTCATGATTTCCTTCATGATTCATGATTCATTTTATGATTCATGATTCATGATTTAATTCATGATTTCTGATTCATGATTTGATTCATAATTCATGATTCATAATTCAATTCATGATTTGTGATTCATGATTCGATTCATGATTCGATTCATGATTCTTGATTCGAATCATGATTCATGATTCAATTTATAATTCATGATTCATGATTCAATTCATAATTCATGTTTTAAATCATGATTCAATTCATGATTCATGTTTTAATTAATGATTCATGATTCAATTCATGATTCAATTCATAATTCATGATTCAATTCATGATTCATGATTCTTAATTCATGATTCAATTCATGATTCATGATTCGATTCATCATTCATGATTCGATTCATGATTCATGATTTGATTCATGATTTAATTCATGATTCATGATTCATGATTCAATTCATGATTCATGATTCGATTCATGATTCATGATTCAATTCTTGATTCATGATTCATGATTCAATTCATGATTCATGATTCAATTCATGATTCATGTTTTATGATTCAATTCATGATTCATGATTTATTTCATGATTCAATTCATGGTTCATGAATATTGATTCAATTATGATTTATTTCATGATTCTTGATTCATGATTCAATTGATGATTCAATTCATGATTCATTATTCATGATTCATGATTCGATTCATGATTCATGATTCAAATCGTGATTCATGATTCATGATTCAATTCATGATTCAATTCATGATTCAATTTATGATTCATAATTCATGATTTGTGATTCATTTCATGATTCATGATTCATTTCATGATTCATGATTCATTTCATGATTCATGATTCATGATTCAATTCCTGATTCATGATTCATGATTCCATTCATGATTCATGATTCATTTTATGATTTGTGATTCATGATTCGATTCATAATTCATGATTCATAATTCAATTCAGTATTTGTAATTAATGATTCGATTCATGATTCATGAATCGATTCATGATTCATGTTTTAATTTATGATACAATTCATGATTCATTTCATGATTCATGATTCAATTCATGATTCATTTCATGATTCATGATTCAATTCATGATTCATGATTCAATTCATGATTCATGATTTTATTCATGATTCAAGATTCATGATTCATGATTCAATTCATGATTCATGATTCAATTCATGATTCATTTCATGATTTATGATTCAATTCATGATTCATGATTCATGATTCGATTCATGATTCAATTCATGATTCAATTTATGATTCATAATTCATGATTCATGATTCATGATTCATGATTCAATTCATGATTCATGAATCATGATTCGATTCATGATTCAATTCATGATTCAATTTATGATTCATAATTCATGATTCATGATTCATGATTCATGATTCAATTCATGATTTATGATTCAATTCATGATTCCATTCATGATTCATGATTCATTTTATGATTCATGATTCATGATTTAATTCAGTATTTGTGATTAATGATTCGATTCATGATTCATAATTCATTTCATGAATCATGATTCATGATTCAATTCATGATTCAATTAATGATTCAATTTATGATTCATAATTCATGATTCATGATTCAATTCATGATTCATAATTCATGATTCAATTCATGATTCATGAATCATGATTCAATTCATGATTCATGAATCATGATTCGATTCATGATTCATGATTCAATTCATGATTCATGAATCAATTCATGATTCATGATTCATGATTCATGATTCAATTCATGATTCATGATTCATTTCATGATTTATGATTCAATTCATGATTCCATTCATGATTCATGATTCATTTTATGATTCATGATTCATGATTTAATTCAGTATTTGTGATTAATGATTCGATTCATGATTCATAATTCATTTCATGAATCATGATTCATGATTCAATTCATGATTCAATTCATGATTCAATTTATGATTCATAATTCATGATTCATGATTCATGATTCATGATTCAATTCATGATTCAATTCATGATTCATGATTCATGATTCAATTCATGATTCATGATTCATGATTCAATTCATGATTCATGAATCATGATTCGATTCATGATTCATGATTCAATTCATGATTCATGAATCAATTCATGATTCATGATTCATGATTCATGATTCAATTCATGATTCATGATTCAATTCATGATTCCATTCATGATTCATGATTCATTTTATGATTCATGATTCATGATTTAATTCAGTATTTGTGATTAATGATTCGATTCATGATTCTTGATTCGAATAATGATTCATGATTCAGTTCATAATTCATGATTCATGATATGATTCATGATTCATGATTCATGATTCATGATTCAATTCATGATTCATGATTCATTTCATGATTTATGATTCAATTCATGATTCCATTCATGATTCATGATTCATTTTATGATTCATGATTCATGATTTAATTCAGTATTTGTGATTAATGATTCGATTCATGATTCATAATTCATTTCATGAATCATGATTCATGATTCAATTCATGATTCAATTCATGATTCAATTTATGATTCATAATTCATGATTCATGATTCATGATTCATGATTCAATTCATGATTCAATTCATGATTCATGATTCATGATTCAATTCATGATTCATGAATCATGATTCGATTCATGATTCAATTCATGATTCATGAATCAATTCATGATTCATGATTCATGATTCATGATTCATGATTCAATTCATGATTCATGATTCAATTCATGATTCCATTCATGATTCATGATTCATTTTATGATTCATGATTCATGATTTAATTCAGTATTTGTGATTAATGATTCGATTCATGATTCATGATTCGATTCATGATTCTTGATTCGAATAATGATTCATGATTCAGTTCATAATTCATGATTCATTATTCGATTCATGATTCAAGATTCAATTCATGATTCATGATTCAATTCATAATTCATGTTTTAAATCATGATTCAATTCATGATTCATATTTTAATTCATGATTCATGATTCATGATTCGATTCATGATTCAATTCATGATTTAATTCATGATTCATGATTCATGATTCAATTCATGATTCATGAATCATGATTCAATTCATGATTCATGAATCATGATTCGATTCATGATTCATG
Organism: Mixophyes australis; assembly: GCA_036250195.1. Taxonomy (NCBI): domain Eukaryota; kingdom Metazoa; phylum Chordata; class Amphibia; order Anura; family Limnodynastidae; genus Mixophyes; species Mixophyes australis. Next base: position 251,038,447 of record JAVHZZ010000004.1, on the reverse strand, counting down.
ATTCAATTCATGATTCATGAATCAATTCATGATTCATGATTCATGATTCATGATTCAATTCATGATTCATGATTCATTTCATGATTTATGATTCAATTCATGATTCCATTCATGATTCATGATTCATTTTATGATTCATGATTCATGATTTAATTCAGTATTTGTGATTAATGATTCGATTCATGATTCATAATTCATTTCATGAATCATGATTCATGATTCAATTCATGATTCAATTCATGATTCAATTTATGATTCATAATTCATGATTCATGATTCATGATTCATGATTCAATTCATGATTCAATTCATGATTCATGATTCATGATTCAATTCATGATTCATGATTCATGATTCAATTCATGATTCATGAATCATGATTCGATTCATGATTCATGATTCAATTCATGATTCATGAATCAATTCATGATTCATGATTCATGATTCATGATTCAATTCATGATTCATGATTCAATTCATGATTCCATTCATGATTCATGATTCATTTTATGATTCATGATTCATGATTTAATTCAGTATTTGTGATTAATGATTCGATTCATGATTCTTGATTCGAATAATGATTCATGATTCAGTTCATAACTCATGATTCATGATATGATTCATGATTCATGATTCATGATTCATGATTTAATTCATGATTCATGATTCATTTCATGATTTATGATTCAATTCATGATTCCATTCATGATTCATGATTCATTTTATGATTCATGATTCATGATTTAATTCAGTATTTGTGATTAATGATTCGATTCATGATTCATAATTCATTTCATGAATCATGATTCATGATTCAATTCATGATTCAATTCATGATTCAATTTATGATTCATAATTCATGATTCATGATTCATGATTCATGATTCAATTCATGATTCAATTCATGATTCATGATTCATGATTCAATTCATGATTCATGAATCATGATTCGATTCATGATTCATGATTCAATTCATGATTCATGAATCAATTCATGATTCATGATTCATGATTCATGATTCATGATTCATGATTCAATTCATGATTCCATTCATGATTCATGATTCATTTTATGATTCATGATTCATGATTTAATTCAGTATTTGTGATTAATGATTCGATTCATGATTCATGATTCGATTCATGATTCTTGATTCGAATAATGATTCATGATTCAGTTCATAATTCATGATTCATTATTCGATTCATGATTCAATTCTTGATTCATGATTAAATTCATGATTCATGATTCATGATTCAATTCGTGATTAATGATTTATGATTCAATTCATGATTCATGATTTATTTTATGATTCAATTCATGGTTCATGAATCTTGTTTCAATTCATGATTTATTTCATGATTCATGATTCAATTCATGATTCATGATTCAATTCATGATTCATGATTTAATTCATGATTCATGATTCATGATTCATGATTCATGATTTAATTCATGATTCATGATTCGATTCATGATTCATGATTCAATTCATGATTCATGATTCAATTCATGATTCATGATTCATGATTCATGATTCAATTCATGATTCATGATTCAATTCATGATTCATGATTCAATTCATGATTCATTATTCATTTCATGATTCATTTCATGATTTATATTTCAATTCCTGATTCATGATTCATGATTCCATTCATGATTCATGATTCATTTTATGATTCATGATTCATGATTTAATTCATGATTTGTGATACATGATTCGATTCATAATTCATGATTCATAATTCAATTCAGTATTTGTGATTCATGATTCGAATTATGATTCATGAATCGATTCATGATTCATGTTTTAATTTATGATAGAATTCATGATTCATTTCATGATTCATGATTCAATTCATGATTTATTTCATGATTCATGATTCAATTCATGATTCATGATTCAATTCATGATTCATGATTTAATTCATGATTCATGATTCATGATTCATGATTCAATTCATGATTCATGATTCAATTCATGATTTATTTCATGATTTCTGATTCAATTCATGATTCATGATTCATGATTTCCTTCATGATTCATGATTCATTTTATGATTCATGATTCATGATTTAATTCATGATTTCTGATTCATGATTTGATTCATAATTCATGATTCATAATTCAATTCATGATTTGTGATTCATGATTCGATTCATGATTCGATTCATGATTCTTGATTCGAATCATGATTCATGATTCAATTTATAATTCATGATTCATGATTCAATTCATAATTCATGTTTTAAATCATGATTCAATTCATGATTCATGTTTTAATTAATGATTCATGATTCAATTCATGATTCAATTCATAATTCATGATTCAATTCATGATTCATGATTCTTAATTCATGATTCAATTCATGATTCATGATTCGATTCATCATTCATGATTCGATTCATCATTCATGATTTGATTCATGATTTAATTCATGATTCATGATTCATGATTCAATTCATGATTCATGATTCGATTCATGATTCATGATTCAATTCTTGATTCATGATTCATGATTCAATTCATGATTCATGATTCAATTCATGATTCATGTTTTATGATTCAATTTATGATTCATGATTTATTTCATGATTCAATTCATGGTTCATGAATATTGATTCAATTATGATTTATTTCATGATTCTTGATTCATGATTCAATTCATGATTCCATTCATGATTCATGATTCATTTTATGATTCATGATTCATGATTTAATTCAGTATTTGTGATTAATGATTCGATTCATGATTCTTGATTCGAATAATGATTCATGATTCAGTTCATAATTCATGATTCATGATATGATTCATGATTCATGATTCATGATTCATGATTCAATTCATGATTCATGATTCATTTCATGATTTATGATTCAATTCATGATTCCATTCATGATTCATGATTCATTTTATGATTCATGATTCATGATTTAATTCAGTATTTGTGATTAATGATTCGATTCATGATTCATAATTCATTTCATGAATCATGATTCATGATTCAATTCATGATTCAATTCATGATTCAATTTATGATTCATAATTCATGATTCATGATTCATGATTCATGATTCAATTCATGATTCAATTCATGATTCATGATTCATGATTCAATTCATGATTCATGAATCATGATTCGATTCATGATTCATGATTCAATTCATGATACATGAATCAATTCATGATTCATGATTCATGATTCATGATTCATGATTCAATTCATGATTCATGATTCAATTCATGATTCCATTCATGATTCATGATTCATTTTATGATTCATGATTCATGATTTAATTCAGTATTTGTGATTAATGATTCGATTCATGATTCATGATTCGATTCATGATTCTTGATTCGAATAATGATTCATGATTCAGTTCATAATTCATGATTCATTATTCGATTCATGATTCAAGATTCAATTCATGATTCATGATTCAATTCATAATTCATGTTTTAAATCATGATTCAATTCATGATTCATATTTTAATTCATGATTCATGATTCATGATTCGATTCATGATTCAATTCATGATTTAATTCATGATTCATGATTCATGATTCAATTCATGATTCATGAATCATGATTCAATTCATGATTCATGAATCATGATTCGATTCATGATTCATGATTCAATTCATGATTCATGAATCAATTCCATGATTCATGATTCATGATTCATGATTCAATTCATGATTCATGATTCATTTCATGATTTATGATTCAATTCATGATTCCATTCATGATTCATGATTCATTTTATGATTCATGATTCATGATTTAATTCAGTATTTGTGATTAATGATTCGATTCATGATTCATAATTCATTTCATGAATCATGATTCATGATTCAATTCATGATTCAATTCATGATTCAATTTATGATTCATAATTCATGATTCATGATTCATGATTCATGATTCAATTCATGATTCAATTCATGATTCATGATTCATGATTCAATTCATGATTCATGATTCATGATTCAATTCATGATTCATGAATCATGATTCGATTCATGATTCATGATTCAATTCATGATTCATGAATCAATTCATGATTCATGATTCATGATTCCTGATTCAATTCATGATTCATGATTCAATTCATGATTCCATTCATGATTCATGATTCATTTTATGATTCATGATTCATGATTTAATTCAGTATTTGTGATTAATGATTCGATTCATGATTCTTGATTCGAATAATGATTCATGATTCAGTTCATAACTCATGATTCATGATATGATTCATGATTCATGATTCATGATTCATGATTCAATTCATGATTCATGATTCATTTCATGATTTATGATTCAATTCATGATTCCATTCATGATTCATGATTCATTTTATGATTCATGATTCATGATTTAATTCAGTATTTGTGATTAATGATTCGATTCATGATTCATAATTCATTTCATGAATCATGATTCATGATTCAATTCATGATTCAATTCATGATTCAATTTATGATTCATAATTCATGATTCATGATTCATGATTCATGATTCAATTCATGATTCAATTCATGATTCATGATTCATGATTCAATTCATGATTCATGAATCATGATTCGATTCATGATTCATGATTCAATTCATGATTCATGAATCAATTCATGATTCATGATTCATGATTCATGATTCATGATTCAATTCATGATTCCATTCATGATTCATGATTCATTTTATGATTCATGATTCATGATTTAATTCAGTATTTGTGATTAATGATTCGATTCATGATTCATGATTCGATTCATGATTCTTGATTCGAATAATGATTCATGATTCAGTTCATAATTCATGATTCATTATTCGATTCATGATTCAATTCTTGATTCATGATTAAATTCATGATTCATGATTCATGATTCAATTCGTGATTAATGATTTATGATTCAATTCATGATTCATGATTTATTTTATGATTCAATTCATGGTTCATGAATCTTGTTTCAATTCATGATTTATTTCATGATTCATGATTCAATTCATGATTCATGATTCAATTCATGATTCATGATTTAATTCATGATTCATGATTCATGATTCATGATTCATGATTTAATTCATGATTCATGATTCGATTCATGATTCATGATTCAATTCATGATTCATGATTCAATTCATGATTCATGATTCATGATTCATGATTCAATTCATGATTCATGATTCAATTCATGATTCATGATTCAATTCATGATTCATTATTCATTTCATGATTCATTTCATGATTTATATTTCAATTCCTGATTCATGATTCATGATTCCATTCATGATTCATGATTCATTTTATGATTCATGATTCATGATTTAATTCATGATTTGTGATACATGATTCGATTCATAATTCATGATTCATAATTCAATTCAGTATTTGTGATTCATGATTCGAATTATGATTCATGAATCGATTCATGATTCATGTTTTAATTTATGATAGAATTCATGATTCATTTCATGATTCATGATTCAATTCATGATTTATTTCATGATTCATGATTCAATTCATGATTCATGATTCAATTCATGATTCATGATTTAATTCATGATTCATGATTCATGATTCATGATTCAATTCATGATTCATGATTCAATTCATGATTTATTTCATGATTTCTGATTCAATTCATGATTCATGATTCATGATTTCCTTCATGATTCATGATTCATTTTATGATTCATGATTCATGATTTAATTCATGATTTCTGATTCATGATTTGATTCATAATTCATGATTCATAATTCAATTCATGATTTGTGATTCATGATTCGATTCATGATTCGATTCATGATTCTTGATTCGAATCATGATTCATGATTCAATTTATAATTCATGATTCATGATTCAATTCATAATTCATGTTTTAAATCATGATTCAATTCATGATTCATGTTTTAATTAATGATTCATGATTCAATTCATGATTCAATTCATAATTCATGATTCAATTCATGATTCATGATTCTTAATTCATGATTCAATTCATGATTCATGATTCGATTCATCATTCATGATTCGATTCATCATTCATGATTTGATTCATGATTTAATTCATGATTCATGATTCATGATTCAATTCATGATTCATGATTCGATTCATGATTCATGATTCAATTCTTGATTCATGATTCATGATTCAATTCATGATTCATGATTCAATTCATGATTCATGTTTTATGATTCAATTTATGATTCATGATTTATTTCATGATTCAATTCATGGTTCATGAATATTGATTCAATTATGATTTATTTCATGATTCTTGATTCATGATTCAATTGATGATTCAATTCATGATTCATTATTCATGATTCATGATTCGATTCATGATTCATGATTCAAATCGTGATTCATGATTCATGATTCAATTCATGATTCAATTCATGATTCAATTTATGATTCATAATTCATGATTTGTGATTCATTTCATGATTCATGATTCATTTCATGATTCATGATTCATTTCATGATTCATGATTCATGATTCAATTCCTGATTCATGATTCATGATTCCATTCATGATTCATGATTCATTTTATGATTTGTGATTCATGATTCGATTCATAATTCATGATTCATAATTCAATTCAGTATTTGTAATTAATGATTCGATTCATGATTCATGAATCGATTCATGATTCATGTTTTAATTTATGATACAATTCATGATTCATTTCATGATTCATGATTCAATTCATGATTCATTTCATGATTCATGATTCAATTCATGATTCATGATTCAATTCATGATTCATGATTTTATTCATGATTCAAGATTCATGATTCATGATTCAATTCATGATTCATGATTCAATTCATGATTCATTTCATGATTTATGATTCAATTCATGATTCATGATTCATGATTCGATTCATGATTCAATTCATGATTCAATTTATGATTCATAATTCATGATTCATGATTCATGATTCATGATTCAATTCATGATTCATGAATCATGATTCGATTCATGATTCAATTCATGATTCAATTTATGATTCATAATTCATGATTCATGATTCATGATTCATGATTCAATTCATGATTTATGATTCAATTCATGATTCCATTCATGATTCATGATTCATTTTATGATTCATGATTCATGATTTAATTCAGTATTTGTGATTAATGATTCGATTCATGATTCATAATTCATTTCATGAATCATGATTCATGATTCAATTCATGATTCAATTAATGATTCAATTTATGATTCATAATTCATGATTCATGATTCAATTCATGATTCATGATTCATGATTCAATTCATGATTCATGAATCATGATTCAATTCATGATTCATGAATCATGATTCGATTCATGATTCATGATTCAATTCATGATTCATGAATCAATTCATGATTCATGATTCATGATTCATGATTCAATTCATGATTCATGATTCATTTCATGATTTATGATTCAATTCATGATTCCATTCATGATTCATGATTCATTTTATGATTCATGATTCATGATTTAATTCAGTATTTGTGATTAATGATTCGATTCATGATTCATAATTCATTTCATGAATCATGATTCATGATTCAATTCATGATTCAATTCATGATTCAATTTATGATTCATAATTCATGATTCATGATTCATGATTCATGATTCAATTCATGATTCAATTCATGATTCATGATTCATGATTCAATTCATGATTCATGATTCATGATTCAATTCATGATTCATGAATCATGATTCGATTCATGATTCATGATTCAATTCATGATTCATGAATCAATTCATGATTCATGATTCATGATTCATGATTCAATTCATGATTCATGATTCAATTCATGATTCCATTCATGATTCATGATTCATTTTATGATTCATGATTCATGATTTAATTCAGTATTTGTGATTAATGATTCGATTCATGATTCTTGATTCGAATAATGATTCATGATTCAGTTCATAATTCATGATTCATGATATGATTCATGATTCATGATTCATGATTCATGATTCAATTCATGATTCATGATTCATTTCATGATTTATGATTCAATTCATGATTCCATTCATGATTCATGATTCATTTTATGATTCATGATTCATGATTTAATTCAGTATTTGTGATTAATGATTCGATTCATGATTCATAATTCATTTCATGAATCATGATTCATGATTCAATTCATGATTCAATTCATGATTCAATTTATGATTCATAATTCATGATTCATGATTCATGATTCAATTCATGATTCAATTCATGATTCATGATTCATGATTCAATTCATGATTCATGAATCATGATTCGATTCATGATTCATGATTCAATTCATGATTCATGAATCAATTCATGATTCATGATTCATGATTCATGATTCATGATTCAATTCATGATTCATGATTCAATTCATGATTCCATTCATGATTCATGATTCATTTTATGATTCATGATTCATGATTTAATTCAGTATTTGTGATTAATGATTCGATTCATGATTCATGATTCGATTCATGATTCTTGATTCGAATAATGATTCATGATTCAGTTCATAATTCATGATTCATTATTCGATTCATGATTCAAGATTCAATTCATGATTCATGATTCAATTCATAATTCATGTTTTAAATCATGATTCAATTCATGATTCATATTTTAATTCATGATTCATGATTCATGATTCGATTCATGATTCAATTCATGATTTAATTCATGATTCATGATTCATGATTCATGATTCATGATTTAATTCATGATTCATGATTCGATTCATGATTCATGATTCAATTCATGATTCATGATTCAATTCATGATTCATGATTCATGATTCATGATTCAATTCATGATTCATGATTCAATTCATGATTCATGATTCAATTCATGATTCATTATTCATTTCATGATTCATTTCATGATTTATATTTCAATTCCTGATTCATGATTCATGATTCCATTCATGATTCATGATTCATTTTATGATTCATGATTCATGATTTAATTCATGATTTGTGATACATGATTCGATTCATAATTCATGATTCATAATTCAATTCAGTATTTGTGATTCATGATTCGAATTATGATTCATGAATCGATTCATGATTCATGTTTTAATTTATGATAGAATTCATGATTCATTTCATGATTCATGATTCAATTCATGATTTATTTCATGATTCATGATTCAATTCATGATTCATGATTCAATTCATGATTCATGATTTAATTCATGATTCATGATTCATGATTCATGATTCAATTCATGATTCATGATTCAATTCATGATTTATTTCATGATTTCTGATTCAATTCATGATTCATGATTCATGATTTCCTTCATGATTCATGATTCATTTTATGATTCATGATTCATGATTTAATTCATGATTTCTGATTCATGATTTGATTCATAATTCATGATTCATAATTCAATTCATGATTTGTGATTCATGATTCGATTCATGATTCGATTCATGATTCTTGATTCGAATCATGATTCATGATTCAATTTATAATTCATGATTCATGATTCAATTCATAATTCATGTTTTAAATCATGATTCAATTCATGATTCATGTTTTAATTAATGATTCATGATTCAATTCATGATTCAATTCATAATTCATGATTCAATTCATGATTCATGATTCTTAATTCATGATTCAATTCATGATTCATGATTCGATTCATCATTCATGATTCGATTCATCATTCATGATTTGATTCATGATTTAATTCATGATTCATGATTCATGATTCAATTCATGATTCATGATTCGATTCATGATTCATGATTCAATTCTTGATTCATGATTCATGATTCAATTCATGATTCATGATTCAATTCATGATTCATGTTTTATGATTCAATTTATGATTCATGATTTATTTCATGATTCAATTCATGGTTCATGAATATTGATTCAATTATGATTTATTTCATGATTCTTGATTCATGATTCAATTGATGATTCAATTCATGATTCATTATTCATGATTCATGATTCGATTCATGATTCATGATTCAAATCGTGATTCATGATTCATGATTCAATTCATGATTCAATTCATGATTCAATTTATGATTCATAATTCATGATTTGTGATTCATTTCATGATTCATGATTCATTTCATGATTCATGATTCATTTCATGATTCATGATTCATGATTCAATTCCTGATTCATGATTCATGATTCCATTCATGATTCATGATTCATTTTATGATTTGTGATTCATGATTCGATTCATAATTCATGATTCATAATTCAATTCAGTATTTGTAATTAATGATTCGATTCATGATTCATGAATCGATTCATGATTCATGTTTTAATTTATGATACAATTCATGATTCATTTCATGATTCATGATTCAATTCATGATTCATTTCATGATTCATGATTCAATTCATGATTCATGATTCAATTCATGATTCATGATTTTATTCATGATTCAAGATTCATGATTCATGATTCAATTCATGATTCATGATTCAATTCATGATTCATTTCATGATTTATGATTCAATTCATGATTCATGATTCATGATTCGATTCATGATTCAATTCATGATTCAATTTATGATTCATAATTCATGATTCATGATTCATGATTCATGATTCAATTCATGATTCATGAATCATGATTCGATTCATGATTCAATTCATGATTCAATTTATGATTCATAATTCATGATTCATGATTCATGATTCATGATTCAATTCATGATTTATGATTCAATTCATGATTCCATTCATGATTCATGATTCATTTTATGATTCATGATTCATGATTTAATTCAGTATTTGTGATTAATGATTCGATTCATGATTCATAATTCATTTCATGAATCATGATTCATGATTCAATTCATGATTCAATTAATGATTCAATTTATGATTCATAATTCATGATTCATGATTCAATTCATGATTCATGATTCATGATTCAATTCATGATTCATGAATCATGATTCAATTCATGATTCATGAATCATGATTCGATTCATGATTCATGATTCAATTCATGATTCATGAATCAATTCATGATTCATGATTCATGATTCATGATTCAATTCATGATTCATGATTCATTTCATGATTTATGATTCAATTCATGATTCCATTCATGATTCATGATTCATTTTATGATTCATGATTCATGATTTAATTCAGTATTTGTGATTAATGATTCGATTCATGATTCATAATTCATTTCATGAATCATGATTCATGATTCAATTCATGATTCAATTCATGATTCAATTTATGATTCATAATTCATGATTCATGATTCATGATTCATGATTCAATTCATGATTCAATTCATGATTCATGATTCATGATTCAATTCATGATTCATGATTCATGATTCAATTCATGATTCATGAATCATGATTCGATTCATGATTCATGATTCAATTCATGATTCATGAATCAATTCATGATTCATGATTCATGATTCATGATTCAATTCATGATTCATGATTCAATTCATGATTCCATTCATGATTCATGATTCATTTTATGATTCATGATTCATGATTTAATTCAGTATTTGTGATTAATGATTCGATTCATGATTCTTGATTCGAATAATGATTCATGATTCAGTTCATAATTCATGATTCATGATATGATTCATGATTCATGATTCATGATTCATGATTCAATTCATGATTCATGATTCATTTCATGATTTATGATTCAATTCATGATTCCATTCATGATTCATGATTCATTTTATGATTCATGATTCATGATTTAATTCAGTATTTGTGATTAATGATTCGATTCATGATTCATAATTCATTTCATGAATCATGATTCATGATTCAATTCATGATTCAATTCATGATTCAATTTATGATTCATAATTCATGATTCATGATTCATGATTCAATTCATGATTCAATTCATGATTCATGATTCATGATTCAATTCATGATTCATGAATCATGATTCGATTCATGATTCATGATTCAATTCATGATTCATGAATCAATTCATGATTCATGATTCATGATTCATGATTCATGATTCAATTCATGATTCATGATTCAATTCATGATTCCATTCATGATTCATGATTCATTTTATGATTCATGATTCATGATTTAATTCAGTATTTGTGATTAATGATTCGATTCATGATTCATGATTCGATTCATGATTCTTGATTCGAATAATGATTCATGATTCAGTTCATAATTCATGATTCATTATTCGATTCATGATTCAAGATTCAATTCATGATTCATGATTCAATTCATAATTCATGTTTTAAATCATGATTCAATTCATGATTCATATTTTAATTCATGATTCATGATTCATGATTCGATTCATGATTCAATTCATGATTTAATTCATGATTCATGATTCATGATTCAATTCATGATTCATGAATCATGATTCAATTCATGATTCATGAATCATGATTCGATTCATGATTCATGATTCAATTCATGATTCATGAATCAATTCATGATTCATGATTCATGATTCATGATTCAATTCATGATTCATGATTCATTTCATGATTTATGATTCAATTCATGATTCCATTCATGATTCATGATTCATTTTATGATTCATGATTCATGATTTAATTCAGTATTTGTGATTAATGATTCGATTCATGATTCATAATTCATTTCATGAATCATGATTCATGATTCAATTCATGATTCAATTCATGATTCAATTTATGATTCATAATTCATGATTCATGATTCATGATTCATGATTCAATTCATGATTCAATTCATGATTCATGATTCATGATTCAATTCATGATTCATGATTCATGATTCAATTCATGATTCATGAATCATGATTCGATTCATGATTCATGATTCAATTCATGATTCATGAATCAATTCATGATTCATGATTCATGATTCATGATTCAATTCATGATTCATGATTCAATTCATGATTCCATTCATGATTCATGATTCATTTTATGATTCATGATTCATGATTTAATTCATGATTCATGATTCAATTCATAATTCATGTTTTAAATCATGATTCAATTCATGATTCATATTTTAATTCATGATTCATGATTCATGATTCGATTCATGATTCAATTCATGATTTAATTCATGATTCATGATTCAATTCATGATTCATGGTTCTTAATTCATGATTCAATTCATGATTCATGATTCGATTCATGATTCAATTCATGATTCATGATTCGATTCATGATTCAATTCATGATTCATGATTCATGATTTAATTCATGATTCATGATTCGATTCATGATTCATGATTCAATTCTTGATTCATGATTAAATTCATGATTCATGATTCAATTCGTGATTAATGATTTATGATTCAATTCATGATTCATGATTTATTTTATGATTCAATTCATGGTTCATGAATCTTGTTTCAATTCATGATTTATTTCATGATTCATGATTCAATTCATGATTCATGATTCAATTCATGATTCATGATTTAATTCATGATTCATGATTCAATTCATGATTCATGAATCAATTCATGATTCATGATTCATGATTCATGATTCATGATTCAATTCATGATTCATGATTCAATTCATGATTCCATTCATGATTCATGATTCATTTTATGATTCATGATTCATGATTTAATTCAGTATTTGTGATTAATGATTCGATTCATGATTCATGATTCGATTCATGATTCATGATTCAATTCATGATTCATGATTCAATTCATGATTCATGATTCATGATTCATGATTCAATTCATGATTCATGATTCAATTCATGATTCATGATTCAATTCATGATTCATTATTCATTTCATGATTCATTTCATGATTTATATTTCAATTCCTGATTCATGATTCCATTCATGATTCATGATTCATTTTATGATTCATGATTCATGATTTAATTCATGATTTGTGATACATGATTCGATTCATAATTCATGATTCATAATTCAATTCAGTATTTGTGATTCATGATTCGAATTATGATTCATGAATCGATTCATGATTCATGTTTTAATTTATGATACAATTCATGATTCATTTCATGATTCATGATTCAATTCATGATTTATTTCATGATTCATGATTCAATTCATGATTCATGATTCAATTCATGATTCATGATTTAATTCATGATTCATGATTCATGATTCATGATTCAATTCATGATTCATGATTCAATTCATGATTTATGATTCAATTCATGATTCATGATTCATGATTTCCTTCATGATTCATGATTCATTTTATGATTCATGATTCATGATTTAATTCATGATTTCTGATTCATGATTTGATTCATAATTCATGATTCATAATTCAATTCATGATTTGTGATTCATGATTCGATTCATGATTCGATTCATGATTCTTGATTCGAATCATGATTCATGATTCAATTTATAATTCATGATTCATGATTCAATTCATAATTCATGTTTTAAATCATGATTCAATTCATGATTCATGTTTTAATTAATGATTCATGATTCAATTCATGATTCAATTCATAATTCATGATTCAATTCATGATTCATGATTCTTAATTCATGATTCAATTCATGATTCATGATTCGATTCATCATTCATGATTCGATTCATGATTCATGATTTGATTCATGATTTAATTCATGATTCATGATTCATGATTCAATTCATGATTCATGATTCAATTCATGATTCATGATTCAATTCTTGATTCATGATTCATGATTCAATTCATGATTCATGATTCAATTCATGATTCATGTTTTATGATTCAATTCATGATTCATGATTTATTTCATGATTCAATTCATGGTTCATGAATATTGATTCAATTATGATTTATTTCATGATTCTTGATTCATGATTCAATTGATGATTCAATTCATGATTCATTATTCATGATTCATGATTCGATTCATGATTCATGATTCAAATCGTGATTCATGATTCAATTCATGATTCAATTCATGATTCAATTTATGATTCATAATTCATGATTTGTGATTCATTTCATGATTCATGATTCATTTCATGATTCATGATTCGATTCATGATTCATGATTCAATTCATGATTCAATTCATGATTTATGATTTATGATTCAATTCATGATTCAAGATTCAATTCATGATTCATGATTCATGATTCGATTCATGATTCATGATTCAATTCATGATTCATGATTCATGATTCAATTCATGATTCATGATTCATAATTCATGATTCATGATTCATGATTCAATTCATGATTCAATTCATGATTCATGATTCATGATTCATAATTCATGATTCATGATTCATGATTCAATTCATGATTCAATTCATGATTCATGATTCATGATTCAATTCATGATTCATGAATCATGATTCATGTTTCAATCCATGATTCAATTCTTGATTCAATTCATAATTCAATTCATGATTCATGATTCAATTCATGATTCATGATTCATGATTCAATGCATGATTCATGATTCATGATTCAATGCATGATTCATGATTCATGATTCGATTCATGATTCATGTTTCAATTCATGATTCAATTCTTGATTCAATTCATAATTCAATTCATGATTCATGATTCAATTCATGATTCATGATTCATGATTCAATGCATGATTCATGATTCATGATTCAATGCATGATTCATGATTCATGATTCGATTCATGATTCATGTTTGAATTCATGATTCAATTCATGATTCATTTCATGATTCATTTCATGATTCATGATTAAATTCATGATTCATGATTCAATTCATGATTCATGATTCAATTCATGATTCATGATTTATGATTCATGATTTAATTCATGATTCATGATTCGATTCATGATTCATGATTCAATTCATGATTCATGATTCATTTCATGATTCATTTCATGATTTATGATTAAATTAATGATTCCATTCATGATTCATGAATCATTTTATAATTCATGATTCATGATTTAATTCAGTATTTGTGATTCATGATTCGATTCATGATTCATTATTCCATTCATGATTCTTGATTCGAATCATGGTTCTTGATTCGAATAATGATTCATGATTCGGTTCATAATTCACGATTCATGATTCGATTCATGATTCAAGATTCAATTCATGATTCATGATTCTTAATTCATGATTCAATTCACGATTCATGATTCGATTCATCATTCATGATTCGATTCATGATACATGATTTGATTCATGATTCAATTCATGATTCATGATTCATGATTCAATTCATGATTTATGATTCGATTCATGATTCCTGATTCAATTCTTGATTCATGATTCATGATTCAATTCATGATTCAATTCATGATTCATGATTCAATTCATGATTCTTGATTCTTAATTCATGATTCAATTCATGATTCATGATTCGATTCATCATTCATGATTCGATTCATGATACATTATTTGATTCATGATTCAATTCATAAATCATGATTCATGATTCAATTCATGATTCATGATTTATGATTCGATTCATGATTCATGATTTATTTCATGATTCAATTCATGGTTCATGAATCTTGATTGAATTCATGATTTATTTCATGATTCATGATTCAATTTATGATTCATTATTCATGATTCATGATTCGATTCATGATTCATGATTCAATTCGTGATTCATGATTCAATTCTTGATTCAATTCATGATTCATGATTTATTTCATGATTGATTTCATGATTCATGATTGATGATTCAATTCATGATTCATGATTGATGATTCATTTTATGATTCATAATTCATGATTCAATTCATGATTCATGATTCATTCATGATTCATGATTCATGATTCATGATTCAATTCATGATTCAATTCATGATTCATGATTCATGATTCGATTCATGATTCATGATTCATGATTCAATTCGTGATTCATGATTCAATTCATGATTCATGATTCATTTCATGATTCATTTCATGATTTATGATTCAATTCTTGATTGAAATCATGATTCATGATTTATTTCATGATTTATTTCATGATTCATGATTCAATTCATGATTCATGATTCAATTCATGATTCAATTCATGATTCGATTCATGATTCATGATTCAATTCATGATTCATGATTCATTTCATGATTCATTTCATGAATTATGATTCAATTCATGATTCATGATTCCATTCATGATTCATGATTCATTTTATGATTCATGATTCATGATTCAATTTATGATTTGTGATTCATGATTCGATTCATAATTCATGATTCATAATTCAATTAATAATTTCTGATTCATGATTCGATTCATGATTCATGATTCGATTCATGATTCTTGATTCGAATCATGATTCATGATTCGATTCATAATTCATGATTCATGATTCGATTTATGATTCAAGATTCAATTCATGATTCATAATTCATGATTCAATTCATGATTCATGATTTATTTCATGATTCATGATTCATGATTCAATTCATGATTCAATTCATGATTCAATTTATGATTCATAATTCATGATTCAATTCATGATTCATGATTCATGATTTAATTCATGAATCATGATTCATGATTCAATTCATGATTCATGATTCGCTTCATGATTCATGATTCAATTCATGATTCATGATTCATGATTCAATTCATGATTCATGAATCATGATTCGATTTATGTTTCATGTTTCAATTCATGATTCAATTCTTGATTCAATTCATAATTTAATTCATGATTCATGATTCAATTCATTATTCATGAATCATGATTCGATTCATGATACATGTTTCAATTCATGATTCAATTCTTGATTCAATTCATAATTCAATTCATGTTTCATGATTCAATTCATGATTCAATGCATGATTCATGGTTCATGATTCAATTCATGATTCATGATTCAATTTATGACTCATGATTCATGATTCATGATTCAATTCATGATTCATGATTCGATTCATGATTCATGATTCAATTCATGATTCATGATTCAATTCATGATTCATGATTCAATTCATGATTCAATTCATGATTCATGATTCGATTCATGATTCATGATTCAATTCATGATTCATGATTCATTTCATGATTCATTTCATGAATTATGATTCAATTCATGATTCATGATTCCATTCATGATTCATGATTCATTTTATGATTCATGATTCATGATTCAATTCATGATTTGTGATTCATGATTCGATTCATAATTCATGATTCATAATTCAATTAATGATTTCTGATTCATGATTCGATTCATGATTCATGATTCGATTCATGATTCTTGATTCGAATCATGATTCATGATTCGATTCATAATTCATGATTCATGATTCGATTTATGATTCAAGATTCAATTCATGATTCATAATTCATGATTCAATTCATGATTCATGATTCATTTCATGATTCATGATTCATGATTCAATTCATGATTCAATTCATGATTCAATTTATGATTCATAATTCATGATTCAATTCATGATTCATGATTCATGATTTAATTCATGAATCATAATTCATGATTCAATTCATGATTCATGATTCGCTTCATGATTCATGATTCAATTCATGATTCATGATTCATGATTCAATTCATGATTCATGAATCATGATTCGATTTATGTTTCATGTTTCAATTCATGATTCAATTCTTGATTCAATTCATAATTTAATACATGATTCATGATTCATGATTCAATTCATTATTCATGAATCATGATTCGATTCATGATTCATGTTTCAATTCATGATTCAATTCTTGATTCAATTCATAATTCAATTCATGTTTCATGATTCAATTCATGATTCAATGCATGATTCATGGTTCATGATTCAATTCATGATTCATGATTCAATTTATGACTCATGATTCATGATTCATGATTCAATTCATGATTCATGATTCGATTCATGATTCATGATTCAATTCATGATTCATGATTCAATTCATGATTCATGATTCATGATTCATGATTCAATTTATGATTCATGATTCAATTCATGATTCATGATTCATTTCATGATTTATATTTCAATTCCTGATTCCTGATTCATGATTCCATTCATGATTCATGATTCATTTTATGATTTGTGATTCATGATTCGATTCATAATTCATGATTCATAATTCAATTCAGTATTTGTAATTCATGATTCGATTCATGATTCATGAATCGATTCATGATTCATGTTTTAATTTATGATACAATTCATGATTAATTTCATGATTCATGATTCAATTCATGATTCATTTCATGATTCATGATTCAATTCATGATTCATGATTCAATTCATGATTCATGATTTTATTCATGATTCAAGATTCATGATTCATGATTCAATTCATGATTCATGATTCAATTCATGATTCATGATTCAATTCATGATTCATTTCATGATTTATGATTCAATTCATGATTCATGATTCATGATTTTCATTCATGATTCATTGTATGATTCATGATTCATGATTTAATTCATGATTTGTGATTCATGATTCGATTCATAATTCATGATTCATAATTCAATTCATGATTTGTGATTCATGATTCGATTTATGATTCATGATTTTATTCATGATTCTTGATTCGAATCATGATTCATGATTCAATTTATAATTCATGATTCATGATTCGATTCATGATTCAAGATTCAATTCATGTTTCATGATTCATGATTCAATTCATATTTCATGTTTTAAATCATGATTCAATTCATGATTCATGTTTTAATTAATGATTCATGATTAAATTCATGATTCAATTCATAATCCATGATTCAATTCATGATTCATGATTCTTAATTCATGATTCAATTCATGATTCATGATTCGATTCATCATTCATGATTCGATTCATGATTCATGATTTGATTCATGATTTAATTCATGATTCATGATTCATGATTCAATTCATGATTCATGATTCGATTCATGATTCATGATTCAATTCTTGATTCATGATTCATGATTCAATTCATGATTCATGATTCATGATTTAATTCATGATTCATGTTTTATGATTCAATTCATGGTTCATGAATCTTTATTCAATTCATGATTTATTTCATGATTCTTGATTCATGATTCAATTCATGATTCAATTCATGATTCATGATTCAATTCATGATTCATTATTCATGATTCATGATTCGATTCATGATTCATGATTCAAATCGTGATTCATGATTCATGATTCAATTAATGATTCAAATCGTGATTCATGATTCATGATTCAATTAATGATTCAATTCATGATTCAATTTATGATTCATAATTCATGATTTGTGATTCATGATTCGATTCATGATTCATGATTTATGATTCGATTCATGATTCAAGATTCAATTCATGATTCATGATTCATGATTCGATTCATGATTCATGATTCAATTCATGATTCATGATTCATGATTCAATTCATGATTCATGATTCATTTCATGAATCATGATTCATGATTCAATTTATGATTCAATTCATGATTCAATTTATAATTCATGATTCATGATTCATGATTCAATTCATGATTCAATTCATGATTCATGATTCATGATTCAATTCATGATTCATGAATCATGATTCGATTCATAATTCATAAATCATGATTCGATTCATGATTCATGTTTCAATTCATGATTCAATTCTTGATTTAATTCATAATTCAATTCATGATTCATGATTCAATTCATGATTCATGATTCATGATTCAATGCATGATTCATGATTCATGATTCAATGCATGATTCATGATTCATGATTCGATTCATGATTCATGTTTGAATTCATGATTCAATTCATGATTCATTTCATGATTCATGATTCAATTCATGATTCATGATTAAATTCATGATTCATGATTCAATTCATGATTCATGATTCATGATTCATGATTTATGATTCATGATTCAATTCATGATTCATGATTCGATTCATGATTCATGATTCATTTCATGATTCATGATTAATTTTATGATTCATTATTCCATTCATGATTCTTGATTCGAATCATGGTTCTTGATTCGAATAATGATTCATGATTCGGTTCATAATTCATGATTCATGATTCAATTCATTATTCAATTCATGATTCATGATTCAATTCATGATTCTTGATTCTTAATTCATGATTCAATTCACGATTCATGATTCGATTCATCATTCATGATTTTATTCATGATACATGATTTGATTCATGATTCAATTCATGATTCATGATTCATGATTCAATTCATGATTTATGATTCGATTCATGATTCCTGATTCAATTCTTGATTCATGATTCATGATTCAATTCATGATTCAATTCATGATTCATGATTCAATTCATGATTCTTGATTCTTAATTCATGATTCAATTCATGATTCATAATTCGATTCATCATTCATGATTCGATTCATGATACATGATTTGATTCATGATTCAATTCATGATTCATGATTTATGATTCGATTCATGATTGATGATTTATTTCATGATTCAATTCATGGTTCATGAATCTTGATTCAATTCATGATTTATTTCATGATTCATGATTCAATTTATGATTCATTATTCATGATTCATGATTCGATTCATGATTCATGATTCAATTCGTGATTCATGATTCAATTCTTGATTCAATTCATGATTCATGATTTATTTCATGATTGATTTCATGATTCATGATTGATGATTCAATTCATGAATCAGATCATGATTCATGATTCAATTCATGATTCATGATTCATGATTCATGATTCAATTCATGATTCAATTAATGATTCATGATTCTTGATTCATGATTCAATTCATGATTCAATTCATGATTCATGATTCATGATTCATGATTCGATTCATGATTCATGATTCATGATTCAATTCGTGATTCATGATTTAATTCATGATTCATGATTCATTTCATGATTCATTTCATGATTTATGATTCAATTCTTGATTGAAATCATGAATCATGATTTATTTCATGATTCATTTCATGATTCATGATTCAATTCATGATTCATGATTCGATTCATGATTCATGATTCGATTCATGATTCATGATTCAATTCATGATTCATAATTCAATTCATGATTCATGATTAATGATTCAATTCATGATTTATGATTCATGATTCATGATTCATGATTCCATTCATGATTCATGATTCATGATTCCATTCATGATTCATGATTCATTTTATGATTCATGATTCATGATTTAATTCAGTATTTGTGATTCATGATTCGATTCATGATTCATTATTCCATTCATGATTCTTGATTCGAATCATGGTTCTTGATTCGAATAATGATTCATGATTCGGTTCATAATTCATGATTCATGATTCGATTCATGATTCAAGTTTCAATTCATGATTCATGATTCATGATTCAATTCATTATTCAATTCATGATTCATGATTCAATTCATGATTCTTGATTCTTAATTCATGATTCAATTCACGATTCATGATTCGATTCATCATTCATGATTTTATTCATGATACATGATTTGATTCATGATTCAATTCATGATTCATGATTCATGATTCAATTCATGATTTATGATTCGATTCATGATTCCTGATTCAATTCTTGATTCATGATTCATGATTCAATTCATGATTCAATTCATGATTCATGATTCAATTCATGATTCTTGATTCTAAATTCATGATTCAATTCATGATTCATAATTCGATTCATCATTCATGATTCGATTCATGATACATGATTTGATTCATGAATCAATTCATGATTCATGATTCATGATTCAATTCATGATTCATGATTTATGATTCGATTCATGATTGATGATTTATTTCATGATTCAATTCATGGCTCATGAATCTTGATTCAATTCATGATTTATTTCATGATTCATGATTCAATTTATGATTCATTATTCATGATTCATGATTCGATTCATGATTCATGATTCAATTCGTGATTCATGATTCAATTCTTGATTCAATTCATGATTCATGATTTATTTCATGATTGATTTCATGATTCATGATTGATGATTCAATTCATGAATCAGATCATGATTCATGATTCAATTCATGATTCATGATTCATGATTCATGATTCAATTCATGATTCAATTAATGATTCATGATTGTTGATTCATGATTCAATTCATGATTCAATTCATGATTCATGATTCATGATTCATGATTCGATTCATGATTCATGATTCATGATTCAATTCGTGATTCATGATTCAATTCATGATTCATGATTCATTTAGTGATTCATTTCATGATTTATGATTCAATTCTTGATTGAAATCATGAATCATGATTTATTTCATGATTCATTTGATGATTCATGATTCAATTCATGAATCATGATTCAATTCATGATTCATGATTCGATTCATGATTCATGATTCGATTCATGATTCATGATTCAATTCATGATTCATGATTCAATTCATGATTCATGATTCATGATTCAATTCATGATTCATGATTCATTTCATGAATTATGATTCAATTCATGATTCATGATTCATGATTCCATTCATGATTCATGATTCATTTTATGATTCATGATTCATGATTCAATTCATGATTTGTGATTCATGATTCGATTAATAATTCATGATTCATAATTCAATTAATGATTTGTGATTCATGATTCGATTCATGATTCGATTCATGATTCTTGATTCGAATCATGATTCATGATTCGATTCATAATTCATGATTCATGATTCGATTTATGATTCAAAATTCAATTCATGATTCATGATTCATGATTCAATTCATGATTCATGATTCATTTCATGATTCATGATTCATGATTCAATTAATGATTCAATTCATGATTCAATTTATGATTCATAATTCATGATTCAATTCATGATTCATGATTCATGATTTAATTCATGAATCATGATTCATGATTCAATTCATGATTCATGATTCGCTTCATGATTCATGATTCAATTCATGATTCATGAATCATGATTCGATTTATGATTCATGTTTCAATTCATTATTCAATTCTTGATTCAATTCATAATTCAATTCATGATTCATGATTCATTTCATGATTCATGATTCATGATTCAATTCATGATTCAATTCATGATTCAATTTATGATTCATAATTCATGATTCAATTCATGATTCATGATTCATGATTTAATTCATGAATCATGATTCATGATTCAATTCATGATTCATGATTCGCTTCATGATTCATGATTAAATTCATGATTCATGATTCAATTCATGATTCATGAATCATGATTCGATTTATGATTCATGTTTCAATTCATGATTCAATTCTTGATTCAATTCATAATTTAATTCATGATTCATGATTCAATTCATTATTCATGAATCATGATTTGATTCATGATTCATGTTTCAATTCATGATTCAATTCTTGATTCAATTCATAATTCAATTCATGATTCATGATTCAATGCATGATTCATGATTCATGATTCAAATCATGATTCATGATTCAATTCATGATTCATGATTCATGATTCATGATTCAATTCATGATTCATGATTCGATTCATGATTCATGATTCAATTCATGATTCATGATTCAATTCATGATTCATGATTCATGATTTATGATTCATGATTCAATTCATGATTCATGATTCAATTCATGATTCATGATTCATTTCATGATTCATTTCATGATTTATATTTCAATTCCTGATTAATGATTCATGATTCCATTCATGATTCATGATTCATTTTATGATTTGTGATTCATGATTCGATTCATAATTCATGATTCATAATTCAATTCAGTATTTGTAATTCATGATTCGATTCATGATTGATGAATCGATTCATGATTCATGTTTTAATTTATGATACAATTCATGATTCATTTCATGATTCATGATTCAATTCAAGATTCATTTCATAATTCATGATTCAATTCATGATTCATGATTCAATTCATGATTCATGATTCAATTCATGATTCATGATTTTATTCATGATTCAAGATTCATGATTCATGATTCAATTCATGATTCATGATTCAATTCATGATTCATGATTCAATTCATGATTCATGATTCATTTAGTGATTCATTTCATGATTTATGATTCAATTCTTGATTGAAATCATGAATCATGATTTATTTCATGATTCATTTGATGATTCATGATTCAATTCATGAATCATGATTCAATTCATGATTCATGATTCGATTCATGATTCATGATTCGATTCATGATTCATGATTCAATTCATGATTCATGATTCAATTCATGATTCATGATTCATGATTCAATTCATGATTCATGATTCATTTCATGAATTATGATTCAATTCATGATTCATGATTCATGATTCCATTCATGATTCATGATTCATTTTATGATTCATGATTCATGATTCAATTCATGATTTGTGATTCATGATTCGATTCATAATTCATGATTCATAATTCAATTAATGATTTGTGATTCATGATTCGATTCATGATTCGATTCATGATTCTTGATTCGAATCATGATTCATGATTCGATTCATAATTCATGATTCATGATTCGATTTATGATTCAAAATTCAATTCATGATTCATGATTCATGATTCAATTCATGATTCATGATTCATTTCATGATTCATGATTCATGATTCAATTAATGATTCAATTCATGATTCAATTTATGATTCATAATTCATGATTCAATTCATGATTCATGATTCATGATTTAATTCATGAATCATGATTCATGATTCAATTCATGATTCATGATTCGCTTCATGATTCATGATTCAATTCATGATTCATGAATCATGATTCGATTTATGATTCATGTTTCAATTCATTATTCAATTCTTGATTCAATTCATAATTCAATTCATGATTCATGATTCATTTCATGATTCATGATTCATGATTCAATTCATGATTCAATTCATGATTCAATTTATGATTCATAATTCATGATTCAATTCATGATTCATGATTCATGATTTAATTCATGAATCATGATTCATGATTCAATTCATGATTCATGATTCGCTTCATGATTCATGATTAAATTCATGATTCATGATTCAATTCATGATTCATGAATCATGATTCGATTTATGATTCATGTTTCAATTCATGATTCAATTCTTGATTCAATTCATAATTTAATTCATGATTCATGATTCAATTCATTATTCATGAATCATGATTCGATTCATGATTCATGTTTCAATTCATGATTCAATTCTTGATTCAATTCATAATTCAATTCATGATTCATGATTCAATTCATGATTCAATGCATGATTCATGATTCATGATTCAAATCATGATTCATGATTCAATTCATGATTCATGATTCATGATTCATGATTCAATTCATGATTCATGATTCGATTCATGATTCATGATTCAATTCATGATTCATGATTCAATTCATGATTCATGATTCATGATTTATGATTCATGATTCAATTCATGATTCATGATTCAATTCATGATTCATGATTCAATTCATGATTCATGATTCATTTCATGATTCATTTCATGATTTATATTTCAATTCCTGATTAATGATTCATGATTCCATTCATGATTCATGATTCATTTTATGATTTGTGATTCATGATTCGATTCATAATTCATGATTCATAATTCAATTCAGTATTTGTAATTCATGATTCAATTCATGATTGATGAATCGATTCATGATTCATGTTTTAATTTATGATACAATTCATGATTCATTTCATGATTCATGATTCAATTCATGATTCATTTCATAATTCATGATTCAATTCATGATTCATGATTCAATTCATGATTCATGATTCAATTCATGATTCATGATTTTATTCATGATTCAAGATTCATGATTCATGATTCAATTCATGATTCATGATTCAATTCATGATTCATGATTCAATTCATGATTCATTTCATGATTTATGATTCAATTCATGATTCATGATTCATGATTTTCATTCATGATTCATTGTATGATTCATGATTCATGATTTAATTCATGATTTGTGATTCATGATTCGATTCATAATTCATGATTCAATTCATGATTCATGAGTTATGATTCGATTCATGATTGATGATTTATTTCATGATTCAATTCATGGTTCATGAATCTTGATTCAATTCATGATTTATTTCATGATTCATGATTCAATTTATGATTCATTATTCATGATTCATGATTCGATTCATGATTCATGATTCAATTCGTGATTCATGATTCAATTCTTGATTCAATTCATGATTCATGATTTATTTCATGATTGATTTCATGATTCATGATTGATGATTCAATTCATGAATCAGATCATGATTCATGATTCAATTCATGATTCATGAATTATGATTCAATTCATGATTCAATTAATGATTCATGATTCTTGATTCATGATTCAATTCATGATTCGATTCATGATTCATGATTCATGATTCGATTCATGATTCATTTCATGATTTATGATTCAATTCTTGATTGAAATCATGAATCATGATTTATTTCATGATTCATTTCATGATTCATGATTCAATTCATGAATCATGATTCAATTCATGATTCATGATTCGATTCATGATTCATGATTCGATTCATGATTCATGATTCAATTCATGATTCATGATTCAATTCATGATTCATGATTCATGATTCAATTCATGATTCATGATTCATTTCATGAATTATGATTCAATTCATGATTCATGATTCATGATTCCATTCATGATTCATGATTCATTTTATGATTCATGATTCATGATTCAATTCATGATTTGTGATTCATGATTCGATTCATAATTCATGATTCATAATTCAATTAATGATTTGTGATTCATGATTCAATTCATGATTCATGATTCATTTCATGATTCTTGATTCGAATCATGATTCATGATTCGATTCATAATTCATGATTCATGATTCGATTTATGATTCAAAATTAAATTCATGATTCATGATTCATGATTCAATTCATGATTCATGATTCATTTCATGATTCATGATTCATGATTCAATTAATGATTCAATTCATGATTCAATTTATGATTCATAATTCATGATTCAATTCATGATTCATGATTCATGATTTAATTCATGAATCATGATTCATGATTCAATTCATGATTCATGATTCGCTTCATGATTCATGATTCAATTCATGATTC
Organism: Mixophyes australis; assembly: GCA_036250195.1. Classification (NCBI taxonomy): domain Eukaryota; kingdom Metazoa; phylum Chordata; class Amphibia; order Anura; family Limnodynastidae; genus Mixophyes; species Mixophyes australis. The sequence goes on along the minus strand of JAVHZZ010000004.1, from coordinate 251,010,364 downwards.
ATGAATCATGATTCGATTTATGATTCATGTTTCAATTCATGATTCAATTCTTGATTCAATTCATAATTCAATTCATGATTCATGATTCAATTCATGATTCAATGCATGATTCATGATTCATGATTCAATTCATGATTCATGATTCAATTCATGATTCATGATTCATGATTCATGATTCAATTCATGATTCATGATTCAATTCATGATTCATGATTCATGATTCATGATTCATGATTCAATTCATGATTCATGATTCAATTCATGATTCATGATTCATTTCATGATTCATAATTCAATTCATGATTCATGATTCATGATTCAATTCATTATTCATGAATCATGATTCGATTCATGATTCATGTTTCAATTCATGATTCAATTCTTGATTCAATTCATAATTCAATTCATGATTCATGATTCAATTCATGATTCAATGCATGATTCATGATTCATGATTCAATTCATGATTCATGATTCAATTCATGATTCATGATTCATGATTCATGATTCAATTCATGATTCATGATTCGATTCATGATTCATGATTCAATTCATGATTCATGATTCAATTCATGATTCATGATTCATGATTCATGATTCATCATTCAATTCATGATTCATGATTCAATTCATGATTCATGATTCATTTCATGATTCATTTCATGATTTATATTTCAATTCCTGATTCCTGATTCATGATTCCATTCATGATTCATGATTCATTTTATGATTCATGATTCATGATTAAATTCATGATTTGTGATTCATGATTCGATTTATAATTCATGATTCATAATTCAATTCAGTATTTGTGATTCATGATTCGATTCATGATTCATGAATCGATTCATGATTCATGTTTTAATTTATGATACAATTCATGATTCATTTCATGATTCATGATTCAATTCATGATTCATTTCATGATTCATGATTCAATTCATGATTCATGATTCAATTCATGATTCATGATTTAATTCATGATTCATGATTCATGATTCATGATTCAATTCATGATTCATGATTCATGATTCATGATTCAATTCATGATTCATTTCATGATTTATGATTCAATTCATGATTCATGATTCATGATTTTCATTCATGATTCATTGTATGATTCATGATTCATGATTTAATTCATGATTTGTGATTCATGATTCGATTCATAATTCATGATTCATAATTCAATTCATGATTTGTGATTCATGATTCGATTTATGATTCATGATTCGATTCATGATTCTTGATTCGAATCATGATTCATGATTCAATTTATAATTCATGATTCATGATTCGTTTCATGATTCAAGATTCAATTCATGATTCATGATTCATGATTCAATTCATAATTCATGTTTTAAATCATGATTCAATTCATGATTCATGTTTTAATTAATGATTCATGATTCAATTCATGATTCAATTCATAATTCATGATTCAATTCATGATTCATGATACTTAATTCATGATTTAATTCATGATTCATGATTCGATTCATCATTCATGATTCGATTCATAATTCATGATTTGATTCATGATTTAATTCATGATTCATGATTCATGATTCAATTCATGATTCATGATTCGATTCATGATTCATGATTCAATTCTTGATTCATGATTCATGATTCAATTCATGATTCATGATTCAATTCATGATTTATTATTCATGATTCAATTCATGATTCATGTTTTATGATTCAATTCATGATTCATGATTTATTTCATGATTCAATTCATGGTTCATGAATCTTGATTCAATTCATGATTTATTTCATGATTCTTGATTCATGATTCAATTCATGATTCAATTCATGATTCATGATTCAATTCATGATTCATTATTCATGATTCATGATTCGATTCATGATTCATGATTCAAATCGTGATTCATGATTCATGATTCAATTCATGATTCAATTCATGATTCAATTTATGATTCATAATTCATGATTTGTGATTCATGATTCGATTCATGATTCATGATTCATTTCATGATTCATGATTCATTTCATGATTCATGATTCATGATTCAATTCATAATTCATGATTCATGATTCGATTCATGATTCAATTCATGATTCATGATTCAATTCATGATTCATGATTTATGATTTGATTCATGATTCAAGATTCAATTCATGATTCATGATTCATGTTTCGATTCATGATTCATGATTCAATTCATGATTCATGATTCATGATTCAATTCATGATTCATGATTCATTTCATGAATCATGATTCATGATTCAATTCATGATTCAATTCATGATTCAATTTATGATTCATAATTCATGATTCATGATTCATGATTCAATTCATGATTCAATTCATGATTTATGATTCATGATTCAATTCATGATTCATGAATCATGATTCAATTCATGATTCATGAATCATGATTCGATTCATGATTCATGTTTCCATTCATGATTCAGTTCTTGATTCAATTCATAATTCAATTCATGATTCATGATTCAATTCATGATTCATGATTCATGATTCAATGCATGATTCATGATTCATGATTCAATGCATGATTCATGATTCGATTCATGATTCATGTTTGAATTCATGATTCAATTCATGATTCATTTCATGATTCATGATTCAATTCATGATTCATGATTAAATTCATTATTCATGATTCAATTCATGATTCATGATTCATGATTTATGATTCATGATTCAATTCATGATTCATGATTCGATTCATGATTCATGATTCAATTCATGATTCATGATTCATTTTATGATTCATGATTCATGATTTAATTCAGTATTTGTGATTCATGATTCGATTCATGATTCATTATTCCATTCATGATTCTTGATTCGAATCATGGTTCTTGATTCGAATAATGATTCATGATTCGGTTCATGATTCAAGATTCAATTCATGATTCATGATTCATGATTCATGATTCATGATTCAATTCATGATTCAATTCATGATTCATGATTCAATTCATGATTCTTGATTCTTAATTCATGATTCACTTCACGATTCATGATTCGATTCATCATTCATGATTCGATTCATGATACATGATTTGATTCATGATTCAATTCATGATTCATGATTCAATTCATGATTTATGATTCGATTCATGATTCCTGATTCAATTCTTGATTCATGATTCATGATTCAATTCATGATTCAATTCATGATTCATGATTCATGATTCAATTCATGATTCATGATTTATGATTCGATTCATGATTCATGTTTTATTTCATGATTCACTTCATGGTTCATGAATTTTGATTCAATTCATGATTTATTTCATGATTCATGTTTAATTTATGATTAATTATTCATGATTCATGATTCGATTCATGATTCATGATTCAATTCGTGATTCATGATTCAATTCTTGATTCAATTCATGATTCATGATTTATTTCATGATTGATTTCATGATTCATGATTGATGATTCAATTCATGATTCAGATCATGATTCATTTTATGATTCATAATTCATGATTCAATTCATGATTCAATTCATGATTCATGATTCAATTCATGATTCATGATTCATGATTCAATTCATGATTCAATTAATGATTCATGATTCTCGATTCATGATTCAATTCATGATTCAATTCATGATTCATGATTCATGATTCAATTCATGATTCAATTAATGATTCATGATTCTCGATTCATGATTCAATTCATGATTCAATTCATGATTAATGATTCATGATTCATGATTCGATTCATGATTCATGATTCATGATTCAATTCGTGATTCATGATTCAATTCATGATTCATAATTCATTTCATGATTCATTTCATGAATTATGATTCAATCCTTGATTGAAATCATGATTCATGATTTATTTCATGATTCATTTCATGATTCATGATTCAATTCATGAATCATGATTCAATTCATGATTCATGATTCAATTCATGATTCATGATTCGATTCATGATTAATGATTCAATTCATGATTCATGATTCATTTTATGATTCATGATTCATGATTTAATTCAGTATTTGTGATTCATGATTCGATTCATGATTCATTATTCCATTCATGATTCTTGATTCGAATCATGGTTCTTGATTCGAATAATGATTCATGATTCGGTTCATAATTCATGATTCATGATTCGATTCATGATTCAAGATTCAATTCATGATTCATGATTCATGATTCAATTCATGATTCAATTCATGATTCATGATTCAATTCACGATTCATGATTCGATTCATCATTCATGATTCGATTCATGATACATGATTTGATTCATGATTTAATTCATGATTCATGATTCATGATTCAATTCATGATTTATGATTCGATTCATGATTCCTGATTCAATTCATGATTCATGATTTATGATTCGATTCATGATTTATTTCATGATTCAATTCATGGTTCATGAATCTTGATTCAATTCATGATTTATTTCATAAATCATGATTCAATTTATGATTCATTATTCATGATTCATGATTCGATTCATGATTCATGATTCAATTCGTGATTCATGATTCAATTCTTGATTCAATTCATGATTCATGATTTATTTCATGATTGATTTCATGATTCATGATTGATAATTCAATTCATGATTCAGATCATGATTCATTTTATGATTCATAATTCATGATTCAATTCATGATTCAATTCATGATTCATGATTCAATTCATGATTCATGATTCATGATTCATGATTCAATTCATGATTCATGATTCAATTCATGATTCAATTAATGATTCATGATTCTTGATTCATGATTCAATTCATGATTCAATTCATGATTCATGATTCATGATTCATGATTCGATACATGATTCATGATTCGATTCATGATTCATGATTCAATTCGTGATTCATGATTCAATTCATGATTCATGATTCATTTCATGATTCATTTCATGATTTATGATTCAATTCTTGATTGAAATCATGATTCATGATTTATTTCATGATTCATTTCATGATTCATGATTCAATTCATGAATCATGATTCAATTCATGATTCATGATTCAATTCATGATTCATGATTTGATTCATGATTCATGATTCAATTCATGATTCATGATTCAATTCATGATTCATGAATCATGATTCAATTCATGATTCATGATTCATTTCATGATTCATTTCATGAATTATGATTCAATTCATGATTCATGATTCATGATTCCATTCATGATTCATGATTCATTTTATGATTCATGATTCATGATTCAATTCATGATTCGATTCATGATTCATGATTCGATTCATGATTCTTGATTCGAATCATGATTCATGATTCGATTCATAATTCATGATTCATGATTCAATTTATGATTCAAGATTCAATTCATGATTCATGATTCATGATTCAATTCATGATTCATGATTCATTTCATGATTCATGATTCATGATTCAATTAATGATTCAATTCATGATTCAATTTATGATTCATAATTCATGATTCAATTCATGATTCATGATTCATGATTTAATTCATGAATCATGATTCATGATTCAATTAATGATTCATGATTCGCTTCATGATTCATGATTCAATTCATGATTCATGATTCATGATTCAATTCATGATTCATGAATCATGATTCGATTTATGATTCATGTTTCAATTCATGATTCAATTCTTGATTCAATTCATAATTCAATTCATGATTCATGATTCATGATTCAATTCATTATTCATGAATCATGATTCGATTCATGATTCATGATTTAATTCATGATTCAATGCATGATTCATGATTCAATTCATGATTCATGATTCAATTCATGATTCATGATTCATGATTCATGATTCAATTCATGATTCATGATTCGATTCATGATTCATGATTCAATTCATGATTCATGATTCAATTCATGATTCATGATTCATGATTCATGATTCATGATTCAATTCATGATTCATGATTCAATTCATGATTCATGATTCATTTCATGATTCATTTCATGATTTATATTTCAATTCCTGATTCCTGATTCATGATTCCATTCATGATTCATGATTCATTTTATGATTCATGATTCATGATTAAATTCATGATTTGTGATTCATGATTCGATTCATAATTCATGATTCATAATTCAATTCAGTATTTGTGATTCATGATTCCATTCATGATTCATGAATCGATTCATGATTCATGTTTTAATTTATGATACGATTCATGATTCATTTCATGATTCATGATTCAATTCATGATTCATTTCATGATTCATGATTCAATTCATGATTCATGATTCAATTCATGATTCATGATTCAATTCATGATTCATGATTTAAATCATGATTCATTTCATGATTTATGATTCAATTCATGATTCATGATTCAATTCATGATACATTTCATGATTTATGATTCAATTCATGATTCATGATTCATGATTTTCATTCATGATTCATTGTATGATTCATGATTCATGATTTAATTCATGATTTGTGATTCATGATTCGATTCATAATTCATGAATCATAATTCAATTCATGATTTGTGATTCATGATTCGATTTATGATTCATGATTCGATTCATGATTCTTGATTCGAATCATGATTCATGATTCAATTTATAATTCATGATTCATGATTCGATTCATGATTCAAGATTCAATTCTTGATTCATGATTCATGATTCAATTCATAATTCATGTTTTAAATCATGATTCAATTCATGATTCATGTTTTAATTAATGATTCATGATTCAATTCATGATTCAATTCATAATTCATGATTCAATTCATGATTCAAGATTCTTAATTCATGATTCAATTCATGATTCATGATTCGATTCATGATTCATGATTCAATTCTTGATTCATGATTCATGATTCAATTCATGATTCATAATTCATGATTCAATTCATGATTCATGTTTTATGATTCAATTCATGATTCATGATTTATTTCATGATTCACTTCATGGTTCATGAATCTTGATTCAATTCATGATTTATTTCATGATTCTTGATTCATGATTCAATTCATGATTTAATTCATGATTCATGATTCAATTCATGATTCATTATTCATGATTCATGATTTGATTCATGATTCATGATTTAAATCGTGATTCATGATTCATGATTCAATTCATGATTCAATTCATGATTCAATTTATGATTCATAATTCATGATTTGTGATTCATGATTCGATTCATGATTCATGATTCATTTCGTGATTCATGATTCATTTCATGATTCATGATTCATGATTCAATTCATGATTCATGATTCATGATTCATGATTCGATTCATGATTCATGATTCAATTCATGATTTATGATTCAATTCATGATTCATGATTTATGATTCGATTCATGATTTAAGATTCAATTCATGATTCATGAATCATGATTTGATTCATGATTCATGATTCAATTCATGATTCATGATTTATGATTCAATTCACGATTCATGATTCATTTCATGAATCATGATTCATGATTCAATTCATGATTCAATTTATGATTCAATTTATGATTTATAATTCATGATTCATGATTCATGATTCAATTCATGATTCAATTCATGATTCATGATCCATGATTCAATTCATGATTCATGAATCATGATTCGATTCATGATTCATGTTTCAATTCATGATTCAGTTCTTGATTCAATTCATAATTCAATTCATGATTCATGATTCATGATTCAATTCATGATTAATGATTCATGATTCAATTCATGATTAATGAATCATGATTCGATTCATGATTCATGTTTCAATTCATGATTCAATTCTTGATTCAATTCATAATTCAATTCATGATTCATGATTCAATTCATGATTCATGATTCATGATTCAATGCATGATTCATGATTCATGATTCAATGCATGATTCATGATTCATGATTCGATTCATGATTCATGTTTGAATTCATGATTCAATTCATGATTCATTTCATGATTCATGATTCAATTCATGATTCATGATTAAATTCATGATTCATGATTCAATTCATGATTCATGATTCATGATTTATGATTCATGATTCAATTCATGATTCATGATTCGATTCATGATTCATGATTCAATTCATGATTCATTTTATGATTAATGATTCATGATTCGATTCAGTATTTGTGATTCATGATTCGATTCATGATTCATTATTCCATTCATGATTCTTGATTCGAATCATGGTTCTTGATTCGAATAATGATTCATGATTCGGTTCATAATTCATGATTCATGATTCGATTCATGATTCAAGATTCAATTCATGATTCATGATTCATGATTCAATTCATGATTTATGATTCGATTCATGATTCCTGATTCAATTCTTGATTCATGATTCATGATTCAATTCATGATTCATGATTCAATTCATGATTCTTGATTCTTAATTCATGATTCAATTCATGATTCATAATTCGATTCATCATTCATGATTCGATTCATGATAAATGATTTTATTCATGATTCAATTCATGATTCATGATTCAATTCATGATTCATGATTCATGATTCAATTCATGATTCATGATTTATGATTCGATTCATGATTCATGATTCAATTCATGATTCAATTCATGGTTCATGAATTTTGATTCAATTCATGATTTATTTCATGATTCATGATTCAATTTATGATTAATTATTCATGATTCATGATTCGATTCATGATCCATGATTCAATTCGTGATTCATGATTTAATTCTTGATTCATGAATCATGATTCGATTCATGATTCATGTTTCAAATTATGATTCAATTCTTGATTCAATTCATAATTCAATTTATGATTCATGATTTAATTCATGATTCAATGCATGATTCATGATTCATGATTCAATTCATGATTCATGATTCAATTCATGATTCATGATTCATGATTCATGATTCAATTCATGATTCATGATTCGATTCATGATTCATGATTCAATTCATGATTCATGATTCAATTCATGATTCATGATTCATGATTCATGATTCAATTCATGATTCATGATTCAATTCATGATTCATGATTCATTTCATGATTCATTTCATGATTTATATTTCAATTCCTGATTCCTGATTCATGATTCCATTCATGATTCATGATTCATTTTATGATTCATGATTCATGATTAAATTCATGATTTGTGATTCATGATTCGATTCATAATTCATGATTCATAATTCAATTCAGTATTTGTGATTCATGATTCCATTCATGATTCATGAATCGATTCATGATTCATGTTTTAATTTATGATACGATTCATGATTCATTTCATGATTCATGATTCAATTCATGATTCATTTCATGATTCATGATTCAATTCATGATTCATGATTCAATTCATGATTCATGATTCAATTCATGATTCATGATTTAAATCATGATTCATTTCATGATTTATGATTCAATTCATGATTCATGATTCAATTCATGATTCATTTCATGATTTATGATTCAATTCATGATTCATGATTCATGATTTTCATTCATGATTCATTGTATGATTCATGATTCATGATTTAATTCATGATTTGTGATTCATGATTCGATTCATAATTCATGATTCATAATTCAATTCATGATTTGTGATTCATGATTCGATTTATGATTCATGATTCGATTCATGATTCTTGATTCGAATCATGATTCATGATTCAATTTATAATTCATGATTCATGATTCGATTCATGATTCAAGATTCAATTCTTGATTCATGATTCATGATTCAATTCATAATTCATGTTTTAAATCATGATTCAATTCATGATTCATGTTTTAATTAATGATTCATGATTCAATTCATGATTCAATTCATAATTCATGATTCAATTCATGATTCAAGATTCTTAATTCATGATTCAATTCATGATTCATGATTCAATTCATGATTCATGATTCAATTCTTGATTCATGATTCATGATTCAATTCATGATTCATGATTCATGATTCAATTCATGATTCATGTTTTATGATTCAATTCATGATTCATGATTTATTTCATGATTCAATTCATGGTTCATGAATCTTGATTCAATTCATGATTTATTTCATGATTCTTGATTCATGATTCAATTCATGATTTAATTCATGATTCATGATTCAATTCATGATTCATTATTCATGATTCATGATTTGATTCATGATTCATGATTTAAATCGTGATTCATGATTCATGATTCAATTCATGATTCAATTCATGATTCAATTTATGATTCATAATTCATGATTTGTGATTCATGATTCGATTCATGATTCATGATTCATTTCGTGATTCATGATTCATTTCATGATTCATGATTCATGATTCAATTCATGATTCATGATTCATGATTCATGATTCGATTCATGATTCATGATTCAATTCATGATTTATGATTCAATTCATGATTCATGATTTATGATTCGATTCATGATTTAAGATTCAATTCATGATTCATGAATCATGATTTGATTCATGATTCATGATTCAATTCATGATTCATGATTTATGATTCAATTCACGATTCATGATTCATTTCATGAATCATGATTCATGATTCAATTCATGATTCAATTTATGATTCAATTTATGATTTATAATTCATGATTCATGATTCATGATTCAATTCATGATTCAATTCATGATTCATGATCCATGATTCAATTCATGATTCATGAATCATGATTCGATTCATGATTCATGTTTCAATTCATGATTCAGTTCTTGATTCAATTCATAATTCAATTCATGATTCATGATTCATGATTCAATTCATGATTAATGATTCATGATTCAATTCATGATTAATGAATCATGATTCGATTCATGATTCATGTTTGAATTCATGATTCAATTCATGATTCATGATTCAATTCATGATTCATGATTCATGATTCAATGCATGATTTATGATTCATGATTCAATGCATGATTCATGATTCATGATTCGATTCATGATTCATGTTTGAATTCATGATTCAATTCATGATTCATGATTCAATTCATGATTCATGATTCAATTCATGATTCATGATTCATGATTTATGATTCATGATTCAATTCATGATTCATGATTCGATTCATGATTCATGATTCAATTCATGATTCATTTTATGATTAATGATTCATGATTCGATTCAGTATTTGTGATTCATGATTCGATTCATGATTCATTATTCCATTCATGATTCTTGATTCGAATCATGGTTCTTGATTCGAATAATGATTCATGATTCGGTTCATAATTCATGATTCATGATTCGATTCATGATTCAAGATTCAATTCATGATTCATGATTCATGATTCAATTCATGATTTATGATTCGATTCATGATTCCTGATTCAATTCTTGATTCATGATTCATGATTCAATTCATGATTCAATTCATGATTCATGATTCAATTCATGATTCTTGATTCTTAATTCATGATTCAATTCATGATTCATAATTCGATTCATCATTCATGATTCGATTCATGATAAATGATTTGATTCATGATTCAATTCATGATTCATGATTCAATTCATGATTCATGATTCATGATTCAATTCATGATTCATGATTTATGATTCGATTCATGATTCATGATTCAATTCATGATTCAATTCATGGTTCATGAATTTTGATTCAATTCATGATTTATTTCATGATTCATGATTCAATTTATGATTAATTATTCATGATTCATAATTCGATTCATGATCCATGATTCAATTCGTGATTCATGATTCAATTCTTGATTCAATTCATGATTCATGATTTATTTCATGATTGATTTCATGATTCATGATTGATGATTCAATTCATGATTCAGATCATGATTCATTTTATGATTCATAATTCATGATTCAATTCATGATTCAATTCATGATTCATGATTCATTTCATGATTTATGATTCAATTCTTGATTGAAATCATGATTCATGATTTATTTCATGATTCATTTCATGATTCATGATTCAATTCATGAATCATGATTCAATTCATGATTCATGATTCAATTCATGATTCATGATTTGATTCATGATTCATGATTCAATTCATGATTCATGATTCAATTCATGATTCATGATTCATGATTCAATTCATGATTCATGATTCATTTCATGATTCATTTCATGAATTATGATTCAATTCATGATTCATGATTCATGATTCCATTCATGATTCATGATTCATTTTATGATTCATGATTCATGATTCAATTCATGATTTGTGATTCATGATTCGATTCATGATTCATGATTCGATTCATGATTCTTGATTCGAATCATGATTCATGATTCGATTCATAATTCATGATTCATGATTCAATTTATGATTCAAGATTCAATTCATGATTCATGATTCATGATTCAATTCATGATTCATGATTCATTTCATGATTCATGATTCATGATTCAATTAATGATTCAATTCATGATTCAATTTATGATTCATAATTCATGATTCAATTCATGATTCATGATTCATGATTTAATTCATGAATCATGATTCATGATTCAATTAATGATTCATGATTCGCTTCATGATTCATGATTCAATTCATGATTCATGATTCATGATTCAATTCATGATTCATGAATCATGATTCGATTTATGATTCATGTTTCAATTCATGATTCAATTCTTGATTCAATTCATAATTCAATTCATGATTCATGATTCATGATTCAATTCATTATTCATGAATCATGATTCGATTCATGATTCATGTTTCAATTCATGATTCAATTCTTGATTCAATTCATAATTCAATTTATGATTCATGATTTAATTCATGATTCAATGCATGATTCATGATTCATGATTCAATTCATGATTCATGATTCAATTCATGATTCATGATTCATGATTCATGATTCAATTCATGATTCATGATTCGATTCATGATTCATGATTCAATTCATGATTCATGATTCAATTCATGATTCATGATTCATGATTCATGATTCATGATTCAATTCATGATTCATGATTCAATTCATGATTCATGATTCATTTCATGATTCATTTCATGATTTATATTTCAATTCCTGATTCCTGATTCATGATTCCATTCATGATTCATGATTCATTTTATGATTCATGATTCATGATTAAATTCATGATTTGTGATTCATGATTCGATTCATAATTCATGATTCATAATTCAATTCAGTATTTGTGATTCATGATTCCATTCATGATTCATGAATCGATTCATGATTCATGTTTTAATTGATGATACGATTCATGATTCATTTCATGATTCATGATTCAATTCATGATTCATTTCATGATTCATGATTCAATTCATGATTCATGATTCAATTCATGATTCATGATTCAATTCATGATTCATCATTTAAATCATGATTCATTTCATGATTTATGATTCAATTCATGATTCATGGTTCAATTTATGATTCATTTCATGATTTATGATTCAATTCATGATTCATGATTTTCATTCATGATTCATTGTATGATTCATGATTCATGATTTAATTCATGATTTGTGATTCATGATTCGATTTATGATTCATGATTCGATTCATGATTCTTGATTCGAATCATGATTCATGATTCAATTTATAATTCATGATTCATGATTCGATTCATGATTCAAGATTCAATTCTTGATTCATGATTCATGATTCAATTCATAATTCATGTTTTAAATCATGATTCAATTTATGATTCATGTTTTAATTAATGATTCATGATTCAATTCATGATTCAATTCATAATTCATGATTCAATTCATGATTCATGATTCTTAATTCATGATTCAATTCATGATTCATGATTCGATTCATGATTCATGATTCAATTCTTGATTCATGATTCATGATTCAATTCATGATTCATGATTCATGATTCAATGCATGATTTATGATTCATGATTCAATGCATGATTCATGATTCATGATTCGATTCATGATTCATGTTTGAATTCATGATTCAATTCATGATTCATGATTCAATTCATGATTCATGATTAAATTCATGATTCATGATTCAATTCATGATTCATGATTCATGATTTATGATTCATGATTCAATTCATGATTCATGATTCGATTCATGATTCATGATTCAATTCATGATTCATTTTATGATTAATGATTCATGATTCGATTCAGTATTTGTGATTCATGATTCGATTCATGATTCATTATTCCATTCATGATTCTTGATTCGAATCATGGTTCTTGATTCGAATAATGATTCATGATTCGGTTCATAATTCATAATTCATGATTCGATTCATGATTCAAGATTCAATTCATGATTCATGATTCATGATTCAATTCATGATTTATGATTCGATTCATGATTCCTGATTCAATTCTTGATTCATGATTCATGATTCAATTCATGATTCAATTCATGATTCATGATTCAATTCATGATTCTTGATTCTTAATTCATGATTCAATTCATGATTCATAATTCGATTCATCATTCATGATTCGATTCATGATAAATGATTTGATTCATGATTCAATTCATGATTCATGATTCAATTCATGATTCATGATTCATGATTCAATTCATGATTCATGATTTATGATTCGATTCATGATTCATGATTCAATTCATGATTCAATTCATGGTTCATGAATTTTGATTCAATTCATGATTTATTTCATGATTCATGATTCAATTTATGATTAATTATTCATGATTCATAATTCGATTCATGATCCATGATTCAATTCGTGATTCATGATTCAATTCTTGATTCAATTCATGATTCATGATTTATTTCATGATTGATTTCATGATTCATGATTGATGATTCAATTCATGATTCAGATCATGATTCATTTTATGATTCATAATTCATGATTCAATTCATGATTCAATTCATGATTCATGATTCAATTCATGATTCATTTCATGATTTATGATTCAATTCTTGATTGAAATCATGATTCATGATTTATTTCATGATTCATTTCATGATTCATGATTCAATTCATGAATCATGATTCAATTCATGATTCATGATTCAATTCATGATTCATGATTTGATTCATGATTCATGATTCAATTCATGATTCATGATTCAATTCATGATTCATGATTCATGATTCAATTCATGATTCATGATTCATTTCATGATTCATTTCATGAATTATGATTCAATTCATGATTCATGATTCATGATTCCATTCATGATTCATGATTCATTTTATGATTCATGATTCATGATTCAATTCATGATTTGTGATTCATGATTCGATTCATGATTCATGATTCGATTCATGATTCTTGATTCGAATCATGATTCATGATTCGATTCATAATTCATGATTCATGATTCAATTTATGATTCAAGATTCAATTCATGATTCATGATTCATGATTCAATTCATGATTCATGATTCATTTCATGATTCATGATTCATGATTCAATTAATGATTCAATTCATGATTCAATTTATGATTCATAATTCATGATTCAATTCATGATTCATGATTCATGATTTAATTCATGAATCATGATTCATGATTCAATTAATGATTCATGATTCGCTTCATGATTCATGATTCAATTCATGATTCATGATTCATGATTCAATTCATGATTCATGAATCATGATTCCATTTATGATTCATGTTTCAATTCATGATTCAATTCTTGATTCAATTCATAATTCAATTCATGATTCATGATTCATGATTCAATTCATTATTCATGAATCATGATTCGATTCATGATTCATGTTTCAATTCATGATTCAATTCTTGATTCAATTCATAATTCAATTTATGATTCATGATTTAATTCATGATTCAATGCATGATTCATGATTCATGATTCAATTCATGATTCATGATTCAATTCATGATTCATGATTCATGATTCATGATTCAATTCATGATTCATGATTCGATTCATGATTCATGATTCAATTCATGATTCATGATTCAATTCATGATTCATGATTCATGATTCATGATTCATGATTCAATTCATGATTCATGATTCAATTCATGATTCATGATTCATTTCATGATTCATTTCATGATTTATATTTCAATTCCTGATTCCTGATTCATGATTCCATTCATGATTCATGATTCATTTTATGATTCATGATTCATGATTAAATTCATGATTTGTGATTCATGATTCGATTCATAATTCATGATTCATAATTCAATTCAGTATTTGTGATTCATGATTCCATTCATGATTCATGAATCGATTCATGATTCATGTTTTAATTTATGATACGATTCATGATTCATTTCATGATTCATGATTCAATTCATGATTCATTTCATGATTCATGATTCAATTCATGATTCATGATTCAATTCATGATTCATGATTCAATTCATGATTCATCATTTAAATCATGATTCATTTCATGATTTATGATTCAATTCATGATTCATGATTCAATTCATGATTCATTTCATGATTTATGATTCAATTCATGATTCATGATTCATGATTTTCATTCATGATTCATTGTATGATTCATGATTCATGATTTAATTCATGATTTGTGATTCATGATTCGATTCATAATTCATGATTCATAATTCAATTCATGATTTGTGATTCATGATTCGATTTATGATTCATGATTCGATTCATGATTCTTGATTCGAATCATGATTCATGATTCAATTTATAATTCATGATTCATGATTCGATTCATGATTCAAGATTCAATTCTTGATTCATGATTCATGATTCAATTCATAATTCATGTTTTAAATCATGATTCAATTTATGATTCATGTTTTAATTAATGATTCATGATTCAATTCATGATTCAATTCATAATTCATGATTCAATTCATGATTCATGATTCTTAATTCATGATTCAATTCATGATTCATGATTCGATTCATGATTCATGATTCAATTCTTGATTCATGATTCATGATTCAATTCATGATTCATGATTCATGATTCAATTCATGATTCATGTTTTATGATTCAATTCATGATTCATGATTTATTTCATGATTCAATTCATGGTTCATGAATCTTGATTCAATTCATGATTTATTTCATGATTCATGATTCATGATTCAATTCATGATTTAATTCATGATTCATGATTCAATTCATGATTCATTATTCATGATTCATGATTTGATTCATGATTCATGATTTAAATCGTGATTCATGATTCATGATTCAATTCATGATTCAATTCATGATTCAATTTATGATTCATAATTCATGATTTGTGATTCATGATTCGATTCATGATTCATGATTCATTTCGTGATTCATGATTCATGATTCAATTCATGATTCATGATTCATGATTCATGATTCGATTCATGATTCATGATTCAATTCATGATTTATGATTCAATTCATGATTCATGATTTATGATTCGATTCATGATTTAAGATTCAATTCATGATTCATGAATCATGATTTGATTCATGATTCATGATTCAATTCATGATTCATGATTTATGATTCAATTCACGATTCATGATTCATTTCATGAATCATGATTCATGATTCAATTCATGATTCAATTTATGATTCAATTTATGATTTATAATTCATGATTCATGATTCATGATTCAATTCATGATTCAATTCATGATTCATGATCCATGATTCAATTCATGATTCATGAATCATGATTCGATTCATGATTCATGTTTCAATTCATGATTCAGTTCTTGATTCAATTCATAATTCAATTCATGATTCATGATTCATGATTCAATTCATGATTAATGATTCATGATTCAATTCATGATTAATGAATCATGATTCGATTCATGATTCATGTTTCAATTCATGATTCAATTCATGATTAATGAATCATGATTCGATTCATGATTCATGTTTCAATTCATGATTCAATTCTTGATTCAATTCATAATTCAATTCATGATTCATGATTCAATTCATGATTCATGATTCATGATTCAATGCATGATTCATGATTCATGATTCAATGCATGATTCATGATTCATGATTCGATTCATGATTCATGTTTGAATTCATGATTCAATTCATGATTCATTTCATGATTCATGATTCAATTCATGATTCATGATTAAATTCATGATTCATGATTCAATTCATGATTCATGATTCATGATTTATGATTCATGATTCAATTCATGATTCATGATTCGATTCATGATTCATGATTCAATTCATGATTCATTTTATGATTCATGATTCATGATTCGATTCAGTATTTGTGATTCATGATTCGATTCATGATTCATTATTCCATTCATGATTCTTGATTCGAATCATGGTTCTTGATTCGAATAATGATTCATGATTCGGTTCATAATTCATGATTCATGATTCGATTCATGATTCAAGATTCAATTCATGATTCATGATTCATGATTCAATTCATGATTCAATTCATGATTCTTGATT